>BSUD01000001.1:147927023-147953587 GCA_033239045.1 Fagopyrum esculentum
TTTTTTTTTTTTTTTTTTTTTACATCAAGTAAAGAACTTCTTTATAAACTTCCCATTTACACAAGAATATAATATCTTGCCTTCATTGTTTGAAAGCTCGTATGCTCCTTTAGGGAAAATCTTGGTGATAACATATGGACCTTCCCATTTTGGCTCAAATTTTCCTTTTGATTTTCGGTTAATGACAATTGGTCGTCTTACTGTATGAACCAAATCACCCACCGAAAAGGATCGGAACTTGACTCGTTTATTAAATGCACCAGCTACTTGAGCTTGATAGATTTTGAGTCTTTGTTGTGTCGCCAACCTACACTCGTCTAATGCTTCGAGTTCAGCTAGACGGACTTTGACATTTTCCTCGGGATCGGTGAGTTGTACCGCAACCCTAAGGGAAGGTAATTGTACCTCCAAAGGTAAGACGACTTCAGATCCAAATACCAAATTGTATGGCGTACATCCGGTAGATGTTCGAACTGTTGTCCGGTATGCCCATAATGCTTCATGCAATCTTTCATGCCAATCTCTTCTTGATTTTGACACAATCTTCTTGAGAATTTTGCATAGGACCTTATTAAATGCTTCAGCTTGACCATTCGAGGATGGATTGTAGCTTGATGAAAAACTGTGTTTGAAACCGAATTTTTCAGCCAGTTTCACCATTACTTGATTTTTGAAATAGAGGGCATTGTCCGGTATTATCTTCAAAAGAACTACATATCGGTATATCAAATGGATTCTGATAAAGTTGGCAACTTCTTTTGCCCCACTACTTTCAATGGTAAAGCTTCGGCCCATTTGGAGAAATAATCAGTTGCGGCCAAAATGTATTGATGACCCCGTGATGATGACGGATTTATAGGCCCTACAACATCAAGACCCCATGCATTGAAGGGCCAAGACAAGATTGTCGGATGAAGGAGTTGAGGAGGTTGATGAATGAAATCACCATGAATTTGACACGCATGACACGTCTTAGCAAAATTCATTGCGTCTTTCACCATGGTCGGCCAATAATAGCCTAGCCGTTTAACTTGATCAGCTAACTTAGGACCACCTTGATGTGCCCCACATACTCCGGCATGAATTTCTGTGACAATATATTTTGCTTCTTCTTTTGATAAACACCGAAGCAGTATACCATCAAAGGCTCTATGATACAATGTATCATTTTTCAACAAGAAACGCGGTGCCCGCCGTTTGATATCCACTTTCTTTTTGGCATCATCAGGTAAGATTCCATATTGAAGATATTCAATGATTGATTGTCGCCAATCAGGGTCTTCGTCAATCTCATATACCGAGGCAACATGTACTTCTTCGGTTGAGTTGAATCGGTCTAAAGCCGATGAAAGCAAATGACGCTCCCCAATTGTGATTTGAATCTCTCTTTCATAAGGGAGTGTTAGGGATGCCGCTAATTTGGCTAGAGCATCAGCCTTATCATTTCCTGATCTTGACACATGCATTACCTCTATTTGTTGAAATTGTTGCATGAGGCATTTTGCTCTTTCATGTAAAGGAACTAAATTTGGGTGTTTTACTTCATATTGCCCATTTATTTGTCTAATGATCAATTGAGAATCACCAAACACTTTTAATGGATCAATATGCAACTCAAGAGCTATTTCAAGACCGATTATTAGTGCCTCATATTCTGCCACATTGTTTGTGCAAGTCTCTAAAAGAGAGAAGGAATATGGAACCAAGCCGCCATAAGGAGTGATAAATACAATACCAACTCCAGATGCTTGTTTTTTCGCCGCTCCGTCAAAGTATAATTGCCATGAAGTTTCCTCAACCATAAGAACTTCTTCATCTAGTAGATCATATGATAATTCTTCATTGTCCGGGGTTGGATGAGCAGCTAAAAAGTCAGCTATGATTTGTCCTTTTACTGCCTTTTGTGACACAAACTTGATGTCAAAAGGAGCTAATAGCATTGCCCACTTGGCTAATCTCCTAGACAACACTGCTTTTGATAAAATATATCTTAGCGGATCAGCCTTTGAGATCAAGGTGATTTGATGGGTTAAAAGATAATGTCGTAACTTTTGAACGGCAAACACCAAAGCAAGACATATCTTTTCTATGGCAGAATAGTTGTGTTCTGCCCCTATCAAGGTTCGGCTGATATAGTATAAGGCATTTTCTTTTCCCTCATCATTGTTTTGAGCCAACATAGCCCCTAAGGACCGCTCAAGAGCCGCAGTGTACAAGATTAAAGGCCTTCTTGATATTGGTGCCATCAAAATTGGCGGATTTATCATATACTTCTTGATGCTATCCAGGGCATTTTGGCATGATTGATCCCATATAAATGGAGTATCTTTCTTCATTAACCTTAGAAATGGCTGACATCTTCCGGTTAAATTCGAAATGAAACGTCGGATGTAAGCAAGTTTTCCTTGTAAGCCCCGAAGCTCGCGGAGATTCCTTGGAGGAGGCATATTCATGACTGCCTTAATTTTATCAGGATCAATTTCAATTCCCCGACCCCGAACGATAAAACCAAGAAATTTTCCAGATGTCACACCGAAGGCACATTTGAGGGGATTCATCTTCAACTGGTGCTTGCGTAGCCTTTCAAAAACCCTTCGAAGATCATTTGGGTGATCTTCTCTTTCTTTTGTTTTGACAACTAAATCATCCACATAACACTCAACTATGTTATGAAGCAAATCTCGAAAGATAATTGGCATGGCTCTTTGATAAGTTGCCCCCGCATTTTTCAGACCAAAAGGCATTACTATATAACAATAGATGCCTTGAGGTGTTCGGAAAGCTGTTAGCTCTTCGTCATGAGGATCCATTTTAATTTGATTGTATCCCGAGAAACCATCCATGAAAGACAAATCCTTGAATCCGGTGGTGGCGTCAACTAATAACTCGGTTATAGGTAATGGAAATTCATCTTTAGGGCATGCTTCATTCAAATCCCTAAAGTCCACACAAATACGAAGTTGACCATTTTTCTTTCTCACCGGAACAATGTTAGCTAGCCAAATTGGATACAGGACCTCACGAATGAAACCCGCCTCAATAAGCTTCTTAACCTCAATATTGATTTGGACTATCAACTCAGGACGAAAGCGGCGTTGTGCTTGTTTTACTGGCTTTTTCTCTTCAGAGATTGCTAGTTTATGCATTGCCACTTCCGAGTCTAAACCAGGCATATCCTGATAACCACAGGCAAATACATCTTTGTATTCCTTGAGAAGTTCTTCATAGATTGTTTTTTCTTCATTAGTCAACAATGCACTAACAAGGACGGGTTTAGGACACTCAAGAGTGCCTAAATTGATTTCTTGAAGATCATCAACTATAGCTTGTCCACCATCTTCCATTTCTGTTGGTGCTGGTTGAACTGTGTTGATAAATTCTTTTGAATCCCCCTCTATATCAACAGATACCATGTTCACCTCTTCTACTTCGGCATTCATCAAATCTTCATTTGGCTTTTGCACAAGCAACTTTGCTTTCTTCTTTTTCTTATTGATCCTCCATTTTTTGATTTGTTTTGCTTTGTTTTTAGGTTTATCAACATATTCAAGCCTTTGAAAAACATAAGCTCTTGTTTCTCCACTCGTTGAAACGGTTTCAAGCCTATCAAATACCGAAATCCGAGATGTTGATGTTTTATCTTCGAGAAACAAGCTTTGCTCCTCCGGAGTCAATGTCATAGGCTCTTCAAAACTCGCTGTCAATATACCCCCTTCGTGAGAAACCTTCAACTTTTCAATATCATCCTCATTGTAGGGGATATATGGAGCTTTGTTTTTTGATAAGAAATTTGAATTTTTCACTTTAACTTTGAACTTCTTGTTCAACTTCCTTGAAAGTGATTTGGAAGGAATATTATTGGCTTCAACTCTTGACACTACCCTTCTGTTATCACTTGTTTTAACCCCGAAGGACCTTTGAATGACCAAAGTCGTTTTTAGAATAGACTGGTCAATTCTCCGTAGAGGAAAGGTGTAACTTGTCATGAGAGAGTTCATAACCTTCTCTACCGAGTTCAAGGGTTTTTGCCCGGCTTTCCGTCTATCTTTTGGTGTGTACTTAAACAACACCTTAGAACATGCACCACCTTTCTCATTCTTCCCGTTCAGAGAAACTTTTGGTGCTTGGTGAACATTATTAGTATTTTTACCATTGACAACCTTCGTGGGCATGTTTGAGTTGAAACTAACCGCCTTATAAAACTTAGCATCGGCATAATTAACACTTTCTCCGTGAAAAGGGTTTGGGTCACCTCGAATAATCCTTTCATTTCCATTATCATCAGTGTATTTCAAACATTGATGAAGAGTAGAAACTATAGATTTACTAGCATGAAGCCATGGTCGACCAAGTAAGGCATTGTAAGAGGTGTCCGCATCTATGACATGGAACAAAGCATCTTTATAAAGATTGTCAAGAACAATCTGTAATGCAATGGTACCCATGGCTTTTTGTCCTACTTGATTAAAACCTTGGATGGTTAGCAAAGTAGGAGATAAATGTGCGGTCGTCAACCCTATTGTCCTTAGTACCCTTAATGGAAGAAGATTTACTGCGGATCCACAATCCAAAAGGATTCGATTGACCTTTGTATCCCCAATGGTTCCTGTAACATATAATGGCCGATTATGATATTCATTCCCCAATTGAAGATCTTCATCCGAGAATGTTATACAAGCCATACACGAGGCACATTGAGTTGACGAGGATAATGAAATATCATTAACCTCCACCATTTCGACTTGATCTTTATAATCATCAGGATCCATAAGGGCTTGAATTAACGCCTTCCTCAATTCATTTGACATTTGTAAGGCATCATAAACACTCAAGCGTGCAGGAATGCGCTTCAAGTGACTAATGACGTCATATTTTACTTTCTCTTTGTACAGAGCTTTATGAAGCGAATCCGGTACGTGAGAAGTGGATTCTTTTTGTAACACCTCAATGTCCTTCACATTTTTCTGAGGTAGTCGAGAAGTTTCTTTATCAAGACGTTCATCAAAATTTGTCACTTTTGAATGTTCATTGGAAATCAATTCTTTCTCCTTTCTTTTTTCATTGGGTTTTGGAGATAGAAGTTGACGTCCGGAACGAAGAGAAACTGCATCAGCTTCTAGTTCCTCCTCTTCACATATGTCGGCCCATGTGGCCATGCAACATTGAGCAACTTCATCGCCCCAAAATTCCTCATCTTCTGAAGGTTCTTCATCACCATAAAACTTCTTTGGGATAAAATCTTTTAGGGTAACCGGTACCCTCTCAGGTTGAATGTATTCTTCTTCAGAGTCAGAATTTGACTTCTTTTCCTTCTTGTTTTTCTTCTTTTTGTTTTTCTTGTTTTTATTTTTCTCGGGTTTTCTTCCGATCATTCTAAACCTAGGAGAACTCGATTTGTGAGTGGCTTCTGGCCGGGTCTTTCGAGTTACACAAGTTTTCCACTCAAAATCACTATCAATGTCAAGATCATCATCATCTGAAAACAGATCTTCGATATCTGAACATGTCATAATCTCATATAGAGTTGGGACCCCGGGACCATCTCTTGGCATGTCAGGGTATGCCCAAACAATGCGGATATCTTTTCCACCATCTATTGAAAATTGTACAGGTATCGCCATCAGAGGCAAGGAAACTGTGGGAATACCCTCATCTTCATTTGACCTAGATGGTTCTTCGAGTGTATTTGGAGTCACCAAATTATCCGCATCCACTAAGGATGTAGTATTTGATGAAGCCTTTGGAGCTACCGAGTCTTCACCTTCAATCTTGATCTCTCCTTTGTTAATCATCCTCTCAACTATATCTTTGAAGACATAACAATCTTTGATAGGGTGACTAATAATTTGGTGATAAGGACAATACTTTGGATCATTTGTCCTTCCAACTTCATTTGGCCTTTTTGACTCTGGAAGTGTAAGAAGCTTAGACGACATCAACTCATCGAAAATCCCTTGAACATCATCATCATCAAAAGGATATTTCTTTTGCTTCCTTTCCTCAAGAGTGAGTCTTTTAATGACATCTTTTCCTTTTCCTTTATCTTGATTTTGGGAATTATTTCCTGTGAAGATTTTATTTCCGGGTTTAATAAAGGTTGCCATAGACTCTCCCTTTTTAAAAGGTCTTTTTCCATCATCTCTTTTAAGTTCATTTGCTTGAGAACGATAGGTTTTTGCATCACGCCGAGCCAATTGTCGTTCAACATTGCAAGCCTTTGAAACTAAGGCATCAAAAGAACGAGGCTCAGCACTACCAACATGCACTGCTAACTCAGGAATTAAGTTATTAGTACACATCTGGACACATGCCTCTTCACTTAGCTTTTCTGAGCATTGAAGTCTCAAGCTTCGCCATCTGGCGATAAAATCATTTGCAAGCTCATTTGACCTTTGAAAGGTATTAGCAAGATCCATAATGGATACCTTTGCCTTAGAGCTCACAAATTGAGCTAGGAATGCTCTTTGTAAATCATCCCATGTGTGGATTGATCCCGGTTGAAGTTGAGTGTACCAAGTAAATGCCGATCCCTTTAAAGATTGGACAAATTGTCGGATCAACAAAGCATCACTCAATGCGGTCTCACCACATGCTGAGTAAAAATGAGCCAAATGCTCGTGTGGTGATCCATGCATTCCATTCAAACTTATCAAAAGTTGGTCTTTGATAACCGGGAGGGAATGGTACTGAATCATATTGGATCGGATATGGCTTTCTATACCCGAGTACTGGAGGGTTTTGTGACACTTGGAATTCTCGGATTCCTTGAGCAATCATCTCCCTAATCTCTTGTGGGGAAACGGACGAGCTACCGCCAGGACTTTCATCATTCGTCCTTATTGGCTCATGTCGACTAGCATTAGCTTGATTCTCAATTTGAGCCATAAGTGTAGCTATTTGAGCTTCTCTTGCGGCTAATGACCTTTGCAAGTCTTGAAGTTGTTCCTCAACACTTGTTGTTCCGGTCATGAACACTTGCATATTCTCAGATTCTTCTTGGGTTACAACTCTCGTTGCTCCTTCCTTTGTAATAACATGTGGAAATTCCTCCTCTTGGAATAGAGAAGATAAATCTCCATACAAAGGAGAACTTGAGCTTTCTTCTGATTCTTGTTGTGGACTTGGTGATTGTGAGGTTACTTGAGCATAAGTCGTTGACTTAGCTTTTGATCTTGTAACTGGACCATCACAAGACACAACTTGAGCCTCTTGCGAGACTGAGCTTTTAGAAATACGAAGACTTCTTTCTCTCTTTTGAGTTTTAGAAGTTTCTTCAATCACTTCATTCTCATTTGAATTTTTCTTGTCCCGTGAGGGTTTGTTGATTTTAAGCTTTGGAGCTTTTGGTTGATTACCCTCCTCGGAATAAGAAGTCATGTAGACTTGCTCAAATTTGTCCAATGTAATAGGAATTGACCCTACAAGAATTTGCCTTGCGGTAGTCATTGAAAAATTATCCATTGCATGCTTTGAGTTTAAAAGCTCTTTTGCAGCTTCACAAAGGCTTGTGTTGGCTTGTTTTAGAGCCGGTGAGGAAGCTAGTTTACGAAGCGGTCCAGTGTTACGACGGGAACCATTCTTGCGTCCCCTCCTTCTTCGAGACTTGTTCACCTTCTTAATAGTGTTTTCAGTAGGAATACCAACAGGCACACCATTCTTCTTGATGATACGAATGATTGGCCTTGGGACAACCCTAGCGGAAGACTTTGTGCCATCAAAGCTAGGAGAATTGTCATGTCCAACTTTGACATAAGCAGGTTTCCCATTGTTGAACTTGTTGTTGGGCTTTATGCCCCCATGTCCCGAAAGAGCCATGGACGACTTCGGAGTTGCATATTCCTCCAAACCTTGAAGACTCTTGAAAGAGTTCTTCAAAGGGATTTCAGCATAGATCGCATTAGGAGCAATGTCAAAGACAACTTCAAACGACTTGCGACGGAGCCATCGTCCTCCTTGGATGACGAAAGTAGCCGGGAGTTCATTGAAGTTCACAATTGCCCTTGACGCCATTTCCTTGCAATCAAATAAAATCAAACATTAGTATATGTATAACTTAGAGATGAAAAGAAAGAAAAGGTCCCACTGGGCGTGCCAAAAATATGTTGAGTAAAAATGTACACAAATTTACAAAACGCCTTTTTCTGTTTTATTCGAATACAAATTTACAAAACACATTTTATTTTTTTATTTGATTTGAGTTCGACCCTCTCTTTTTGACCTTTTGATTCTAAGGTATATAAATACCGATATTTGGTTTGTTTTGGTGATTTGGGCTGCACCCGTTTTTAGACGGGTTGCCTACGTACCTCGTTAAAGAGGATCAAGCCTCACGTAGTTCGGTGCGGTGTTTTCATGCATCAGAGAATCAAAGTCCAAACCCACCTTCTAGGAAGGGTTGCCTAGTCGATGATTCAACTATCATTTGCATGGTATTTATATCTCGATCATGCATCATAAGATTAAATTAAACCCACCTTCTAGGAAGGGTTGCTTAATTCATCCCGCTATCACGCGCATGATCAAGATTAGTGAGAGGTTATTTTATTTTATTTTAAAACTTGTGACTGAATTTGGTTCTTAATTTACCAAATTTCCTACGTATCCTTTATTAGGAATCAAGTCGTACGTAGTTCTTAAAGGGATATAATAAGAATTTAATTTTATGACTTTCGTTTGATATAAAGTCAAAAGTATATTTTGTGATTGAATTTAATACGTATTTGTTTTGTATCAAACTTCCTACGTATCCGTAAAAATAAACGGAATCAAATCATACGTAGTTCTTTTTAAAAGAACAAATTTGTACATACTTTTCTTGACTTTAGTTTTGTATGAAAGTCATTTTTGTTTAGCGGTTGAACTCGATAATTTATTAATCGAGTTTCCTACGTACTCTTTTACAAGAGATCAAACCACCCGTAGTTCGTTTGGCGAATTTTGATTTTTTAAGTCCAAGGTTTGAATTTAATTATACTTTACTTGGACGGGTCGACTGAATCCAATTTAATTTGAGGTCGGATTTCCTACGTAACTCAGAACGAGTATCAAGTCATAACGTAGTTCTACCAACCAAGTTAAATTTTATTTGAGTATTTGTTTGACTTTATATTTCAAAAGTCAATTTAATTTGTGCGATTGAACTCGATAATTTATAAATCGAGTTTCCTACGTAGTCTTTTTATTTTTAAGACATCAAATCACTCGTAGTTCATTTGGTATCATTTAATTACAAATTTTAACCATAAATTTATGGTCATATTTGTAAGATTTTTTTTAAAAATGGGTCAAATCTACAAATATTTACTTTTATGGGTCAATTTTGTAAATAAAACCAAAATTTGAATTGGAAATCACGTGAATGATGCAACCCCTGCAAGTCTACAAGGTACATTTACTTTACCTTTTATTTTATTTATTTTATTTGTTTTGTTTTTTTTCCTTCTCAACAAATAGTTGTTAATTTCTTTTATTTTTATAGTCTCTTTCTTTCTTCTCTCTTACTTTCCCCTTCCATTATTCCTTCTTTGTTATTCTCTGCAACTGGAGATATGAAGCTGCGGCCATGGTGGATTAGAGCCCATCAAGACTCACCTTCGGCACCGATGCAATCGAATAAAACGTAGACGTTTGAGTTCAAAGAAGAAATCGGAAACAAGGTCCGGTGTGACATAAACGGGAGAAGCAAAGGCTTTTGAGGCATGAACATCAAGAGGGGCTAGGAGCTCGAATGTTCGACTATAGCTCGATTAAGGAGACCGGAGACAGGATTCAAAAGAGGCGGTAAGCTATAAACTTATCCCCGTAAGTTTGGCTTTCTATTGCACTTATCTACTTTCATGAATCTTACTCACAAACCCTAATATTGTTTGCCTTTATTTGGTGTTTCCTTGCGTTAAATCGGTTTGAGACTCAGACAAGTTTATACTCGTCTCCAATTTTAAGTATGAGTAGTATAAGTAGTACAAGGAAACTCTTTTGTTTCGGATTCATCTTAAATTGAATCAGGAAACATCATATTTGTCACTGAATTTCAATCAAGGCTTACCGGATATGTTTGAACCCGATTTTATCTGTGTATACTGTTATACTGAATGTGGGTATTGGTGACTTATATTTTACCAGAAAGAAGTACATTTATTTTTCTTCTTCTGTAATTCTGAATAGTTCAATATCACTCAATATTCACTCACAGTGAATGTATTTTTCTTCTTCTTAATCATTATCCATTGACATTGTATAGGAATCAAGTGGTTTGATTGAAGGAACCAATTGAATCCAAGTGCAGCGATCGAAAGTAAGTACTTTCAATCAACTACGAGTTTGGGTTGTGTTTATGGATAGTAGTTTTACAGCTTGTTGAGTTCTGAAAATTTTGAATTTGATGCTTCATTCTTTGGGTGAAACAAACCAAATCTTATATGCTTTTTATGGTCGTTATTTGAAGCATCAAAACAGTTACGAGTTGTGCTTCAACAACCAAACTATTTCGTAATAGCCTTGTAGTTTGAGTCTGAATTTGAATATCACTTTGTCTCCATGATGTGGTCAACTTGAGATTGAGTGTAGCAGCGACAAAAGTATTTAACTTTTGAAACAACTAACCCAAATCTCTTTTCTTTTGTATTTCTTTTGTTTGTAGATTCGCGTTATCTCCCTCCCTGTGAATGCGAAGACAACAATCGTCATTTTTTGATCGACCGCGACTAGCGTAGTAAACTGAAGTAATTACTTCGATCAACTATTGGGTTTGTATGCAGCGGTGAAAGCATGTGCTTTCGAACCTGCTAGCTTTTGTTCTCGAATCGATCGAGGAGGAGTGCTTTTGCTTTGATGAAGTCTTTTTACTGCCAATACTGAGTTGCTCTTTGTATCTTCTACTCACTTCTATTGTCTCGTAAATTTTGTAAGGGGTGACTAGAAGATGAAGAACTCTGTAATTGTGTTTTATTTGAATAGGCATGTGTTGTTTTTTTTTGGTGAGGAAGACAACTTTTACCGATTTTTCTCCCCCTTTTCTTTGCTTTCTGTTTATATATCACTAAGAAAAGAGGTTATCAAAAAGAGAGGTTTATAGGAGTTACAGAAGTTAGATTTAACTTCCCATAAAACCACGTTTAATATTTATCATTTATTGAAAAATTTATTATTTCTCATTTTACAGGAGGAGTGAACTGTATTCAACAGCCTTCCTTTATCAATTTTCTTTTCTTTTATTTAAATTTAGTTTTTCATTAATTATGTAATTAATTAGTATTTGGATTAAAAAAATTAAGCCCAATTAACTTTGAATTTGTCTAATATTTATTAGACTTGGACCTAAATTAAAAATCATGTTAAAAAACATGATAATCTTGAAGAAATTAATCACATGTATAACATGTAGTCAAATTTTTAGAAATTTACATAAAATAATGAATTATGAAAATTCATGAAATTTGACCCCCAACAGTAGTACGGCCGTATTTTAGAATATGATTTAGGGCAAGAACGTGATTCTTCCCTAGCTTCGTGCATTCCTCAAGTTAGACTCCAATTTGCTTCTAAAAATGCCCTTTATCCATGGACATCTCAAATCAACTCTTCTTTGTTTGATTCCGTTCGAAAATAGCTCTTAAGTACCTATAATCAACATAGAACTAGTGTAGACATCCATATCGACAATATAGGCAAACTAGCTCACTTATGCAACAATGTTCAATCAAAGACTATCAATATGAATCAAATACGCTTAGAAAACGTGCCTAAAGTATCACAATATTTCATGCTAACAAATAACCCCATACTTGCAACTTGCTTGTCCCTAAGCAAGGCCTCTCAAAAGCTTTTTAAAATCAAGAGTTAGGATGAAATATGTGTACCTTCTTTTGGATGAATGTGCCTTCTAAAGAATAGATCATTCTCAAACCTTGCTTCAATCGTTTATCAAACTTTCACACACTTAATCAAAGAGTAAAAAGCAAAGAGAACTCATGAATCAATTAAGCTTCTAAACAAGCATCATAACCTTCAAACATTATCAAAATCAATCACAAGAAACCTCAATTTAGATCACAAAGTCATATAACATTCTTTTGATCTTAAGGACTTTCAAAGAAAAGGTCTAGAATGTGGAAGAGAAGGAAGCCTTTAGGGGACGTGGTGCATGAATCCGGGAAAGTGGACAACTACCTTCTTCTTCTTTTGCGGTTTCCGCAACACTTCACTTAGAGCTTCGCTCTTTTTCCTTTCATTTTTTCGACTTTACTTTTGGAGTTATGGATAGAGGTGCACAAAAACCGAAGCCTAGGAGATTGACGTTTCTCAATTTTCATGAGATGCCTCAAACCCTTAGCGCACATACCATAATCCGCTAGGAATATCGCTCAATTCGACTTTGGCAAGACACAAACACCCGGCTATGTGAATGGTGCCGAGTTACTCATCGTCATGATTGACTTCCCTAAACCTACAATTTATTTCTATTCATTTTGATTGCAAATAATTGCTCTCATGGCCCTCCCACATCAAACATGTCTTTTTCATTCACTTTTCCAAAATTCCCGGATAGGTAAAGGAGGTCAATATTTCAATGAGGAGCTAAAATGATCAAAAGAAAGAAGAAAGAAAGTATCGAATTGCCTTAATCATCTCAACAAGAAGTATAGGAACTTATAACGTGATTTCAACTTCAATTTCTTAGCATGATTTAGGTAACATAATCACATTATGAAACTTGCAATAGAGGTATAATTCATTCATTCAAATCCTTTTCGATTCACTATTCTTTTAAGCATGCAATTGTTATCAAACTCCATTCACAAGTAATGATTATCATAGAAATCATCTCAATTCATTAGAAGCGCAAACAAAATTTTCAAAATTTTTCAATTTTTATGGGTTTTTATTTTTCATGCAATGCAATAAGAAAACGTGCAACACATAATGAACATGCAATGATAGTCTCAAATGAAAGCGAACATAGTAGGTAGAGTTATTACAAACTTTTAGTAAATCCCACCCCATACTTAGGACGAACATTGTCCCTAATGTTCATAAGAAAGAAAGAAAAGAAAGAAAAGAAAAAGAAACTCACAATGTGGCGGTGGAATGTCTAAAGCGAACGGTCATGCATCAAATCACTGTGGTGGCGGCGGAGGCGGGAATGGAGAGAAGCTGGAGTCGTAGGGCCGCCCAAACTGCTGGCGGTAGACGTCCCTCATCATGTGGTCGAGGTCGTCGAGGCGTCCGTCTCTAGCATCGACCCGGATCTCCAACGCTCCAACTCTCTCTGAAAGTCCGGTAGCCCAATCCGGCATCTGCTCGTACCATCCCGGAGCGTGACTGTACCATGTTGGGGCGTCGGATGGTGCTGGTGGTGGTGGTGGTGCTGCTGGCTGCTCTGTAGACCAAGGAGGGGGAATGCCATACCATGTGGGAGGTGTGGTCATCCACGTGGGCCTCTCACTCACGCTAGCGCGGCGAGATGACGAGCCTGAGGCTCTAGCTGGACGTGGAGAGCGTCTAGGTACATCTGGGGCCGCCTCCGGCTGGTCTGGAAACGTGCCAAACTCCTGCTCCGCTCCTCCTCCACTCTCAAACTGATTTCCCATATCCTCCTCCTCGACAACCGGTGGTGGGACATAAGGGGGAGCTACGTACTATCCTGTTCGCATGCATAGCAGCGAACGTCTCCTTCCAATTATGGCGTCCCGCCATAATGGAATACTCCGGCAGCCACTCAATACCCCTGTCCGTCCTACTCTCCCAAGGCATGCCCGCATAAGGTGGACCTCTATGTGTGGGGAAGATGAGGCCCCTAACCATGAATGCATGGAGTCCTAAAGGTACGGCCGGTATGCGGGTGCAGGCAGAAAAATCAACACCAAAACTCCTAGCAATGTGGGTAACTATCCCACCATATCCGATGTTTCCCTTCGCCTTGTTCTTGAGCTTGCTCATCGTAGCAGCCAAGAGAGTAGCACAATCTGCACGGCGTCCATAAAGCATGGAGTAGAGCAAGAATAGCTCATCCGTCTTGATCTTTTGGGGCGTCTCCGTCCTAGGAAAGAGACACTCCGAAAGAACACGGTGAGCTATCTTCAAAGCTAGATGGTACATCAATCTAGCTTTGGTATCAGCGGGTTGCCAACGGTCCTCGTCGGCGTATATCATCGCAACCTCCTTCCAAAAGTCTTTGGCGTAAACACCACTCGGAAATCGACCATTGAAGGTCTCATGGAACCCGAAAATGGTCCCAAACTCACGGATACTCAACTGATAATCTCTCTCCATAAGGCGGAAAGAGACGGTCCTATCGACGTGGCTGTGCTCAAAAGACGTCACAACCTCCCGTGTAATCTCCTCATATGCGTCTTCTCGGATAGCCGAGAAGACAACTAATCCGGCTCTATCCAAGAGCCAAGTAAGATCATCAACTATGTTTAGAGGAGCTAGATCCTCCAACAACAAATATCTAGGGCCAATCACTGGCCTCTTCTGGATCTTCTCGAATGCAGCGAGATGGTTCTCATGTATGGTCGGGATTCTAGGGTGAGGAGATGAGGATGGAGGTGAGGGTGAAGATGGTGGTGAAGGTGAGGATGGTGGTGCCCTAGAGGATGAGGAGGAGGAGGGATTACCCTTTCTTTTCTTATTATGGTTACCCTTCTTCTCTTTTATCCTTCCCGAAACTCTTCTCACAAAATCCATTCTGCCTAAAATTACGGTCTGTTATTCAAGAATTACGGCCATGGTTTACCCAGAGACCGTGATTCGTCTCAGAAAATCACGAATCTCAGCAAATCAGCAATCAATCACCACAACAAGCAGTCCTAGTCTAATTCCTTCCAGTCTCTATCAGTTCTTCCTAAAAATCTATAGCAAAAACGAACTAAATTGGCGAGAATCAAGAAGAAAGAATAAACCTCTTTTTCGGATTGAAAAATCCGAAATGCGCGTTTGTCGGTGAATTTCCATTCGATTCATCGCTTGGATCTTGTTTGTGGTTGAATTTGCTGCAGTTTGGGAAGAAGAATCGTTGAAAACGATTAGGAAACGAAGATTTGAGAGGGGTCGTGGGGTTTCGGCACTTAGGTCGTGGAAAGAGGGATTTTTGGGATGAATTTGTGAAGAATGTGGCTTATATAGTTGCAGGCAAAATTTTGAAAATCACGGTCTGTCGGGGTGTTCCACGGCCGTGGAAGTGTACGGAACCGTGGTTTTGGTGATTTTTCAAAGGCTTTTGGAAATTACGGGCACTGTAGCTATGACGCCCGTAATTTAGACCGTGGAAGTCTTTGTAAAGCTCCAAAGTCCAATTTTCGTTGCTTTTCTTCGACATTATCTTCTCTTTTTCCTTTTCCATCGATCCTACAACCAAAAAACACGAACATACCGGAAGAAATCGAGGCAAAATAAAGCGAAAACGTCTATTCTAAGCTAAACTATGAATCGAAAACAAAAACGAGAATGCAATACCTTGGGTTGCCTCCCAAGAAGCGCTTTGTTTAAGGTCCGTAGCTAGACCAATCTCGCACTTATTCGAGTGCGGTAGGCGCGAACTCTTCAGCTTGGAGTTCCGGCGTATACTTCTTGAGTCGTTGGCCGTTCACCTTAAAACTTCCGCTCGCTTCACCCCATACTTCAACTGCACCATGGGGGGAAATACGCTTAATTAGAAAAGGTCCGGTCCAACGGGATTTGAGCTTACCTGGAAAGAGGCGAAGTCTTGAATTGAAGAGGAGGACTTGATCTCCTTCTTTGAAGTCCTTTGGAATGATATGCTTATCATGCCAACGCTTTGCTCTTTCCTTGTAGATCTTGGCGTTTTCATAGGCGTTCAAACGGAGTTCATCCAGCTTATTGATGTCTAGGAGATGCTTCTCTCCCGCTTCCTTCATGCCGAAATTCAGCCACTTGATGGCCCAAAACGCTTTGTGTTCTAGCTCTACCGGCAAGTGACAAGACTTTCCATACACAAGATTGTATGGCGTGGTTCCTATGGGAGTCTTGTACGCAGTCCGGTACGCCCATAATGCATCATCTAGCTTCAAGGACCAATCCTTCCTAGTCCTTGAAACCGTCTTCTCTAAGATTCCTTTGATCTCCCTATTTGAGATCTCAACTTGTCCACTCGTTTGTGGATGGTAAGGGGTAGCGACCTTGTGAGTAACCCCATACTTAGCTAGTAGAGCTTCAAAGTGACGGGCTATGAAGTGAGAGCCTCCATCACTAATGATCGTCCTTGGTGTCCCAAATCGCTGAAAGATGGTTTTGTTGAAGAACTTAACCACCACCATGACATCATTTGTGGGAGAGGCAATTGCTTCCACCCATCTAGAAACGTAATCTACCGCCAATAGTATGTATTGGTTTCCACAAGAGGATGGAAATGGTCCCATGAAATCGACTCCCCAAACATCGAAAATCTCCACCTCCTGGATGTTGTTGAGGGGCATCTCATTCCTCCTAGAGATATTGCATGTTCTTTGACAAGCATCGCAGCAAGAAACAAAGGATTGCACATCTCTAAATAAAGTAGGCCAATAGAATCCAGATTGCAATACCTTTGCGCTAGTCTTGTTCGAACTAGCGTGTCCTCCACAAGGTAGTGAATGACAATGGCGGATGACACTTTGCATCTCATCTTCTGGCACACATCGCCGAATGATGCCATCCGGACCTCTCTTAAAGAGGAGAGGCTCGTTCCAATAGTATTCCCGGACGTCCTTAAAGAACTTCTTCCTTTGTGCGTAGGATAGTCCGGGCGGTATCTCCTGGCAAACCAAATAGTTAACAAAATCAGCAAACCATGGTTCGTTACCTTTGGAGATCACGTTGATGCACTCCTCTATGATGTGTAAGTGTTCGTCCGGAAAGGAGTCATCAATGGGTAAATGGTCGTCCTCTAGATGTGTTAGGCGACTCAAATGATCCGCAACAGAATTTTCCGAGCCTTTCTTGTCGCGGATCTCAAGATCGAATTCTTGTAGGAGAAGAATCCATCTAATCAGCCTTGGCTTCGCATCTTTCTTTGCAAGGAGGTATCGGATCGCAGCATGATCCGTGTAGACAATCACCTTTGCACCTACAAGATAAGAGCGAAACTTGTCAATAGCATAGACAATGGCTAAGAACTCTTTTTCGGTAGTAGCGTAGTTGAGCTGTGCTTCATCTAGCGTCTTTCTAGCATAGTATATAGCGTGGGTTCGCCCTTCCTTTCGTTGTCCAAGAACAGCTCCAATTGCTACGTCACTAGCATCGCACATAATCTCAAAGGGAAGAGTCCAATCCGGAGGTTGGATAATAGGTGCTGAAATTAGAGCTTGCCGAATGGTGTTAAACGCATCCAAACATTCCTGCGAAAACTCAAAAACCGCATCCTTCATCAATAGATTAGTGAGAGGTTTTGATATCTTAGAAAAGTCCTTAATGAAACGTCTATAAAATCCAGCATGTCTTAGGAAACTTCTTATCCCTTTTACCGAAATTGGGGGAGGAAGTTTCTCTATGGCCTCTATTTTAGCCTTGTCTACCTCTATCCCTCTACTAGAGACTAAGTGACCTAATACGATTCCTTCCTTAACCATGAATTGACACTTCTCCCAATTAAGAACTAGGTTAGTGTCTTCACACCTTTGTAAACTAAGAGAAAGGTTAGAAAGGCAATCGTTAAAAGAGGAACCGTATACGGAGAAGTCGTCCATGAAGACTTCCATGATTTCCTTTACGTATTCGAAGAAGATGGCCATCATGCACCGTTGGAAGGTGGTTGGGGCGTTGCAAAGCCCGAACGGCATTCTCCTATAGGCGAACGTACCCCAAGGGCACGTGAATGTGGTCTTCTCTTGATCATCCGGATGTATCGGAATCTGAAAGAAACCACTATAACCGTCAAGGTAGCAAAAATGTGAATGTTGTGCTAACCTTTCAAGCATTTGATCGATGAATGGCAATGGAAAGTGATCCTTCCGCGTTGCATTGTTGAGCTTGCGGTAGTCTATGCACATCCGCCATCCAGTCACGGTTCGGGTAGGAATGAGTTCGTTGTTCTTGTTGGTGATGACCGTCATTCCTCCCTTCTTCGGAACTACTTGAACTGGACTCACCCACTTACTATCGGAGATAGAATAGATGATACCTGCATCAAGAAGTTTAAGAATTTCCTTCTTGACAACCTCCTTCATGGTCGGGTTCAACCGCCTTTGAGGTTGTCTTGAAGTTCTAAAGTCTTCCTCCATTAGTATCTTATGCATGCATAGGGAGGGTTTAATTCCTACTAAGTCCTCAATAGTATAGCCTATGGCTTTTCTATGTTTCCTAAGGACAATCATGAGCTGTTCATGTTCATCTATGCTTAGTTCGGAACTAACGATAACCGGAAAGGTAGAATTAGATCCTAGAAAAGCGTACCTTAGATGAGTAGGAAGTGGTTTGAGTTCCATTGCTTTCGGAGCTTCTAACGATCCTTGAGGAGCATCCGAAGTCTCCTTAGAAGTTTCTAAGGGTGTTGAGTGTGTGGGAGAAGAATCAGAAGAAGTTGAAGAAGTGTCTCGATTACTCTCTTCCACGGCCAAAATTACGTGTGGATCTTGTCCTCCACGGCCGTGGTTTAGGGCGTGGAAGGGAAATATGGTTGTCACATCTTCTCCACGACCGTATAATCCCCTGGAGTGAAGGACGTTTTTTGTTGTGAAATCCACGGCCGTGGAATACAATGTATGACCATGGATTCTAACATTCTCAGCCTCATCGTGGAGTTTCTCAAACTCCTCTTCATGCATCTCTTCTTGTGCTTCCAAGGCTTCAATTTCCTCTTTGCACTCTTCCTCTTCTCCTACATCTATTAGACTCATAGTAATAGCTTTTTGTAAAGGATCGTTAAAGAGAATCACGCTTACCTCCTCCCTAGATAAACCTTCTTCATCTTAGACATCGTAAATATCCTCGTCGAAGATCGGCTCCTTCACTAGAGTGGAAAGAACAAACTCTACTTTCTCTTCTCCAATATCAAAAGCGAGTCTACCATTCTTGCAATCGACCATGCAGCCGGAAGTTGCAAGAAACGGTCTTCCGAGTATGATCGGGACCGGACTATCTGCAGGAATGTCAAGCACGACAAAATCAATGGGAACAAAGAATTTACCTAGCTTGACTGGGACGTCTTCTACAATACCGATGGGGTGAGTGATGGATCGATCCTCCATGTATAACGTCATCTTCACCGGTTTAGGGTCGCCTAAACCGATCTTCCTGCACAATGCAAGTGGTATAATGCTCACACTTGCTCCTAAGTCACATAAAGCGTCATATGTGACATCTCCCACTCCAATGGGAATACAAAATGACCCCGGATCCTTCAATTTTAGGGGCATTTTCTCCTTCATGGTCTTGATGAGATCCGAAGAATCCGAACTCATCTTGACCTCACCAAAATCTTCTAGCTTCCTCTTGTTGGAGAGGAGCTCCTTCAAGAACTTGCCATATGCCGGCATACCTACAATAGCATCAATGAAGGGTATATTAATATGCAGCTTACTCATGAGTTCTATGAACTTACCGAATTGTTTATCTAGGCGCGCTCACGCTCTAGATTGAGGGAATGGTAGGGGAGGTTTGTAAGCTGGAGGAGGAACATAAACATCTTCCTTCTCCTTCCCCTTCTCTTTGTCCTTCTCTACGGGGATTCAACGAACGTAGGCTGCGGATCGGTAGTAGTCACTCCGCTCCTAGTTGTAATTGCCATCACCCTTCCTTTAGGGTTGTCCTCCGTCTTTCCCGGAAGTTTCCCTTGATTCCTAGGAACTTCCTGCGCGTGGTTGAACATTTGGTTTTCTAAAACTTTTTGAGCTTTGTCAACCTTAGAGACTTGATCATCAACCTTGATGAGGCGGTTCTCCAACCCTTGAAGCTTTCCCAAGATTGTTTCCAATATGGGATCGGGCTTCTCCTTCCCCGAAGTGTTTCCTCCATTAGATGATTGCCCCTGGCTTTTCAAAGGAGTAGAGGAAGAGGAAGGTGGAGTTAGTGAATTTGAGTTGGAAGGATAAGAGTTACCGGAATTTTGTTGATTGGAGCGCCAATTGTTGTTGTTTGGACCCCTATTGTTGTTCCAATCGTTGTTCCGGTTGTTGTTGTTTCCATTCTAATTGTTATTCCGGTTGTTGCCCCGGTTATTGTTGTTGCCGCCATTGTTGTTACCCAAATAACCAACATCCTTCCCTTGTTGCTTTGAGAAGTTGGTCTTGATAGCCTCCTTCAACTCTTTGATCTCATTGTTGAGGGAGAAAATCTTATTTTGAGCTTCGTGTGTGAGCTTTGCTCCTTGCTCCACACGATTTCCCTCCACTTTCCGGTGGGAATACTTCTCTATGACTCTTGCTTGCTTCTCAATGAAGTCCCAAGCGTCATCTTCTCTCATGTCCATGAACGTTCCACACGAGAGGGATTGGAGGTTGAATTGCGTTCCCGCATCCAGCCCCTTGTAGTAAATCTCCAGCAAGGCAAGCTTGGATATGCCATGATGAGGGCAATCCAAGAGCAAATCCTGAAACCTTTCCCAAGATTGAAACAAATTTTCGTTAGGTCTCATGGAAAAAGCATTAATCTTACCTCTAAGTTCCGCCGTTTTGGAAGGCGGAAAGAATTTGGTGAGGAACTCCGCGGAAAGGTCTTCCCACGTATCTAGTTTCCCACTAGGAAGAGCTTGGTACCAAGACAACGCTTTCCCCTTCAAAGAGAAGAAGAAAGGCTTGAGTTTGTAGCTGTTGGTAGTAGCATTCTTCAGTCTCATCGTCTCCATCATACACTCAAAGTTTTGCAAGTGTTGGTGTGGAGATTCAGCGCTTGTACCGCCAAACTGGTTTTGGCGAACAAGAGTGATAACTTGAGGGTTAAAGCTAAACCCTTGCACATCTTCAGCATCAAAATTCACGCCCAAGCGGCGTGGTTGTTGTGTTGGATCCATCCGCTGGCCAAGAGTTCTTGGCTCATTATCCACACGTTCGACCCTCACATTCCTAGGTGGAATGCGGCGATTAGCAGCTCCTTGTGGATGGAAAGGATTCATATTGATCGTGGGATCGATCTCCTCTAACGGTGGCATGGAAGAGTCACTATCATCAGCGGATGAGTGACTTCTTCTTCTAGTTCTTGATCCCCTCCTTGAGGATTTCTTGCTTCCTTTATTCTTAAGTCGCTTAACTCTATCCTCATTTGGAACATTGTATCCTGTAGTTTGCTGATTTCGGATTGATGACGATCCGTTTCATCCCGGCGGAGATTCTCGTTCCATTGGAATTGAGCTTCCTTCTCCGCCAACTCCGCTTGAAGATCACGTTCGTGTTCTTCAGCCATCTTCTTTTCCTTGCGCTTTTGCCTTAAAGTTTTCTCTAGCTCTTGATCAAGAGGTAAGAGATCTTCGGTGTTCCTAGACCTGCGCATGCACTCAAAAAGATATCAAATAACGAGAGCAAGCTCCCAAGCTTGACAACCGGCTACCGAATTCGGCCGAAACCAAATCCCCGGCAACGGCGCCAAAAACTTGTTCGCCCCTAAAGGTGTGTGCAAATAAGCTTTAAATTTATAAAACTAGAATCAAGCAGCGAACCCGCAGTGTACGGATCGACGTAGTTAAGCAAGAATTCCAGAGTATCGAACACAGGGATTTGGGTGGGAACAAATTCGATTTCAGATTATCAAGCGAGTAAGTATGAGAGTTTTGCAAATATTGGGAAAACAACAATCCTAAAGATCCAAGTATCCAGCTGTGGCAATCGATTCAAGATATACTTAATGATATAAAGACAGAGTTGAGATATGCAAAGGTATACTAATGTAAGGTAATCGTACGGTGAAGTTCCAAAAACCTTATGTAACTCACCTACAAGGCACTTTTCTATACAGGTTGTTGAGGCTCAATATAGGAAGATTCTAAAGGTGAGAATTAGTGTCAAATACCCAAACTTGTAATCCAAGGATCAAGACTAACTTAACCGATTGAGGTTGTGACACTCACAATCGAGGTAGAGGTTGTTGAGGCTTCACTACCACCTAGAAAAGACAAGTCTAAACTAAGTCAAAGCAAATCTTTAACTTTGGATTAAAGTAAAAGCAGGTTCGTAAACTTAAGGGAAATTACGGTTGGATCTTGAGAATCCACGGTCGTGGAACTCAAGAATAGCCCGTAATTTAGTGTTCGTCGACGATTCTCTCGAACTCTCAGGGTCTAATCTATTTGCGATCGATCTATCATCATTGAAGCCACAACTATCAACCCTTCACCTTAGAATTGTTAAGGGTTTCTAGCCAATAACAGTCATATTGATATCAATTCAAGAATTAAAAGATAGAAAGATGAGAACTTTCAAGAACTTTCAATAAACTTCAAACCAATCTGAAAGTCACAATCAAGAACAAATATCGTCGCAAGATCCGTAATAGAACAAACAAACACAATCTTAGGGAAGAAGGAAGAACGGGATGTCAATCCGTCTTCTAAATCAAACCTAAACAAGAAGAGTAGTCTTCTTGCAAGAAACCTTCCAAATCTTCCGTCAATCCGGGAAATATGGAAATCCCAACGATAATCTCCACCAAGTGCGAGATTAGGGCAAATCCAAGCACGAACTTTGATCTCCAACGAGATCTCCAAATGTTTCTCAACGAGGGTAAGTTAGGTTGCGTCGATAGCACGGTTCTCTAAAGCGAGTCCTAGTGGGGGTTAGCGATGATTACGGAATCTCTTTTCGTCCGTCTTTTTATAGGGCAAGATAAAATATCGGCCCGGCCCAATCTTCAAAAGATCGTGGCTTCAAAGTGTGGCGAAAAAGATCGCCAAGATCACGGTCGTGGAAGTTTCCACGACCGTAATTTAGAGCGTGGATTAGGTCACGGTTTGCATCATATGTTCCACGACCGTAATAGTTACTGGAATGCATCACGCTTCTCTTTGCAAGGATCCACAGCCGTGGAACTGAACGTGGTTTGTAGTACGGCCGTATTTTAGAACGTGATTTAGGGCAAGAACGTGATTCTTCCCTAGCTTCGTGCATTCCTCAAGTTAGACTCCAATTTGCTTCTAAAAATGCCCTTTATCCATGGACATCTCAAATCAACTCTTCTTTGCTTGATTCCGTTCGAAAATAGCTCTTAAGTACCTATAATCAACATAGAACTAGTGTAGACATCCATATCGACAATATAGGCAAACTAGCTCACTTATGCAACAATGTTCAATCAAAGACTATCAATATGAATCAAATACGCTTAGAAAACGTGCCTAAAGTATCACAATATTTCATGCTAACAACCTCAAATTTAAAAAAAAAACTAATATATAATGAATAAAATTAGAATGGTAGGAATTGATCATTAGACCTCTGGGTCATAAGGCAACCAAAATCCCACTGCGCCACTCTGATTTAATGATATGATATCAAAACTAAATGTATTATTAACAACAAATCTAGAAATGTGAGTTATAATGTTCACTTTATCATATTTTCAATGTTAACTAGTTAACTCTTATATTTTGTATATGTTTTTTCGAATAATTATTATTATAACTTGATGTTATTTAAATTATATAAAATATTCAATAAAAATTGTAACTCTTATTTCTATAAATGTTAAATGATATTTATAAGCCAATAAAATAAAGATATAATTCGGTTAAAAAAACATGACTATTTATAATAATTAACGCAAATATGATTTTAAGTTTGAATTATAATTTAACGATAAAATAAAATTTTTAATTAATAAAGATTTTGACTTATCAAGATACTCAATGTAATAAAAATTATAACTATTATTTCTATAGATGTTACATTAAATATCTCATTTGTTGATAAGTTCATAATGAAATTTTCATTAATGAAAATTTTATTTTAAATGTTATATTATAATTCTAACTTAAAATTATATTTGTGCTATTTTTTATAAATAGTTATTTTGTTAATATAATTATATATTTACTTTGTGACTTATAAATATCATTTAACATCTATAGAGTTAAAATTTTATTGAATATTGACTATAATAAATAAAATGAAATTATAATAATTGTTATTCGGAAAAACATATTCAAAATATATGAGTTAAACTAGTTATTCAAGTCATGTTTGTGAAGTACCATGACTCAATATAGGCTCAATAGAATCTGGTCCAAGTTAGACAGGATTGTCACAAACAACCACTGGTCTACCACCTTTCCAAACTCAACCGCTTTCTTTGATAACCCGTTTATCTCTGACCACTCTCCAGGTATACTATCAACCAACCCCAAGCCTTGCCCTCCCAAACGACAATTTAGGTTCAATAATGCCTGGGCTTCTCATGAGGACTTCAGCTTGACGGTGAACCGATCATGGTCTCTACCATCTACAAGCTACCATGCATGTCCTATGCTCCTCCTCTCTTTCAAGCTGAAATGCCTCAAATTTGAACTTAAAAAGTTTTCAAACCGCAAATTGGAGCAATTGCACACTTCCATTGAAAGCCTCAAAGATACCCTAACCACCACGCAAACAAACCTCCATCTCTCTCCCCATGACCCTATACTCCAACTGCTAGAACGTGATACCACCCTGGCCTTAAATTCCGAGATGAACCAACTTCAAACCACTCTTGCTCAACTCTCTAAAGCAACCTGGACTAAAGTTGGAGACCAATGCAATGCCTTCTTCTTCAAATGTATAATAACTCGAAGGGCCAAGAATACTATCAAGTCCATGATCGACCCTGATAACCCTGGTGACCCGCCCACATTCAACCCGAAGAAAATTGCCCACTTCCTGGTGAACCATTTCACAAAGATCCTCAACCCGACCCATGATCCTAACCCACTTAACCTCTTCCCCGATTGCCTCCTTCCACAAATCTCGCATAATGACTTGCTCAATCTTGATTGGACCGTCTCTTCGGCTGAGATTAAGGAGGCCCTCTTCGGTATTAGCAACCATAAGGCTCATGGCCCTGGTGGGTACAACGCTTTCTTCTTCAAGCAAACTTGGAGCATCACTGGTGATACCTTCACTAAAGCCATCCAACATTTCTTCAACATTGGAAATCTCCCCAAAAATACAAACCATACCACCCTTTCCCTCATTGCCACAATTGACAATCCCAAACTTCTATCCGACTTCAGGCCCATATCCTGTTGTAATACCTCCTACAAGGTTATTGCTAGGATCTTGGCTTCGAAGCTCAATGACACCCTCCACTCTGTCATTGGTCTCTATCAAGGTGCATTTGTCAAAGGCATATCTATAAAGCATAACATTCTGCTTTGCCAGGAGCTGTTCAAAAAATACAACAGAAGAAGTATCTCCCCTAGATGCTCAATGAAGATTGATATTTCTAAGGCATTTGACATGATTGACCACAAATTTGTTCTTCGTTGCCTTGTTAGGATGGGGTACCCGGTCAAGTTCATTAGGCTCATTGATGCTTGCATCTCGACTCCATCATTCTCACTCAACATAAATGGATCTCTCGCTGGTTTCTTCAAAGGCTATAGGGGCTTGAGACAAGGATGTCCACTCTCTCCTCCCTTGTTTATCATTGCCATGGAAGTTATCTCTTCTATGATAACCACCAACACCACCACCCCGAATTTTAACATTCACCCAAAATGTGCCCATCCACGTATTACTCACCTTTGTTTTGCAGATGATCTTATGCTCTTCTATAGAGGAGATGTGACTTCAATAAACATCCTCAAAGCTACTCTTGACTCATTTGGAAGATACTCAAGGCTTATCATAAACCCATCTAAGTCAACCCTCTTCACCGGAGGTCTCTCCACTCAGGACAGCGAGCAACTTGCAAACTCTATTGGACTATCTCTGGGCAAGCTCCCTTTCACCTACCTCGGCGTCCCTATAGGTAGCAAAAGGTTAAACCTTGAAGAATACAACCTTCTGATCAACAAGATTACCAGTATAATCAACTCATGGAATGCAAGAAATCTATCATATGTTGGTCGCAAACAGGTCATCTCTTCTATACTCACCTCACTCTACCTCTACTGGTGTGCTGACCTTACCATCCCAAATGCAATTATTCACAAGATCACCGGACTCCTTCTATCATTCCTTTGGTCAGGCAAGACTTGTAGTCAACGGGCCCTTGTCTCTTGGAAGACCGTTTGCCTCTCTCGTAAGGTGGGGGTCTTGGTTTCAAGGAACTACTCTCTTGGAACAAGGTCTGCCTCTCAAAGCTGATTTTTGACCTTGCCCAACCTCTACATCAACCTAATCTATGGACTGATTGGGTTCATTCAAACATCTTGAAGGGGCAATCCATATGGACTTACACTTTTAACTACAAGCATAGCTTCCACTGGGGCCATCTCATCCTTATTAAAGAAGAAATCATCAACTCTGGCGTTGGGGCTTCCTTCTGCAGCCTCACCACTAGACCTGTTCAAATTCGGGCTCGGGCCGGACTCGGACCGGGCATTTTCAAAAAAAGCCCGTTTTGCCGGACCCGGGCCGGGCTGAGCCCGGCTCACGGGCTTGCCATGGCTGCCGTACCCGCCCGGCCGGGCGGGCCGGGCTGCCCGGCGGGTACCCGTTTTTTTT
>BSUD01000001.1:147953885-147964496 GCA_033239045.1 Fagopyrum esculentum
TTTAAATTGTGACTTTATTTGCAGTGGCCGGTGGACAAGACGAGTCGAGGAAGAGGACAGAGGACAGAGGCCGGTGGACGAGACGAGGAAGAGGGCCGGCACTCGGCAGAGGCCAGAGGGGTTGCGAGGGACAAAGGGGTCGCGAGGGAGTCTGGACGAGGGCCGGCACTCGGCAGCGCCGCAACGGCTGGAAGAGAGAAGAGGGAAGAGAGACGAGGGAGTCAGGGATAGAGGGGTCGCGACTCGCGAGGGTTGTCGCTTGTCGAGTTTTCGGCTGGAACTGGAAGAGGGAAGCTTCAGAATGTAGAAGGTTTCATATAACCCTAATTCCCTAAACGGCTAAACCTAAAGTTCATAATTTATTATTTTTTTTGCCGGGCTCCGGGCCGGGCCGAGCGGCCCGACCGGGCCTGGTACCTTGTTCGTACCCGGCCCGCCGGGCCTAGCGGCCCGATCGGGCCTCTGTCGATGTTCATACCCGCCTGTTTTCGCGGGCGGGCGGTCCGGGCCGGGCGGGCCGGCCCGGACTTGAACAGGTCTACTCACCACCAAGGCCAATGGTCGCTTCTCTACCTCGGCTGCTTACAACCTCTGCAGGAAACCTACACCTCTTCCCCAGCCATACACACTCACTGCAATCTGGGATGGTCTAAACGTCCCTAAACACAGTTTCATTGCCTGCTTACAAGTCACAACCGCCTCCCCACACTCACAAAACTCCATACCTGGAACTTGATTGATGATAGCACCTGCAAACTCTGCAACCTTCATCCAGAAAATGAGGACCATTTACTCCACAAATGCAACTACTCAACCCTTGTTCTTGATAGCATGAATTATAGTCTATATTTTGGGGTTTGTTTGGACGTTTTATCTTTCATAATCTGCATGTTTGTATGTATATTACGTGATTATATCACCATTTCATCTACCTTTGCGGGAATCGAGGTCTACACCTAGTTTTGTTGTAATCGTAGGTAAAATGGCACGTTTTGCATCAAAAAGGAGCAAAAGGAGCTATGGAGTCATTGGAGCTACATTGAGGAACATAAGGAACCATCCAGGAAGCATAGTCATGGATTAAAGATTCACTTTGGACCAGTTTTGAGAAATTTCACATTCAGTTGTGACTCACCTCGGTTGACCACAGATTCATCTCGACCGAGGTGATCCAGAGACGCCGACTCGACCGAGGCGAATACCTAGGACGCGGTGAGAATATTTTATTCTTGGCTGAGATCTTTTATCTTTGGAAAGTGATCTTATATTTTTGGGCTTGGCTCCTGGAAGGAAGAAGATCTTATATTTTTACCTATTTTTATGGGAAAAGATCTTTCTAAGATATCTTATCTTTGGAGGGTTATTTTCCTATAAAAAGGGTTAGATTTCCACAAATCGAACATCATGCTATACCATCGATCAGGGTTTACACGCAGCAGCAACCATACTCCAGTTGGGGAGTTTTGAAGAACCTTTTTGAAGGTTGAAGGAAGATTGAAGATCATAGCTTTTATAGCTTTTGGAGGGTTTTGTAAGATTGTCTTTAATTCCCTTGTTGTCTTGTCTTGTTGGATTGCTATCCAAGGAACGCTTTTGTTGTGATATTTGATTCAATTATTGAAGTCTTTTCATTAAATTCTTCTTGTCCAAATATTCACCTTCTTCCCATATATTTGATTAATACTTTCATAATGATGATGAGTGGCTAATTTCCTTGTGTGATTCTAGGGTGATTGGCTGAAGGTTGTGGGAAAAACAATGATAGAATAATCTTAGATTCCAGTAGGACCCTGAAAGTTCGAGTCTTTAACCTTAACCCTAAGCATCTCGCTCAGTCGATGAACATCTCGGCCGGGGTGGAATTTGGCTGACCGAGGTGACTTATCCGATCCTAAACTGAGAGTTAAGTGTTAGAGTTTGTCAAATCCTATTCTTATTACACCTTTCCTGGTTCAATGTAAGCTTAGGATGAGACTTACCCGGTAATTCCTTAGTTTGTGTACCAACGATCATAAGTGTAGGTAATAAAGGTTTATCCTTTATTGGGGTTTGAGTGTGCTTCCATCCCGTCTTTGTGAGTTAGCTTGAGACTTACCCGGTAAAGGTTGATTCTATTCCCTTAGATGGTGTGTTAGTTTGAGGATATAGTTCTTTATCTTAATTCCTTGAGACTTACCCGGTAATAGGAGTTACGGTTTTGGATTAGTGTGTAGTGAGACTTACCCGGTGATCTACTCCACTTTAGTAACACCTTCCTCATGCAAAAACCTCAGCTTTGTCCACTTATCTTTAGATCTTGAGTTGGAACCACAACTAGACGCTTTAATCCTTAGAATTGCATGTTTGCTTTATTGACTTCTTATTCATCTTTGATTGTGTTAATTGCTCTTGTGGTTAGTATTTACAAAGCTTACCATTATCGACTTTGTTTCACCGAGTCCCTGTGATCGACCCCTGGAATTCCTTACTTTTACTACGATTGACCCGTACACTGCGGGTTCGCATCCTTGTTTTAAGCTTAAGTCTAGGGTTATAAATTTAAAGCTTGCACACACCGTTTGGAGCGAACAGTTCTCAAGCTCATCTCCATCTGGCTTAAAATCCACCCCCACCCCCAAAAAAAATGACCTAGCCTCTCATGTTACCATGTCTACCATTACTAGCTTCATTTACTTCATATGGAAGTCCAAGAATGAGCTCATTCACAACAACAATTACACTCATCCGGCCACATATGCTCACCACATCATCAATGCTACTAAAAGCTATGTTTGGAAAGATCGCTCCCTCCTATCGATATCTTCGGCTAATTCCTTTGGCATCCACCTCTGCTAATCACACTGTCCTGTATCCCCTCTTTTGTTTCTTGCTTCCCTGGTTGTTGTCAAAGTCCGATACTGACGGACCGGTTGAGCGGGGGTCGTGTGCATACGAGCGCACATGCGCATTAGGCCCAAGCCCAGCACATAAACCCGGCGAGGTTCCATCCTAAAACCAATTGGCAATAGGAGGAGTAGCCCACCGACCTTATATACCAGGCTCGGAGTGTCCCCATCTTTCGATGTGGGACTTTATTATCTCCAACACGCCCCCGCAAGTGCAACTAGAGGATATAGACCGAGTTGCACTTGTCCACAGGTTAGGATCGCGAGCCGAATTGAGGCTAACCGCTCTGATACCATGTCAAAGTCCGATACTGACGGACCGGTTGAGCGGGGGTCGTGTGCATACGAGCGCACATGCGCATTAGGCCCAAGCCCAGCACATAAACCCGGCGAGGTTCCATCCTAAAACCAATTGGCAATAGGAGGAGTAGCCCACCGACCTTATATACCAGGCTCGGAGTGTCCCCATCTTTCGATGTGGGACTTTATTATCTCCAACAGTTGTAGTACACTCTCCTGTATATTCTTCTGGATACATTAATATATAAGCTTTCAAAAAAAAACATCCTTCAAGTTCATCGAGTAAATCGTAAAATTGGGATGATCAAAAGGCTCCAATTAATAAGGGAAGTCAACCCTCTTGCTTTGTTTATTGTCTTCTCCGGTCATTGTAAAAGCAATACAGATTGATTAGGAATTTAGGATTAGAAAAACTACTTGCACACCGTTGTGATGTCGTCAAAATTACTTGGGGGATGAGGAGTAATTTCGTAGCAAATCCCTAAAGCAAAAGCTATTACAAAAAGGAAACCAAATTTACATGAAACTACAACATATGCAGAATTGCATACTTTTCAACCTTGGCAAATTTTAGGCAAATGCTTTCCATATTTACAGCAAAACTTACATAAATTCTGTTTCAGAAAGGAAATCACGTATTTCGTACTTTCAACGATTGAGCTATATAGTAACCCTAGAGAGGATCATGAAGAACAAAATTGCAAAAAACAAGGACGTAGTCTTAATGGCCAGCCCCTCTTCTACTAGGTCCAGAGGCCAAAACAAACCCCCAGCTCCTCATAAGCGAGCTTATGCTAGCCGTGTCATTGAAGACGGCGGAGAACGACGTCTCCATCGTGACGCCTTGCTCGCAGTTTGCTCTCATCGTCGGCCGGAGTGCCCTACTCTCCACAAAACTCGTTTGCATATTCGACAACACAATTAGCATGATCAAGAAGCAAAACACCAACCTGCAAGAAGTACCCATCTTCTTGCTTCCAATCGATCCTTTTGTTTCTTCTCAATTAAGATCAAAGGAAACAAAGATATATTGAAGTGTATATATTTGTTTCAGCTTCTTGATGTGGGTATATATTGACAAGGAAAAGGAAATGCATGAGTTTTGACTTGTGAATTGTAATATCAAGCGGAAGGATGATTTTGACTTGGCCACTTAAATTTTTTATTTTTATGCTACCAACTATTTAATTTCGTTGTGACCTCGTATGAAAATGAAACTGTTCAACTCTGGACTTTTAACGAACTTCTCTCAATGTCTAATGTTTTTCTAAATTTGATTCCTTTTCCTTGAAGAAAAGCTAATTAAACAAATAATTAACGCACAGAAAGTGTAACACTGGGAATTTCCAATGCTGAAATCGAAAGTGTTTATACCCTTACCCATATATGCAGGCTAAAGCATCTGAGAAACCAGACCGATATGTTCATACTATGTATATATTTGCGTGTTATTCCATCTCATAAAGGCTTTTATACAGGTTAATTAGAATAATATACTGCAAACTTAAAGGTGGTAGCTTTATGAGATAACTTGGATAACAAATAAGAAATGAAATATAATTTTTATAATTCAGAAAGCTGTTTTCAAAGTTTTCAATGTCAAAGTCCGATGCATACGATGGCACACGTTTATTAGGCTCAAACCCAACACATAAATCCGATCGAGTTTCCATTATAAAACTAATTGACAATAAGAGGAGTAGCCCACCAACCTTATATATTAGGCTCGGAGTGTCCACAACTTTCGACGTGGAAACTTATTATCTTCAATACACCCCTGCAAGTGCAACATGTTAGGACCGCGAGCCGAATGGAGGCTAACCCCTCTGATACCATGTTAAAGTTCGATACAAACGGACCTTTCGAACGGGGTTGTGTGCAGACGGGCGCACATGCGTATTAGGCCCAAGCCTAACACATAAACCCGATCACATTTCATCCTCGATCAAATCAATTGACAATAAAAAAAGTAACTCACGTACATTATATATTAGGCTCGAATTGTCCACAACTTTGAGGGTGTGCTTGATAACTTATTATCTTTCAACAAGTTAGCATATACAAATTCTACATTTTGCTTTTGACCAAAATATTATAAACTTCTGGTCAATTCTACTTAACTATGGGTTGGCCACAACGTGATGCACTTATTATCTTACGACCCAAAAGAAAGAAAGAAAACTCTTACGTAGCCAGTGACCCAGATCCATCGCTTTCCCAAAGAGAAAAATTGGCAAAGAATAGTATGATAATCAAGCGCTGGTCATATGAGAAAAACAAAAATAGGGAAAACCAAATTCCGGTAGTCAAGATTTATGTATGACTAAACAATACAGGAAAAAGGTACATAGTGTTTTTGAGTCATGACAACGTACGTTGCAAGTATACTAAGATGCATGTTGCGCAACCTTTGAATAATATAACGTATTACGCATGGTTGACAGTCAACACTGTGAAATTCATATGTTGCTCATGTTTTGACGATTAAGAAGTTGTCATAAGTGGATTCACAATTATACTAGGAAGCTGGTTATTTATATCCAATGGTCGTATATATATGTTAAACAAATTTAATAAAACTAATACATGACTATAACTGTACAAAACCTGGCCGGCCCGTCCAGTCTGCCCGCCCGTCCCGAAAAAGCATGAATATGGACAGCAAGTTTGGCCCGTTCCTGGTCCGACCCACATTTTGATGGGACGGGTACGGGTAAACAGTTTGGCCAGCGGGCTAACCCGGCCCGGCCCGTATACAGTTTTATACATATAATATTTTTTTTATATATGTGTATATAATTTATAGAGAAAATTATCTAAACAGTACCCCATCTTTTGGGTTGACTAAACTTTAGTACCCATCCTTTTAACTATCATAACGGTATCTCATCTACTGACCCCGACCAAAGATTAGTATATACGGTACTGTTCACATGTTAATTCATATGAACGGTGTTAAATATTAGGGGTAAAGTTGTCCTCCTGCCTTTAATATAATATTCTATTTTAAATTTTAATTTTCCCTTTGTTGAGGGCCTTTTTGCAAAATTCCCAAATTCTCATTAAACCCTTGTTTCTCTCTTCCGCCACCTTCTCCCACATCTTCTCACATCTAACCATGGAAATGGACACAACAGCAACATCAAAGCTCTGAGAGAATGGGTATTCGGCATTCGGGTTAACCCACATCGGCAATTAACCTGAACCCATTTATACAGTTTGGAGTTGGCTTGAATCCGACATCATCCTACCTCAAATCAGCGTGAAACAAGAAGCAAATGAAGCTGAATTAACCCGATAATTGAATAAAGTGAATCAGAAAAATCTATTTTTAATTGTGAAAGTGCATTGCCTCAACAACAAAGCTTTGACACGATGAATGTGAGCTCATTTAAGTCTATTTTGTTCATATAATTGAACATAATCAATACAATAGAATGTGAGCACATCTTCTTCTCTGTTTTCCTCCATTCTGAAGCTCTTTTCATTCCGCCAGTGGAACCAGTAAGCACCTCCTCTCCATCTAAAATTTCCTCCATTTTGAAATTCTGTTGCACAGCAGGCCGTAGCATCTCATCTCCTACTCCTCCAATCGAACCATTAAGCACACCATATCTTCATCTCTTTTGGATCTGGGTAGCTAGCTCACTTCTCTTTACTTCTTCTCCAATCGAGCACAAAGAAGCAGATGAACCCATGAAAGGAACAAGCTTTCCCTTAGCACCATAGAAGGTATTACCCTCTTCTTTGTTCTGTAGAAACTGTCTTGGACCAGTAGGGTTGTCTCCTTCTTCGTGGCACCGGTGTGGGTCAACCCGAACGCCGACTAATGGAGGAAGCATGAGGAGGGGTTTGCTGTTGATGTTGTGCCGATGTAGGTTAACCCGAATGCCGACTACCCATTCTCTCAAAGCATTGTTGTTGTGTCCATTTCCATGGTTAGATCTGAGAAGATGTGGGAGAAGGTGGCGGAAGAGTGGAGAAGAGATAAATTAGGGTTTAATGAGAATTTGGGAAATTTGCAAAAAGGCCCTCAACAAAGGGAAAATTAAAATTTAAAATAGAATATTATATTAAAGGCAGGAGGACAACTTTACCCCTAATATTTAACACCGTTCATATGAATTAACGTGTGAACAGTACCGTATATACTAATTTTCGGTCGGGGTCAGTAGATGAGATACCGTTCTGATAGTTAAAAGGATGGGGTACTAAAGTTTAGTCAGCCCAAAAGATGGGGTACTGTTTAGATAATTTTCTCTAATTTATATTGTGTTGAGTGTTACATATTCGGATTGTTCATTTAGTATATTTGGAGTATTTTGACAAGTTATATTCATTTGTAACACAATATTGTAGGACTAACTTGGCTATAATGATACTTATATTGTTTTTTAGGTATTTGGGTTTGTTCATTTTTGTGTGCTGATTGTTATTGAACTTGTTGATAATGCACTATGCAAGTATAATTGAATTGAAAGTGTGTATTAAATTCATTATAATACTTGTTTTGAACGATAAATTATCGGAAAAAACGCACAAGCAAGTACATACGGGCCATACGGGCCGGGCCGGTAGCCCGCCCGCCCGCTTTTTACATGGGTGGACATGGGTAGCGCTTGTGGCCCGGACAAGCCGGGTCGGGCTGGCCCGTCCCGCATCTTGTGAGTAGAGTTTTTAGGTATGGCACGACTCAACCCTAGCCCAAGCCCGGATTTGTACAGGTTGTATGGACATAAAATAAATTTCTTATATATCATCTATGCATATATATACTTTTAGTTTCAAGTAGCCGCTCACATTTGAACCGTCAAATAGATCGGTATTACATACAAGTTGTATGCAGATAAAATAAAAATGAATGGGTCCAATATATACTGATTATGTTAAATTTTCCAACATCAACATCTAAAGTTTGGAATTTTTTCTCACAATGTCCTTTAAATTTGGACTTTTGTTTCTGTATCCATAAATTTTTAAATTTTTTTTAATATCGTTATTGTTTAATTTATTTTTTTCTTGTACTCATTCTTAATCTATTATACTTACTAAAACAAAGCACGGGTTGATGACGTGACGCGCTGTGGACGCAGGATTTTTGAAATTGAGCTCCCACAATTAAAGCCAATAAATCTTTATTTTTTACACTATTTTTTAAACCATAAAATCTTTTATTATTAAAATAATAATTTTATAGAAACTAAATCTATTATACTTACTAAAACAGAGCACGGGTTGATGACGTGGCGTGCTGTGGACGCAGGATTTTTGAAATTGAGCTCCCACAATTAAAGCCAATAAATCTTTATTTTTTACACTATTTTTTAAACCATAAAATCTTTTATTATTAAAATAATAATTTTATAGAAACTAAATCTATTATACTTACTAAAACAAGAGCACGGGTTGATGACGTGGCGCGCTGTGGACGTAGGATTTTTGAAATTGAGCTCCCACAATTAAAGCCAATAAATCTTTATTTTTTACACTATTTTTTAAACCATAAAATCTTTTATTATTAAAATAATAATTTTATAGAAACCAAATCTATTATACTTACTAAAACAGAGTACGGGTTGATGACGTGACGCGCTGTGGACGCATGATTTTTGAAATTGAGCTCCCACAATTAAAGCCAATAAATCTTTATTTTTTACACTATTTTTTAAACCATAAAATCTTTTATTATTAAAATAATAATTTTATAGAAACCAAATCTATTATACTTACTAAAATAGAGCACGGCTTGATGACGTGGCGCGTTGTGGACGCAGGATTTTTGAAATTGAGCTCCCACAATTAAAGCCAATAAATCTTTATTTTTTACACTATTTTTTAAATCATAAAATCTTTTATTATTAAAATAATAATTTTATAGAAACCAAATCTATTATACTTACTAAAACAGAGCACGGGTTAATGACGTGGCGCGCTGTGGACGCAAGATTTTTGAAATTGAGCTCTCACAATTAAAGTCAATAAATCTTTATTTTTTACACTATTTTTTAAACCATAAAATCTTTTATTATTAAAATAATAATTTTATAGAAACCAAATCAATTTCTTAATAATAATAAAAAATTAATCGAATTAGCTTTAACAATCAAATCACCTTAACAACCAAATCATTTTTTTAATAAATAAATATTTATAAAAATATATTAAAAGATATTGCGATTTTGATTTCCCTTTTAATTGTATTTTCGTTTAGAATTTTTATTCGACGGATTTTTTTTCGAACGTTATATCAGATTTTTCCATAGTTCGCTTAGAACTTTTATGTTTTACAAATTTGTCGAACAAAATTTATTTTTTTGAAACTACAACTTTACGTTATGTACGAGTTTTAATTAAATTGATTTTGAATTGAATTTTATTTTCGAAATGTTCCATCAGATTTTAAGCGAACAATTATTTTTTGATAAAATCCATCAAAATTACGTTGTTTTTTTTTTTGAAAAATACCTATAAATATATAATAAATTTTTACATGATTCCATTGGATTTTTTTGATAGGTTTTTAAATAAAAAACTTTCATTTAATCAACAAAATTGATTTCCATTTTGACGGTAAATTGATTTCCGTTATTGTTATATCTTTTTATTATGGATTTTAATTAAATTGGTTTTGATTTCATTTTCATTTTAGTTATATTTTATGTTAGGATTTTTATTCGAACGAATTTTTTTTCTGAACATTCCATGTGATTTTTTTCATGGTTCCCTTAGAACTTTTTATGTTTTACAAATTTGTCGAAAAAAATTTATTTTTTTGGAACTAAAAATTTTACGTTATGGGCGAGTCTATATCTACTACTAGAGCAGTATACATGAGAGTTTACGTGGTGCGTTGTGAGAGTAGTATTTTGAAATGGAGCTCCCACAATTTTTTTTTGAAATTTTATAATTAACAATCGTTTTTATATTATTTCATCCCTTGATTTGATTTTTAACCGTAACCCCGTGTATCTGATCTATTTTCAAGTTATTAAAAAAAAAATTGACGTGTACATTTATGTTAATTTTATTTATTTATTGATTTTCTTCCACCCATCAGCAAATAAGTTATTTTTAGATAATAGTTATCAGACTTTGAAGTTAATTTTGAATTAAATTAAATTTTTTTAAAACTTTTTTAGCTTGTAGATATAGACCGCGTTATATTAATTAAAATTTTGTTTAATTATGTTAAGTTTCTTAGCTTGTAGATCACATAAATCTTTTGTAATTTTAATAATTAAAAATAAAATTAACTAATTAACTAATAGATTTATAGTCGAAAAATAATTAATTAAAATAAAAATTTTAATCCACAATCCAAAATTAAAAAACAAAAGAGTTTTTAAATATAAAAAAAATTGTAAAATTAAATTGTTACCCATTGACCAAGAAAAAAATCCTCAAACTCATTACATAATCGGAAAAA
>BSUD01000001.1:147964751-148005919 GCA_033239045.1 Fagopyrum esculentum
TATTATTTTATTAAGTATGTCCATAGTATAATCTCATTTAGTAAATTTATCCTTAATAAAGTAATGTTGGTAAGTCGATTAGATTAGAGAAGTATACAAAACAAAAGCACGTAAAAAAACCAATTTTACAATATTCTTTCTCATTTTTTTCAAAACCCGCACAAGGTGCGGGTATTATACTAGTATATTATAATTAAAAATTCAACTAAAAATTTAAAATATTAAAAAAAAATTTAAAAATTGACTTTATTAAAATTTAAACTAAATAGATGTATTTTTTATATATTTCAAAAAAAAATCTAGAAAAGTAAATTGATAGCTAATTTTTTAATTAAAATAAAAAATATAAATTTCTATTTATTTCGAATTAACTAAATTATAGAAAACTAAATATAAAACTAATTCAAAAATAAATAAAAATTTCATATATTTTTTAATTTTAAGTAAGATTACCTAATTAGTTAAAAATCTATTATGACCACATTAAATTTTAAGATTATTAATTTTATAAAATGCTAAGTAATAGTATAGAAGTATTTTTTTTATGTTCTAAATTTTAATTTTTTTTAGTTTTAAAAATCTAAAAAATTATATTTAAAATAATTATGTACCCTTAATTAGAATAAAAATATACTATATTTTATTCATTTTCTATTAAGTTTTTAATTTAATTTTTATTTCAATCAATCAATATATAATACTAAAGTAGAGTTTTAACCCGCTGACGTGGCGTTCTCTGATGTGATTATTTTAAAATCGAACTCTCTCATTAAAATCCACAAAAACCTTTTTTAAATTACCTATATAAATTTTTTAAAACTAATCACCTACAATATCTCTTTAACAAATCTCTTCTTTTTATATTTGAAGTATCTATAATTTTTATTTATTCAACGTATTTTGAATAAAATTATAAATATTTTCAGTTTAAAAAACAAAATATAGGAAAAATAAATAAATATTAAATCAAAATAAAATTATAATTATTTTCAATTAAATAAAAAATTAAAAAAATATCTCGAAATAAATTATAACTATTTTCACAACTTTTTTTTAACTATTTTACATTACAATTAACTTTTTTAAAATAATTTTTTAAATATTTTATTTGCATTATATAAGTTCCTATTTTGAATAAAAATTTTGTAACTTATTTCGATATTAAAGATGTAATTACTTATCTTATTTTATATATTTATTTTATAAATTTAATCATCTTAATATATCATATTTTATGTTTTATGTTTTTTTTATATATTTTATTTGCATTATATTTTCATATTTCGAATATAAATTTTTTTTATGAATTTTGATTTAAAAATTGTGATTTTTTTTATCTTATTTCGATTATGTATTGTATAAAAAATAATCATCATAATATATCATATTTTATACTATTTCACCCTTATAATTTCTTTAACTTATTCCGATTATTTATAACAACTATAATAATCTCAACCGAATTTAAACCAAATTCATCTTTTTTTTTCTTTTACAAGTATAACAAATCAAAGTATTTTTGTAAGAAAGTTTTTTTTTCTTAATTTATTTTTGAAGGATTATAAGCTCAATCTATTTACGTTAAATATTTTCAAAATTTTGCTATCCTACATCGATTATCAAGTAAGACTGATAGTTTGATAACTTATATAAATATAGGATTTGAAGATTAAAAAAATCACACATTTCTTGGCCTTTTTGGCTAAGTTGAAGTATAATTATTATTCATAATGGATTAAAATCTACTTTGTTGATCGTTGACCTACCACTTTGTTGGTCGTTAACCTAATGTTTTGTGGTTGTTAATATTTTTAATCTCACGTCGATTATCAAGTAAGACTGATAGTTTGATAACTTGTACAAATATAGGGTTTGAAGATTAAACAAATCAAACATTTTGTACCTTCTCGCTAAGTTGAAGTATAATTTCGGATTAATATATGCTTTGTGGGTCGTTGACCAACTGTTTTATGGGTCGCTGATCGACTGTTTTGTAGATCTTTGACCTTGTGGGTTGCTAAATATTTTCAATCCCACATTGATTATCAAGTAAGACTGATAGTTTTATAACTTGTATAAATATAAGGTTTGAAGATTAAAAAATCAAAATTTTCTGACCTTATAGCTAAGTTAAGTAAAAATTTTATTCATAACAGATTAATATCTACTTTGTTGATCGTTGACCTACTGTTTTGTGGGTCGATAACCTAATGTTTTGTGGGTTGCTAAATATTTTCAATCTCACATCGATTATCAAGTAATGTTGATAGTTTGATAACTTGTATAAATAAAGGGTTTAAAGATTATACAAATCATACATTTTTTGACCTTTCGACTAAGGGGGTGTATTCAATTAAGAGTTTATAGTAATTTTTGGAGTTTAAAAGTCTATGGGTATTGAATATAGATTTTTAAAAGTCCATAGAAATCTTTAGGTATTCAACTAAGATTTAAAATTTTCTATAAAATTCTTATGGTATTTAAAAGTTTGTGGATTTTAAAGGAATCTATTATTTCATTGATTTTGTAGGATTATTCATTACTTTTTATACATATCTAAACTCCATAAAAATCTTTCCCCCAATGCATAAGATTTCCACAGAATCTGTATTGACTCTATATAAAATTAAAATATCCCACAGAATTTACAAATCCTATTATTACTAAGAATCCGTCAAAATCTTTAAAAGTATGAATTGAATACATCCCCTAAGTTGAAGTATAATTTTTATTCATAACGGATTAATATTTGTTTTGTGGTCCGTTGACCTAATGTTTTGTGGGTTGCTAAATATTTTCAACCCCACATCGATTATCAAGTAAGGTTGATAGTTTGATAACTTGTATAAATAGAGGGTTTGAAGATTAAACAAACCATACATTTCTTGACCTTTTGACTAAATTGAAGTATAACTTTTATTTATAATATGTATTTGTGGGTTGTTGACTTACAACTTTGTGAGTTGTTGACCTAATGCTTTGTGGTTTGATAAATATTAAACAAATCAAACATTTCTTGACCTTCTAGGTAAGTTGAAGTACAATTTTTACTCATAACGAATTAATATCAGCTTTATGGGTTGTTGTCCTACTACTTTGTTGGTCGTTGACCTAATGTTTTGAAGGTTGTTAAATATTTTCAATTCCACATCAATTATAAAGTAAGATTGATAGTTTGATAACTTGTATAAATAGAGGGTTTGAAGATTAAACAAATCAAATATTTTTTAGCCTTCTCGCTAAGTTGAAGTATATTTTTTATTCATAACGGATTAATATCAGCTTTGTGGGTCGTTGACCTAATGTTTTGTGGGTTGTTAAATATTTTCAATCTCATGTCGATTATCAAGTAAAGCTGATAGTTTGATAAGATTTATTGCTCTTTTGGTTAAGTTGAAGTATAGTTTTTATTTATAATTGATTAATATCTACTTTCTTGACCGTTGACTTACTGCTTTATGGGTCGTTGACCAAATATTTTGTGTGTTTATTGGTTGTTGACTGAATGTTTTGTGGGTTGTTAAATATTTTCAATCCCACATCGATTATCAAGTAAGACTGATAGTTTGATAAATTGTATAAATAGAGGGTTTGAAGATTGAACAAAAAATACATTTATTGGCCTTATTTTCAATCCACATCGATTATCAAATAAGACTGATAGTAAGAATGATAGTTTGATAGTTTGATAAATTGTATAAATAGAGGGTTTGAAAATTGAACAAAAAATACATTTATTGGTCTTATTTTCAATCCACATCGATTATCAAGTAAGACTGATAGTTTGATAACTTGTATAAATAGAGGGTTTGAAGATTAATTAAATCAACATTTATTGGCCTTCTAACTAAGTTGAAATATAATTTTATTCATAACTGTTTTTTTTTTTTCTGCTTTGTGGGTCGTTGACTTCTGCTTTGTGGGTTATTGGCCTAATGATTTGTGGGTTGCTAAATACTTTTAATCCACATCGATTATCAAGTATGAATGATAGTTTGATAACTTATATAAATAAGGGGTTTGGAAATTAAACAAATCATACATTTTTTAGCCTCTTGGCTAAGTTGAAGTATAATGTTTAGTTTGATGAATTAGGTTCCGTGTCTCTTTTGAAATCAACCCGATCATAATTTTTCCAATATATCCTTTCTATTTTAACTAACGGTTTCAATTTTTATCAACTGCTGAATGAATTTTGTTTATTTTTAAATTTTAAGCTCGGTTAAAAATAAATCTCCTTTTCTCTCTATATATTTCTTATAAAGTCCGTATATTCTTTTTTTTTCTTATGGAAAATAATAAAAGGGATTAAAAACCGATGACTACTATTTTTATGAAAATTAAATTGATAATTTTTTTTTTCGAAACCGTATCGGTAGAAGATAAGAATGTAATCAAATTAATTTTAATCTTTTCAAATCTCTCCGGGTGATTATGAACGTTGAGTATATAATTGGATACGAGTCAACCACTTATTGTCTTTATATTGTACATTAAATAATAATATGGTAATTAATACTCGACGTATATTGACGTATATTATCAATGTACTCAAAATTAATATATATTTTTAAGTACCCGTGCAAGACACGGGTATTAAACTAGTTCAAAAATAAATAAACATTTACTATATTTTTTAATAAAAATATAGAAAACTTTGCTTTAAATTTATTTTTTTATAATTAAAAAAAATATTCTATATATATCTTAGTATTTTATAAAATTTAATAATTAATGTGGTCATAATTAATTTTCAACTTATTTTTCTAGATTTTATTTATTTATAATTGAACTTTTTAAAAGTAAATGTAAAAATTGGTATAGGAAAAAACAAATCAAGCCATAAGAATATCAAAAAATAAAAAATAAAAATTTGTTGTCATCAAGAAGAAAACTCTAAAACTTGAAAAGAACACCAAGCAAAAATTCTTAAAGTTTATTATATATAACATGTTCCCAAAAATTGTGGGACTCGGTACTTTCTAAAAGGTCATAAAAGTACGATTTTATGGGTCAATAGACTCAATACATGTATATATAATTCCTTTCAAAAAAATACTTGTAAATATAATTTATAAACTTTTTTTTAAATGGTTAAGTGTTATCATTGAGTAAGAGATGGTGATGTACAAAAATTGCCGGCTTGGCAAATCAGAGACGAGTAGTTAGCTCCTCCTAAATTTGTGGGGATTATTCGTCGACGAGGATGGGAATTTTAATGGGGATAGAGATGGGTGAAAAGTAGTTTCCCGTTTGGGGTATCTGCCCGTTCTATGATTCGAACCTGAACTCGCCGGGAAAGCCGACAGAAAAATCCGTCACGAAACTCCAATGAAAAACTTGACGGGACCCGTTAATTAAATAAACAACTTGTATTTATATTAGACTTTACTGTAGTACAGGTTTAATTGAAAATAAATTCAAATTGTGTTTAAATTTAAAACTTGTCGATGAATACTAAAATTTCAAACACAATGTTTTAAATTCATATATTAAACAAGCTACTTGTATTAGATAAACTCGTACAATCGTGAACTATTTAGTACTAGTAAAATATTAATTATCTTAGTGATATTTAATTTATGATCTTCGATTTCAGGATAACTTGTTAATTATTATCTGTAATAAAGGTAAAAAAAATTTTCCTCTCTTTTTCATTTGTACTAATCATTATTCATGGAGATTATTTCTCATAGATCTCTTGTTGACTATACCAAGTCACATGAAAAGGCAATGTATTCCTTGTAGAAAACAAAAAAATTGCTCTCTTTTGAAATCCCTCCTGGCTCCCGCTTCGGCCTTCCGGCCACCTCTCCCCTAGTGTGGCTTCCCAGCCACGCCCCCCCCCCCCAACGTTACAAAAAACTATCAGTCAAACTCTCAGAGCTCCACCAAGGCTCCTCCACCAAGCTCAAGCCACCATCACCAAACCACCCTCCCAGCCCTTTCGAGGTCATCCCCGAAGACCTAATACGCTCAAACAACCTACGTCTCTCCAAACCACCACCCACTCCAACTCCCATCCTCTCCTCCGAGGAACTGTTCCCTCTCTTATCTCCACCTCCTCCGATGGCCGTCCCAAGTCCTTTGGTCCCACCCTCGCCCACTCCTTGTGATCCAGTCACCACCACCAATCCACCTTTGGCTACCCCCACTACCACGTCCCCGACACTTGAAAAACAACCTTCTGCTACCAAGACGAACTGCACGCCCACAACCACCCATTCACCTTCCCCTACCTTGAATGACAAGCAACCAAACACTGCTCCTGGACAAAACAACCCCACCTTTTCGCCTCCAGGTACCCCAAAAGTCTCTTTCAAGGAGGCTCTCTTAAATGTTGCCTCTTGGGACCATGTCCCTTTGTCCTTTTTCCCAGGACATGATGATGACACAATCCATTTCACCGTGGAGGATGTTTCCGATACTATCACCAAGTGAAACTTATTCCTAGTTGGGTTTCCCCTTGGTAGACCTTTAGCCTTCCAAAGAATGTGTACATTCTCCTCCAACTCCTGGAACATCATCTCTCAGCCCAAGATCCTAAAGCATGAAAACGGTATCTACGTTTTCCACTTCAATTCAGAAGAGGACCTTAACACAATCTTGCAAGGTAGCCCTGGATCATTAATGGCTCCACATCACTTCTTCTCAAACGTTGGAAGCATGGTTTGGCACTTGACTACTCTAGTCTTGAGTCTATTCCAATATGGGCGACCCTTCATAACCTTGACTACCGATTCTGGTCACCACATATGGTTAGCAAGATCGGGTCAGCCATTGGTGTTCCCCTCCTAACTGACTCATGCTCGGCAAACCATGACCGTCTTGGTTATGCAAGATTACTTGTTGAAGTGCATGCCTCAAATCCCCTCACTCGTGACATCTCCCTCATTGGCCCGGATGGCATCCCCATCAACCAAAAGTTTACCTATGATTGGCTGCCGGAACATTGTCCCTCCTGCCTTCTCTTTGGACACAAATGCAAACCAACCCAACCGAACAAAGCTCCTCCCAAACAAACGAAATCGAGACCTAGACCTCCCCCATCTAATAACCCTAACCCAATCCTACCCACACCACATGAATCTTTTCGTATTCAAGATCTCCCCCTCCTCAAGGCCCCTACATCGTCATCTACCATTCAAGCCCCTCCCCCTCCCCACAAAGAACAAACCCCTCCAGGCACAAACCTTAACATCTCTCAACACCAGCCACTCATCTTAACCTTAGTCACCCCAACACCCGATGAAGGAACAAAGCAGTGCTCTCTTCACACTCACTCCTCCGATAATAACCTTGACATCCTAACAAGTTCCCAAACTTCTATCCCTTTGGCCTCCATCTCCTTACAAAACTCCGCTCCCACATCTCCATCTCTTGCATGCATCAAGGATGTATGCAACACCATTGAAGATTCCAAATGAATATCAACTTATGTGCCTGGAACGTTAGGGGCCTTAACCACCCTAACTAACAAAAGGCAGTTCGTGACTTGGTTAAGAACCATAACCTGGATGTAATCGCTCTCATTGAAACCAAACTCCATGCTGACAAGATGAGGAAGCTTGGCTCACTTATCCCTTCATGGGAACAGATCTCAAACTACTTTGATGAATACAAGTGTCGCATATGGATCTGGTGGAACCCGCTCACATCTCACCTCACACATATCCTCTCTAATGACCAACTCATCCACACCAACATTACCTTTGCAAACCCTCCTACTATCAACCATCCCTCATCCCTGGCTTGCTCTTTCATCTATGCTCACAATGACAAAAATGATCGGCCTCCTCTTTGGGATTGCATCTCCACAATCCACCTCCTTAACATGAATGAACCTTGGACTATTCTTGGTGATTTCAACACATTCCTCTCCCCTAACGAGAAGATATCCATGTACCCGTCCCCCCCACCTTCAGCCTTCCCCGGAGCTATTTGACTGCTTCTCTAATCTATCCTTGGCTGACCATGTCTACTCAGGATGTAAACTCACATGGAATAACAAGCAGATGGACTCGAGGATATGGTGCAAACTCGGCAGAATTGTCACAAACCAAACGTGGGCTAGTCACTTTCCTCACTCCACAACCATCTTCGCAAACCCTAGTATTTCTTACCACTCCCCTGGCATTCTCTCCCTCAGCCCCAAGAATTGCTTTCCTAGACGCCAGTTTCGATTCAACAACAATTGGGTCTCTCATGAACGGTTCACCTCCTCTGTTGCCCAAGCCTGGACATCTAACTCACAACCCCAATACCAAAACACCACCCACATGCATTCTCTTCACCACAAGCTAAAAAAACTCAAGCCCATTTTGAAGAATTTTCCAAATGAAACCTTGGAGATTCTCAACACAACCATTGAGTGCCTCAAGTATAATCTCGCCTCAATCCAGACCAGCCTTCAAGGTTCACCCCTCGACTTAACTCTTATCGAACTTGAGAGACGAACCACTTGTGACCTCAATTCAAAGAAGGACTCCCTTTGCACTACCATTGCTCAACTCTCCAAAGCATCCTGGTCAAAATACGGAGATCAATGCAATGCCTTCTTCTTCAAATCTATATCTTCTAGGAAGGCATCAAACGCTATAAAATCTCTTCTTGATCCCCATCATCTCGGTAATGGTCCCACCTAGGATCCCGACAAAATCTCCTCCATTCTAATACGTCATTTTCTCCACCATCCAAAACCCACAACACCACCCAAACCCACTAAACCTATACCCAAACTACCCATTACCAAGCATCACACAGGATGATGAGAGATCAATTTGAGGGTGGAGGAGGAGCCGAGCAGGAGTTTGGCACGTTTCCGGATCAACCGGATGCGGCCCCCGATGTGCCTAGACGTTCTCCACGTCCCGCCAGAGCTTCAGGCTCATCTTCTCGCCGCGCCAGCGTGAGTGAGAGACCCACATGGGCTGACACACCTCCTGCATGGTATGGAGCTCCACCTCCATGGTCTACACAAGTACCATCTGCATCAGCACCAGCACCAGCTCCGTCCGACGCTCCAGCATGGTACAGTCATGCTCCGGGATGGTATGAGCAGATGCCGGATTGGGCTATTGGCCTTTCAGAGAGAGTGGGAACATTGGAGATTCGAGCCGATGCTAGAGATGGACGCTTGGACGACCTCGATCACATGATGAGAGATGTCTACCGCCAGCAGTTTGGGCGGTTTTATGATCATATCTTCTCTCCATTCCCGCCTCCACCAGCGCCGCAGTGATGATGATTTGCATGACCGTTTGTTTTAGCCGCTCCACCGCCATTTTTTGAGTTTCTTTTTCTTTTCTTCTTTTCTTTCTTTTATTTGAACATTAGGGACAATGTTTGTTCCAAGTATGGGGTGGGGTGTGACTAAAAGTTTGTAATAACTCTTACTCACTATGTTTGCTTCTATTCGAGACTATCTTGCATGTTCATTATATTGTCGCACGTTTCATTATTGCATTGCATGAAAAAGAACTTGAAAAACCCATAAAAATTGAAAAATTTTGAAAATTTTGTGCTTCTAAGGAATTGAGATGATTTCCATGATAATCGCTACTTGTGAATTGAGTTTGATGACAATTGCATGCTTAAACAATTAGTGAATCGAAAAGAAATTGAATGTGTTGATTTTACCTTCTTTTTGCAAGTTTCATAATGTGATAAATGTTACCTAAATCATGTTGAGAAATTGAAGTTGAAATCACATTATAAGTTCCTATGCTTCTTGTTGAGATGATTAAGGCAATTCGATTTTTCTTTCTTCTTTCTTTGATCATTTAGCTCCTCATTGAAATATTGATCTCCTTTACCTATCCGGGAATTTGGAGAAGTGAATGAAAAAAAGGCATGTTTGATGTGGGAGGGCCATGAGAGCAATTACTTGCAATCAAAAGAATAGAAAGAAATTGTAGGTTTGGGGAAGTCAATCATGACGATGAGTAACTCGGCACCATTCACATAGCCGGATGTTTGTGTCTTGCCAAAGTCGGATTGAGCGATATTCCTAGCGGATTATGGTATGTGCGCTAAGGGTTTGAGGCATCTCATAAAAATTGAGAAACGCCAATCTCCTAGGCTTCGGTTTTTGTGCACCTCTATCCATAACTCCAAAAGTAAAGTCGAAAAATGAAAGGAAAAGAGCGAAGCTCTAAGTTGAAAGTGTGCGGAAACCGCAAGAGAAGAAGAAAGAGTAGTTGTCCATTTTCCCGGATTCATGCACCACATTCCTTAAAGTTTCCTTCCCTTTCCACACTCTAGACCTTTTTCTTTGGAAGTCCTTAAGATCAAAAGAATGTTATATGGCTTGGTGATCTAAATTGAAGTTTCTTATGATTGATTTTGATAATGTTTGAAGGTTATGATACTTGTATGGAAGTTTAATTGATTCATGAGCTTTCTTTACCCCTTTACTCTTTGATTAAGTGTATGAAAGTCTTATAAATGATTGAAGCAAGATTTGAGAATGATTTATTGTTTAGAAGGCACATTCATCCAAAAGAAGTATTGCTTTGAGAAGGTACACATATTTCATCCTAACTCTTGTTTTAAAGCTTTTGAAAGACCTTGCTTAGGGACAAGCAAGTTGCAAGTATGAGGTTATTTGTTAGCATGAAATATTGTGATATTTTAGACACGTTTTCTAAGTGTATTTGATTCATATTGATAGTCTTTGATTGAGCATTGTTGCATTTGTGAGCTAGTTTGCCTACATTGTCGATATAGATGTCTACACAAGCTTTATGTTGATTATAGGTGATTGAGAGCCATTTCCGAACGGAATTGAGCAAAGATGAAGTTGTTTGATATGTCCATGGATTGAGGGCATTCTTAGGAGCAAAAAGGAGTTCAACTTAGAGAATGCACGAGGCTAGGGAAGAATCACGTTCTTGCCCTAAACCACGCTCTAAAATACGGCCGTACTACATTCCACGTTCAGTTCCACGGCCGTGGAACCATGCAAGGGAAACGTCGTTCATTCCAGTAACTTCTACGCTCGTGGAATCATGTGTTCAAACCGTGTTGATTTTCACGCTCTAAATTACGGCCGTGGAACCTTCCACGACCTTGATCTTGGCGATCTTTTTTCGCCACACTTTAAGCCACGATCTTTTAGAAGATTGGGCCGGGCCGATATTTTATCTTGCCCTATAAAAAGACGGACGAAGAGAGATTCCGTCACCTCGCTTTACACCTTGGCTTAGACGTATTTTGACCTCCGCTTAGAGACTTTCGCCTACGCCGCGACTTGGAGATTTTTGCGATTCTTGCAAAAGACGTATTTTGCGCTCATCCTTGGAGTGGCCCTAATCTCGCACTTTTGGTGGAGATTGCTGTTGAGATTTCCGGATTGACGGAAGATCAAAGATTCGGAAGATTGTTCGCAAGAAGATTCCTCTTCTTGTTTAGGTTTGATTTAGAAGAACGATTGACATCCCGTTCTTCCTTCTTATCTACGATTGTGTTTATTTGTTCTATTCCGAATCTTGTGAGGATATTTGTTCTGGATTGTGACATTGAGATTGGTTTGAAGTTTATTGAAAGTTTTCGGAAGTTTTCATCTTTCAATCTTTTAATCTTTGAATTTGATATCGATATGACTATTGTTGGCTAAAAACCCTTAACAATTCTAAGGTGAAGGGTTGATAGTTGTGGCTTAGATGATGATAGATCGATCATAAACGGCTTAGATGATGATAGATCGATCGTAAACAGATTGGACCCTGAGAGTTAAAAAGAATCGCCGACGAACCCTAAATTACGGCCTGTTCTTGAGTCCACGGCCGTGGAACCTCAAGAACTAACCGTGATTTCCCTTAAGTCTACGAACTTGCTTTTACTTTAATCCAAAGTTAAAGATTTGCTTTAACTTAGTCTTGGCTTGCCTTTTCTAGGTGGTAGTGAAGCCTCAACAACCTCTACCTCGATTGTGAGTGTCACAACCTTAATCGGTTAAGTTAGTCTTGATCTTTGGATTATAAGTTTGGGTATTTGCCATTAATTCTTACCTTTAGAATCTTTCTATATTGAAGCCTCAACAACCTTTATAGAGAGTGTCTTGTAGGTGAGTCATATAAGGTTTTTGGAACTTCACCGTACGATTACCTTACATTAGCATACCTTTGCATATCTTAACTCTGTCCTTATATCATTAGTATATCTTGAATCGATTGCCACAGCTGGATTCCTGGATCTTTAGGATTGTTGTTTTCCCAATACTTGCAAAGCTTCTTATAATTAATTTCTTGATAATCTACAATTGGATTTGTTCCCACCCAAATCCCTGTGTTCGATACTCTGGAATTCTTGCTTAACTATATCGATCCGTACACTGCGGGTTCGCTTGCTTGATTCTAGTTTTATAATTAAAGCTTATTTGCACGCACGTTTAGGGGCGAACAAGTTTTTGGCGCCGTTGCCGGGGATTTGGTTTCGGCCGAATTCGGTTGCCGGTTGTCAAGCTTGGGAGCTTGCTCTCGTTATTTGATATTTCTTTGAGTGCATGCGCAGGTCTAGGAACACCGAGGATCTCTTACCTCTTGATCAAGAGCTTGAGAAGACTCTAAGGCAAAAGCGCAAGGAAAAGAAGATGGCTGAAGAACAAGAACGTGATCTTCAAGCGGAGTTGGCGGAGAAAGAAGCTCAACTCCAATGGAATGAGAATATTCATCGGGATGAAATGGATCGTCATCAATCTCAAGTTAACGATCTAAAGGATATGATGTTCCAGATGAGGATAGAACTAAGCAACCTTAAGAATAAGGGAAGCAAGAAATCCTCAAGAAGGGCATCAAGATCAAGAAGAAGAAGTCATTCATCCGCTGATGATAGTGATTCTTCCATGCCACCACTAGAGGAAATTGATCCCACGATCAATGTGAATCCCTTCCATCCACGGGGAGCTGCTAATCGCCGCATTCCACCTAGGAATGCGAGGATCGAACGTGTGGATGATGAGCCAAGAACTCTTGGCCAAAGAATGGATCCAACACAACAACCGTGCCGTTTGGGCGTGAATTTTGATGCTGAAGATGTACAAGGGTTTAGCTTCAACCCTCAAGTTATTACTCTTGTTCGCCAAAACCAATTTGGCGGGACAAGCGGTGAATCTTTACACCAACACTTGCAAAACTTTGAGTGTATGATGGAGACAATGAGGCCGAAGAATGCTACTAACAACAACTATTAGCTCAAGCCTTTCTTCTTCTCCTTGAAGGGGAAAGCGTTGTCTTGGTACCAAGCCCTTCCTAGTGGGAAACTAGACACGTGGGAAGACCTTTCCGCGGAGTTCCTCACCAAATTCTTTCCGCCATCCAAAACGGCGGAACTTAGAGGTAAGATCAATGCATTTTCCATGAGATCTAACGAAAGTTTGTTTCAATCTTGGGAAAGGTTTCAGGATTTGCTTTTGGATTGCCCTCATCATGGCATATCCAAACTTGCCTTGCTGGAGATATACTATAAGGGGCTGGATGTGGAGACACAATTCAAGCTCCAATCCCTCTCATGTGGTACATTCATGGACATGAGGGAAGATGATGCTTGGGACTTCATTGAGAAGCAAGCAAGAGTCATAGAGAAGTATTCCCACCGGAAAGTGGAGGGAAATCGTGTAGAGCAAGGAGCAAAGCTCACACATGAAGCTCAAACTCAAATCTTTTCTCTCAACAATGAGATCAAAGAGTTGAAGGAGGCTATCAAGACTAACTTTCCAAAGCAACAAGGAAAGGACGTTGGCTACTTGGCCAACAACAACAATGGTGGTGATAACACAAACCGCAACAACAACAACAATAAACGGAACAACAACCGGAACAACTGGAATGGAAACAACAACAATCGTAACAACAATTGGAACAACAATAGGGGTTCAAACAACAACAATTGGCGCTCCAATCAACAAAATTCCGGTAACTCTTATCCTTCCAACTCTAATTCACTAACTCCGCCCTCCTCTTCCTCTACTCCTTTGAAAAGCTAGGGGCAATCATCTAATGGAGGAAACACTTCGGGGAAGGAGAAGCCCGATCCCATGTTGGAAACGATCTTGGGAAAGCTACAAGGGTTGGAGAACCGCATCATTAAGGTTGATGATCAAATTTCTAAGGTTGATAAAGCCCAAAAGGTTTTAGAAAACCAAATGTTCAGCCATGCGGAGGAAGTTCCTAGGAATCAAGGGAAACTTCCAGGAAAGACGGAGGACAACCCTAAGGGAAGGGTTATGGCAATCACAACTAGGAGCGGAGTGACTACCACCGACCTGCAGCCTAAGTTTGTTGAAGTCTCCGTAGAAAAGGACAAGGAGAAAGAGAAGGGGAAGGAGAAGGAAGATGTCTACGTTCCTCCTCCGGCTTACAAACCTCCCCTACCATTCCCTCAATCTAGAGCAAGAGCGCGCCTAGATAAACAATTCGGTAAGTTTATAGAACTCATGAGCAAGCTGCATATTAATATACCCTTTATTGATGCTATTGTAGGTATGCCGGCTTATGGCAAGTTCTTGAAGGAGCTCCTCTCTAACAAGAGGAAGCTAGAAGATTTCGGTGAGGTTAAGATGAGTTCGGATTCTTCGGATCTCATCAAGACCATGAAGGAGAAAATGCCCCCAAAGCTGAAGGATCCGGGGTCATTTTGCATTCCCATAGGAGTGGGAGATGTCACATATGACGCTTTATGTGACTTAGGAGCAAGTGTGAGCATCATACCACTTGCATTGTGCAGGATGATCGGTTTAGGTGACCCTAAACCGGTGAAGATGACGTTGTACATGGCGGATCGATCCATCACTCGCCCCGTCGGTATTGTAGAAGACGTCCCGGTCAAGCTAGGTAAATTCTTTGTCCCCATTGATTTTGTCGTGCTTGACATTCCTGTAGATAGTCCGGTCCCGATCATACTCGGAAGACCGTTTCTTGCAACTTCCGGCTGCATAGTCGATTGCAAGAATGGTAGACTCGCTTTTGATATAGGAGAAAAGAAGGTAGAGTTCGTTCTTTTCACTCTAGTGAAGGAGCCAATCTTTGATGAGGATATATTCAATATCCAAGATGAAGAAGGGTTGTCTAGGGAGGAGGTAAGTGCGATTCTCTTCAACGATCCTTTACAAAAGGTTATCACTATGAGTCTAACAAATGTAGGGGAAGAAGAAGAGTGCAATGAGGCAATTGAAGCCTTAGAAGCACAAGAAGAGATGTGTGAAGTGGAGTTTGAAAAACTCCACGATGATGCAGAAAACGTGAGAATCCACGGCCACACACTATATTCCACGGCCGTGGATTTCACAAACAAAACCGTGTCCCACTCTAGAGAGTTATACGGTCGTGGAGAAGATGTAGCAACCGTATTTCCCTTCCACGCCCTAAACCACGGCCGTGGAGGATATAGGGAACCCGTAATTTTGGCCGTGGAAAGGGGTGATCAAGACACTTCTTCAACTTCTTCTGATTCTTCTCCCACATCTTCAACACCCTTAGACACTTCTAAGGAAACATCGGATGCTCCTCAAGGATCATTGGAAGCTCCGAAAGCGATGGAACTAAAACACTTCCTACTCATCTAAGGTACTGTTCGCCACTTAGCGTGCGTGCAATCAAGCTTTAAATTTATAAAACTAGAATAAAAACAAGCGAACCCGCAGTGTACGGATCGACGTAGAATAAAAGACACAAACACCCGGATATGTAAATGGTGCCGAGTTACTCATTGTCATGATTGACTTCCCCAAACCTACAAATTTTTTCTATTCTTTGAATGCAAAATTTTGCTTTCATGGCCCTCCCACATCAAACATGCCAAAAATCGACTCTTCCTAATTCCCGGATAGGTAAAGGAGGCAATTATTTTCATTGAGGGGCTAAGTGATCAAAGAAAGAAGTAAGAAAATCGAAGTGCCTTAATCATTTCAATAAGAAGTGTAAGAACTTATATGCGGTTTCAACCTTCAACACTCAACATGATTTAGAATGAAAGCGAATTATCAAACATGCATGAAGTTCTATCAAAGTATTCAAATCCCACATATGTCATAAATCAGTTCAAGCATATCAAAATCATCATAGCTATTCCACAAAACAATGTTCATCATAGAGATCATATCCATTCTAGAAGCACAAAATTTTTTAAAATTTTTCAAAATTTTCAAAATCATATGATGCAAGACATAAAACATGCAAATGGTATTGCAAATACCTTCACCCCATACTTAAAACTCACATTGTCCCCAATGCGAAGAAAAGAAAAGATGGAAAAGGATACTCACAATGTAAGATGGCGAATCAGTCAAGGCGAATCATCAATCGGGCGGTGGTGGTGAAAATCCTTAGAAGCATAATAGGGAACTCCGAATACCCTAATCGACGTCAAAGAATGAAGAAGGGGAACGTCTTTCCGCCGAAAACTTTTCCGAAAAAAAAAATAAATTTTTTTTTTTTCGGGTTGGGAATTTCCACGGCCGTGGTTTTGGCCGTGGAACTTTCGGTTGCTCTCGACAAGAGTCCAAGTTTCGTCAATCTTTTCGACTTTTCTCATCTTCTCTTGCTTATTCCTTATTCCTGACATCCAAAAACACAGACATACAGGAAGGTATCGAAGAAAAACAAACAAAAACAACTACTCTAATCTAAGAAACAAAAGGGAAAAGGATTCATTACCTTGGGTTGCCTCCCAAGAAGCGCTTGGTTTAACGTCGCTAGCTGGACCTATGTCCATAGATAACTCAATGCACCTTGAACATCTTGGATTGCTCTTCAAATACATCATTAAACTCCTCCAAGAAATCTCCGGTTCCTAATTTCACCGGCAAGTGGTAAGATCTCCCACGTACAAGCTTGTACGGTTTGATTCTCACCGGAAGCCTCCTAGCTTTCTTATGCTTCAATGGGACATAATTCAGCCTTGCATCCCATCCCTTCCTAGATCGAGAAATCAGTTTCTCGAGAATCCTCTTAGCTTCCCCATCTCCAGCTTGGGGATGATGTATGGTCTTCGTCATGTGAATGACCCCATACTTGAATAAAAAACACTTATTGACATTGGCGTTGGAGCTCTTGCCAAATTTACTCCTTGTAGTCCAAGGAGCATCTTCTTCCAACAATTTCAATGGAGGTTTCATCTTCACCTTAGGAGGTTCTTTTGGAAGAGACCTCCAACTCTCCGGTGCATTCCTTAAAAAATCAGAAATTTTAATAGGAATATCAAAGGAAGTAAGACAATATACCTTGTTAAGTTCTTCAAGGCTTGGGACAAGTTTCATGTTGGCATGATGATCCACACATGAAATATCTCCCAACTCAGCTGGATCTTCTTCAACCTTGGCCACAGTTTCAGTAATTTGGCCAAGGTTCACCACTTCTTCCTCTTCTTCAAGCACAACCGACTCTTCTTCAATCTCGACCACAATATTAGCAATTGGATCTAGGTGTTCCACTTCTTCCTCTTCTTCAATGGGAACTTCAAGAGGTTCTAGAGGAACTTCGGGTTCGATAGGAGGAATGCTCAAAACTTGGAATTCTTCCTTTCTAAGTGAACGATTTTTTCTGGCTTTATCAATCTTAGAAATATTCTTGTTTGCGTCTTCTATCACTTTTTGATTATATTCCTCATAGGCTCTTAATTTTTCTTCGAACATATCAAATTTCTTCATCAATTCTTCAAATTTCGAGTCCTCCGAATCTTTGGAAGGTTTCTTTTTAACCTTCTTTGGGTAGTGCAGCTTTTCCCATTTTGCAAATTCATATTTAATGGTTTTTTCACGTTCTCTTTTGCTATCAAACCAATAGGAGGCGTATTTCTCTACTAAGTATTCGTAATAATCTGCTCTAGCCGTTTGCTTCGCTACCCATATTGGATCGTATGGAGCCATACTTAGCTAGTAGAGCCTCAAAAACTCATACCAAGAGTTTAAAAGAAAGACAAAAGCTCCCAAAACTTGTTCTTTGGCGAAACTCTGTTCCGTTCCCGGAACAAGAACTTCGTATGTACCTAAGAACCCAAACCTGCAAGAACACTCAAGAAAAGGATATCAAATAACAAGAGCAAAGCTCCCAAGCTTGACAACCGATAACCGAATTCGGCCTAAACCAAATCCCCGGCAACGGCGCCAAAAACTTGTTCGCCCCTAAAGGTGTGTGCAAATAAGCTTTAAATTTATAAAACTAGAATCAAGCAGCGAACCCGCAGTGTACGGATCGACGCAGCTAAGCAAGAATTCCAGAGTATCGAACACAGGGATTTGGGTGGGAACAAATTCGATTTCAGATTATCAAGCGAGTAAGTATGAGAGTTTTGCAAATATTGGGAAACAACAATCCTAAAGATCCAAGTATCCAGCTGTGACAATCGATTCAAGATATACTTAATGATATAAAGACAGAGTTGAGATATGCAAAGGTATACTAATGTAAGGTAATCGTACGGTGAAGTTCCAAAAACCTTATGTAACTCACCTACAAGGCACTCTCTATACAGGTTGTTGAGGCTCAATATAGAAAGATTCTAAAGGTGAGAATTAGTGTCAAATACCCAAACTTGTAATCCAAGGAACAAGACTTAACTAAACCGATTGAGGTTGTGACACTCACAATCGAGGTAGAGGTTGTTGAGGCTTCACTACCACCTAGAAAAGGCAAGTCTAAACTAAGTTAAAGCAAATCTTTAACTTTGGATTAAAGTAAAAGCAAGGTTCGTAAACTGAAGTAAATCACGGGTAGTTCTTGAGAATCACGGCCGTGGAAACCTAAGAACAGGCCGTGATTTAGGGTGTCGACGATATTTCTCTAACTCTCAGGATCCAATCAAATTATAATCGATCTATCATTATCTAAGCCACAACTATCAACCCTTCACCTTAGAATTGCTAAAGGGTTTTAGCCAATAATCATAGTCATAGAATCAAATATCAAATATGAAAGGGAGAAAAGGTAAAACCTTGAAATCTCAATAACAAACACAAAACCAATGTCAATAAAACTCAAAAGTAACTTGCGTTCAATAGATGTAGGATAGAATAAGAATCTCTCACAAATCTCAAGGAACAAAGAAGAACGGGATGTCAATCCGCCTTCAAATGAAATCCTAAAATCTTCCAACTTCGCAAAGGGAAGTGCGTCCTTCCCCAAATCTTCCCTACAAATAGCAAGACCTCCAAGTCTGCCTCTCTAAGTATCCTTTGGAGAATTTAATTCCAAGTCCCGGGGCTGTCACCGTCCTTTGGAGAATTTAACTCTCCCTAAGTCTCCCCTTTTGGAGATTTTGGCTCCTTCTACTCTCCCTTTTGAGAAATTGACTCCCCTTCAATGTTGAAGGCTCTCGAATATATGTAGGGATCTATAAAGGTTGTTGAGGCTTCAGTATAGAAAGGATCTAAAGACAAGAATTAATCTCAAATACCCAAACTTGTAATCCAAGGATCAAGACTAACTAAACCGATTAAGGTTGTGACACTCGAAATCGAAGTAGAGGTTGTTGAGGCTTCACTACTACCTAGAAAAGGCAAGCTAAGACTAAGTTAAAGCAAATCTTTAACTTTCGATTAAAGTAAAAGCAAGGTTCGTAAACTGAAGTAAATCACGGGTAGTTCTTGAGAATCACGGCCGTGGAAACCTAAGAACAGGCCGTGATTTAGGGTGTCGACGATATTTCTCTAACTCTCAGGGTCCAATCAAATTACAATCGATCTATCATTATCTAAGCCACAACTATCAACCCTTCACCTTAGAATTGCTAAAGGGTTTTAGCCAATAATCATAGTCATAGAATCAAATATCAAATATGAAAGGGAGAAAAGGTAAAACCTTGAAATCTCAATAACAAACACAAAACCAATGTCAATAAAACTCAAAAGTAACTTGCGTTCAATAGATGTAGGATAGAATAAGAATCTCTCACAAATCTCAAGGAACAAAGAAGAACGGGATGTCAATCCGCCTTCAAATGAAACCCTAAAATCTTCCAACTTCGCAAAAAGGGAAGTGCGTCCTTCCCCAAATCTTCCCTCCAAATAGCAAGACCTCCAAGTCTGCCTCTCTAAGTATCCTTTGGAGAATTTAACTCCAAGTTCCGGGCTGTCACCGTCCTTTGGAGAATTTAACTCTCCCTAAGTCTCCCCTTTTGGAGATTTTGGCTCCTTCTACTCTCCCTTTTGAAAAATTGACTCCCCTTCAATGTTGAAGGCTCTCGAATATATGTAGGGATCTATCTAGGGTTTAAAGATAAAACCCTAAATATTTGGGCTGAAAAGAAGTCGAATCCGCTGGTATCAGAAGATACTCTGGGCCGCGTCATAAGGTATCAGAAAGTACTTTGGAGCGTCAGACGGTATCAGAAAATACTTTGGGCCGCGTCCGATGGTATCAGAAAATACTTTGGGCCGCGTCCGAAGGTATCAGAAAATACTTTGGCGCGTCAGACGGTATCAGAGAATACTTTGGCGCGTCCTAAATTCCTTTTATGCTCCTTTTTGTCCCGCTTCAAGGCTTAATCCTTAAATATGCTATTTTGCTCCATAATTCGTCAAATTACCTACAAATGCAATAAAACTCTGTGTAGACCTCTATTCTTGCAAAGTAGGTAAATATAACCATAAATGCCATGAATGTATGTCTATGCATGCAAAATAAAAGGAAAATTTATATAAATACATGCCTAAAAATAGGTCATAATTCATGTCATCAAAATACCCCATACTTGCCTCTTGCTTGTCCTCAAGCAAGGTTTAAACTTAAGATAAAAGATGATATGGATTATGAATATGCAAAAATAAAGAAAAACCACAATATTTTGGTTGTGCTTCTATTCATAGATCACCCTCAATGAATTGCTTCATAACTAATGATAATCATCATATGATCAAAAGGAATTATATCATGAAAAGGATAATCACACTTTGTAAGAAAATCATAACATGCATCATAACTTGCAATATATCAAAATCAATCATGAGGAATCCAATTTAGACCACAAAGCCAAACACATTCCAATGATCTTAAGGATTTTCAAGTAAGGTCAAGAATGCGGAAAGGAGGGAAACTTATAAGGGATGTGGTGCATGAATCCGGGAAAAGGAATAACCCAACTCTTTTACTTTTTCTTTTGATTTTGCAACACCATCAACTTAGAGCTTTGCTCTTTTCTTTTTCACATTATTTTTCGACTTTACTTTGGAAATATGGACAGCGGTGCACAAAAACCGCAGCCTAGGAGATTGGCGTTTCTCAATTTCGAGATGCCTCAAACCCTTGATGCACATATCATAATCCGTTAGGAATATCGCTCAATCCGACTTTGGCAAGACACAAACACCCAGCTATGTAAATGGTGCCGAGTTACTCATCGTCATGATTGACTTCCCCAAACCTACAAATTTTTTCTATTCTTTGAATGCAAAATTTTGCTTTCATGGCCCTCCCACATCAAACATGCCAAAAATCGACTCTTCCTAATTCCCGGATAGGTAAAGGAGGCAATTATTTTCATTGAGGGGCTAAGTGATCAAAGAAAGAAGTAAGAAAATCGAAGTGCCTTAATCATTTCAATAAGAAGTGTAAGAACTTATATGCGGTTTCAACCTTCAACACTCAACATGATTTAGAATGAAAGCGAATTATCAAACATGCATGAAGTTCTATCAAAGTATTCAAATCCCACATATGTCATAAATCAGTTCAAGCATATCAAAATCATCATAGCTATTCCACAAAACAATGTTCATCATAGAGATCATATCCTTTCTAGAAGCAGAAAAATTTTTAAAATTTTTCAAAATTTTCAAAATCATATGATGCAAGACATAAAACATGCAAATGGTATTGCAAATACCTTCACCCCATACTTAAAACTCACATTGTCCCCAATGCGAAGAAAAGAAAAGATGGAAAAGGATACTCACAATGTAAGATGGCGAATCAGTCAAGGCGAATCATCAATCGGGCGGTGGTGGTGAAAATCCTTATAAGCATAATAGGGAACTCCGAATACCCTAATCGACGTCAAAGAATGAAGAAGGGGAACGTCTTTCCGCCGAAAACTTTTCCGAAAAAAAAAAAAATTTTTTTTTTTTTCGGGTCGGGAATTTCCACGGCCGTGGTTTTGGCCGTGGAACTTTCTGTTGCTCTCGACAAGAGTCCAAGTTTCGTCAATCTTTTCGACTTTTCTCATCTTCTCTTGCTTATTCCTTATTCCTGACATCCAAAAACACAGACATACCGGAAGGTATCGAAGAAAAACAAACAAAAACAACTACTCTAATCTAAGAAACAAAAGGGAAAAGGATTCATTACCTTGGGTTGCCTCCCAAGAAGCGCTTGGTTTAACGTCGCTAGCTGGACCTATGTCCATATATAACTCAATGCACCTTGAACATCTTGGATTGCTCTTCAAATCCATCATTAAACTCCTCCAAGAAATCTCCGGTTCCTAATTTCACCGGCAAGTGGTAAGATCTCCCACGTACAAGCTTGTACGGTTTGATTCTCACCGGAATCCTCCTAGCTTTCTTATGCTTCAATGGGACATAATTCAGCCTTGCATCCCATCCCTTCCTAGATCGAGAAATCAGTTTCTCGAGAATCCTCTTAGCTTCCCCATCTCCAGCTTGGGGATGATGTATGGTCTTCGTCATGTGAATGATCCCATACTTGAATAAAAAACACTTATTGACATTGGCGTTGGAGCTCTTGCCAAATTTACTCCTTGTAGTCCAAGGAGCATCTTCTTCCAACAATTTCAATGGAGGTTTCATCTTCACCTTAGGAGGTTCTTTTGGAAGAGACCTCCAACTCTCCGGTGCATTCCTGAAAAAATCAGAAATTTTAATAGGAATATCAAAGGAAGTAAGACAATATACCTTGTTAAGTTCTTCAAGGCTTGGGACAAGTTTCATGTTGGCATGATGATCCACACATGAAATATCTCCCAACTCAGCTGGATCTTCTTCAACCTTGGCCACAGTTTCAGTAATTTGGCCAAGGTTCACCACTTCTTCCTCTTCTTCAAGCACAACCGACTCTTCTTCAATCTCGACCACAATATTAGCAATTGGATCTAGGTGTTCCACTTCTTCCTCTTCTTCAATGGGAACTTCAAGAGGTTCTAGAGGAACTTCGGGTTCGATAGGAGGAATGCTCAAAACTTGGAATTCTTCCTTTCTAAGTGAACGATTTTTCCTGGCTTTATCAATCTTAGAAATATTCTTGTTTGCGTCTTCTATCACTTTTTGATTATATTCCTCATAGGCTCTTAATTTTTCTTCGAACATATCAAATTTCTTCATCAATTCTTCAAATTTCGAGTCCTCCGAATCTTTGGAAGGTTTCTTTTTAACCTTCTTTGGGTAGTGCAGCTTTTCCCATTTTGCAAATTCATATTTAATGGTTTTTTCACGTTCTCTTTCGCTATCAAACCAATAGAAGGCGTATTTCTCTACTAAGTATTCGTAATAATCTGCTCTAGCCGTTTGCTTCGCTACCCATATTGGATCGTATGGAGCCATACTTAGCTAGTAGAGCCTCAAAAACTCATACCAAGAGTTTAAAAGAAAGACAAAAGCTCCCAAAACTTGTTCTTTGGCGAAACTCTGTTCCGTTCCCGGAACAAGAACTTCGTATGTACCTAAGAACCCAAACCTGCAAGAACACTCAAGAAAAGGATATCAAATAACAAGAGCAAAGCTCCCAAGCTTGACAACCGATAACCGAATTCGGCCTAAACCAAATCCCCGGCAACGGCGCCAAAAACTTGTTCGCCCCTAAAGGTGTGTGCAAATAAGCTTTAAATTTATAAAACTAGAATCAAGCAGCGAACCCGCAGTGTACGGATCGACGCAGCTAAGCAAGAATTCCAGAGTATCGAACACAGGGATTTGGGTGGGAACAAATTCGATTTCAGATTATCAAGCGAGTAAGTATGAGAGTTTTGCAAATATTGGGAAACAACAATCCTAAAGATCCAAGTATCCAGCTGTGGCAATCGATTCAAGATATACTTAATGATATAAAGACAGAGTTGAGATATGCAAAGGTATACTAATGTAAGGTAATCGTACGGTGAAGTTCCAAAAACCTTATGTAACTCACCTACAAGGCACTCTCTATACAGGTTGTTGAGGCTCAATATAGAAAGATTCTAAAGGTGAGAATTAGTGTCAAATACCCAAACTTGTAATCCAAGGAACAAGACTTAACTAAACCGATTGAGGTTGTGACACTCACAATCGAGGTAGAGGTTGTTGAGGCTTCACTACCACCTAGAAAAGGCAAGTCTAAACTAAGTTAAAGCAAATCTTTAACTTTGGATTAAAGTAAAAGCAAGGTTCGTAAACTGAAGTAAATCACGGGTAGTTCTTGAGAATCACGGCCGTGGAAACCTAAGAACAGGCCGTGATTTAGGGTGTCGACGATATTTCTCTAACTCTCAGGATCCAATCAAATTACAATCGATCTATCATTATCTAAGCCACAACTATCAACCCTTCACCTTAGAATTGCTAAAGGGTTTTAGCCAATAATCATAGTCATAGAATCAAATATCAAATATGAAAGGGAGAAAAGGTAAAACCTTGAAATCTCAATAACAAACACAAAACCAATGTCAATAAAACTCAAAAGTAACTTGCGTTCAATAGATGTAGGATAGAATAAGAATCTCTCACAAATCTCAAGGAACAAAGAAGAACGGGATGTCAATCCGCCTTCAAATGAAATCCTACAATCTTCCAACTTCGCAAAAAGGGAAGTGCGTCCTTCCCCAAATCTTCCCTACAAATAGCAAGACCTCCAAGTCTGCCTCTCTAAGTATCCTTTGGAGAATTTAATTCCAAGTCCCGGGGCTGTCACCGTCCTTTGGAGAATTTAACTCTCCCTAAGTCTCCCCTTTTGGAGATTTTGGCTCCTTCTACTCTCCCTTTTGAGAAATTGACTCCCCTTCAATGTTGAAGGCTCTCGAATATATGTAGGGATCTATAAAGGTTGTTGAGGCTTCAGTATAGAAAGGATCTAAAGACAAGAATTAATCTCAAATACCCAAACTTGTAATCCAAGGATCAAGACTAACTAAACCGATTAAGGTTGTGACACTCGAAATCGAAGTAGAGGTTGTTGAGGCTTCACTACTACCTAGAAAAGGCAAGCTAAGACTAAGTTAAAGCAAATCTTTAACTTTAGATTAAAGTAAAAGCAAGGTTCGTAAACTGAAGTAAATCACGGGTAGTTCTTGAGAATCACGGCCGTGGAAACCTAAGAACAGGCCGTGATTTAGGGTGTCGACGATATTTCTCTAACTCTCAGGGTCCAATCAAATTACAATCGATCTATCATTATCTAAGCCACAACTATCAACCCTTCACCTTAGAATTGCTAAAGGGTTTTAGCCAATAATCATAGTCATAGAATCAAATATCAAATATGAAAGGGAGAAAAGGTAAAACCTTGAAATCTCAATAACAAACACAAAACCAATGTCAATAAAACTCAAAAGTAACTTGCGTTCAATAGATGTAGGATAGAATAAGAATCTCTCACAAATCTCAAGGAACAAAGAAGAACGGGATGTCAATCCGCCTTCAAATGAAACCCTAAAATCTTCCAACTTCGCAAAAAGGGAAGTGCGTCCTTCCCCAAATCTTCCCTCCAAATAGCAAGACCTCCAAGTCTGCCTCTCTAAGTATCCTTTGGAGAATTTAACTCCAAGTTCCGGGCTGTCACCGTCCTTTGGAGAATTTAACTCTCCCTAAGTCTCCCCTTTTGGAGATTTTGGCTCCTTCTACTCTCCCTTTTGAAAAATTGACTCCCCTTCAATGTTGAAGGCTCTCGAATATATGTAGGGATCTATCTAGGGTTTAAAGATAAAACCCTAAATATTTGGGCTGAAAAGAAGTCGAATCCGCTGGTATCAGAAGATACTCTGGGCCGCGTCATAAGGTATCAGAAAGTACTTTGGAGCGTCAGACGGTATCAGAAAATACTTTGGGCCGCGTCCGATGGTATCAGAAAATACTTTGGGCCGCGTCCGAAGGTATCAGAAAATACTTTGGCGCGTCAGACGGTATCAGAGAATACTTTGGCGCGTCCTAAATTCCTTTTATGCTCCTTTTTGTCCCGCTTCAAGGCTTAATCCTTAAATATGCTATTTTGCTCCATAATTCGTCAAATTACCTACAAATGCAATAAAACTCTGTGTAGACCTCTATTCTTGCAAAGTAGGTAAATATAACCATAAATGCCATGAATGTATGTCTATGCATGCAAAATAAAAGGAAAATTTATATAAATACATGCCTAAAAATAGGTCATAATTCATGTCATCAAAATACCCCATACTTGCCTCTTGCTTGTCCTCAAGCAAGGTTTAAACTTAAGATAAAAGATGATATGGATTATGAATATGCAAAAATAAAGAAAAACCACAATATTTTGGTTGTGCTTCTATTCATAGATCACCCTCAATGAATTGCTTCATAACTAATGATAATCATCATATGATCAAAAGGAATTATATCATGAAAAGGATAATCACACTTTGTAAGAAAATCATAACATGCATCATAACTTGCAATATATCAAAATCAATCATGAGGAATCCAATTTAGACCACAAAGCCAAACACATTCCAATGATCTTAAGGATTTTCAAGTAAGGTCAAGAATGCGGAAAGGAGGGAAACTTATAAGGGATGTGGTGCATGAATCCGGGAAAAGGAATAACCCAACTCTTTTACTTTTTCTTTTGATTTTGCAACACCATCAACTTAGAGCTTTGCTCTTTTCTTTTTCACATTATTTTTCGACTTTACTTTGGAAATATGGACAGCGGTGCACAAAAACCGCAGCCTAGGAGATTGGCGTTTCTCAATTTCGAGATGCCTCAAACCCTTGATGCACATATCATAATCCGTTAGGAATATCGCTCAATCCGACTTTGGCAAGACACAAACACCCAGCTATGTAAATGGTGCCGAGTTACTCATCGTCATGATTGACTTCCCCAAACCTACAAATTTTTTCTATTCTTTGAATGCAAAATTTTGCTTTCATGGCCCTCCCACATCAAACATGCCAAAAATCGACTCTTCCTAATTCCCGGATAGGTAAAGGAGGCAATTATTTTCATTGAGGGGCTAAGTGATCAAAGAAAGAAGTAAGAAAATCGAAGTGCCTTAATCATTTCAATAAGAAGTGTAAGAACTTATATGCGGTTTCAACCTTCAACACTCAACATGATTTAGAATGAAAGCGAATTATCAAACATGCATGAAGTTCTATCAAAGTATTCAAATCCCACATATGTCATAAATCAGTTCAAGCATATCAAAATCATCATAGCTATTCCACAAAACAATGTTCATCATAGAGATCATATCCTTTCTAGAAGCAGAAAAATTTTTAAAATTTTTCAAAATTTTCAAAATCATATGATGCAAGACATAAAACATGCAAATGGTATTGCAAATACCTTCACCCCATACTTAAAACTCACATTGTCCCCAATGCGAAGAAAAGAAAAGATGGAAAAGGATACTCACAATGTAAGATGGCGAATCAGTCAAGGCGAATCATCAATCGGGCGGTGGTGGTGAAAATCCTTATAAGCATAATAGGGAACTCCGAATACCCTAATCGACGTCAAAGAATGAAGAAGGGGAACGTCTTTCCGCCGAAAACTTTTCCGAAAAAAAAAAAAATTTTTTTTTTTTTCGGGTCGGGAATTTCCACGGCCGTGGTTTTGGCCGTGGAACTTTCTGTTGCTCTCGACAAGAGTCCAAGTTTCGTCAATCTTTTCGACTTTTCTCATCTTCTCTTGCTTATTCCTTATTCCTGACATCCAAAAACACAGACATACCGGAAGGTATCGAAGAAAAACAAACAAAAACAACTACTCTAATCTAAGAAACAAAAGGGAAAAGGATTCATTACCTTGGGTTGCCTCCCAAGAAGCGCTTGGTTTAACGTCGCTAGCTGGACCTATGTCCATATATAACTCAATGCACCTTGAACATCTTGGATTGCTCTTCAAATCCATCATTAAACTCCTCCAAGAAATCTCCGGTTCCTAATTTCACCGGCAAGTGGTAAGATCTCCCACGTACAAGCTTGTACGGTTTGATTCTCACCGGAATCCTCCTAGCTTTCTTATGCTTCAATGGGACATAATTCAGCCTTGCATCCCATCCCTTCCTAGATCGAGAAATCAGTTTCTCGAGAATCCTCTTAGCTTCCCCATCTCCAGCTTGGGGATGATGTATGGTCTTCGTCATGTGAATGATCCCATACTTGAATAAAAAACACTTATTGACATTGGCGTTGGAGCTCTTGCCAAATTTACTCCTTGTAGTCCAAGGAGCATCTTCTTCCAACAATTTCAATGGAGGTTTCATCTTCACCTTAGGAGGTTCTTTTGGAAGAGACCTCCAACTCTCCGGTGCATTCCTGAAAAAATCAGAAATTTTAATAGGAATATCAAAGGAAGTAAGACAATATACCTTGTTAAGTTCTTCAAGGCTTGGGACAAGTTTCATGTTGGCATGATGATCCACACATGAAATATCTCCCAACTCAGCTGGATCTTCTTCAACCTTGGCCACAGTTTCAGTAATTTGGCCAAGGTTCACCACTTCTTCCTCTTCTTCAAGCACAACCGACTCTTCTTCAATCTCGACCACAATATTAGCAATTGGATCTAGGTGTTCCACTTCTTCCTCTTCTTCAATGGGAACTTCAAGAGGTTCTAGAGGAACTTCGGGTTCGATAGGAGGAATGCTCAAAACTTGGAATTATATTCTTCCTTTCTAAGTGAACGATTTTTCCTGGCTTTATCAATCTTAGAAATATTCTTGTTTGCGTCTTCTATCACTTTTTGATTATATTCCTCATAGGCTCTTAATTTTTCTTCGAACATATCAAATTTCTTCATCAATTCTTCAAATTTCGAGTCCTCCGAATCTTTGGAAGGTTTCTTTTTAACCTTCTTTGGGTAGTGCAGCTTTTCCCATTTTGCAAATTCATATTTAATGGTTTTTTCACGTTCTCTTTCGCTATCAAACCAATAGAAGGCGTATTTCTCTACTAAGTATTCGTAATAATCTGCTCTAGCCGTTTGCTTCGCTACCCATATTGGATCGTATGGAGCCATACTTAGCTAGTAGAGCCTCAAAAACTCATACCAAGAGTTTAAAAGAAAGACAAAAGCTCCCAAAACTTGTTCTTTGGCGAAACTCTGTTCCGTTCCCGGAACAAGAACTTCGTATGTACCTAAGAACCCAAACCTGCAAGAACACTCAAGAAAAGGATATCAAATAACAAGAGCAAAGCTCCCAAGCTTGACAACCGATAACCGAATTCGGCCTAAACCAAATCCCCGGCAACGGCGCCAAAAACTTGTTCGCCCCTAAAGGTGTGTGCAAATAAGCTTTAAATTTATAAAACTAGAATCAAGCAGCGAACCCGCAGTGTACGGATCGACGCAGCTAAGCAAGAATTCCAGAGTATCGAACACAGGGATTTGGGTGGGAACAAATTCGATTTCAGATTATCAAGCGAGTAAGTATGAGAGTTTTGCAAATATTGGGAAACAACAATCCTAAAGATCCAAGTATCCAGCTGTGGCAATCGATTCAAGATATACTTAATGATATAAAGACAGAGTTGAGATATGCAAAGGTATACTAATGTAAGGTAATCGTACGGTGAAGTTCCAAAAACCTTATGTAACTCACCTACAAGGCACTCTCTATACAGGTTGTTGAGGCTCAATATAGAAAGATTCTAAAGGTGAGAATTAGTGTCAAATACCCAAACTTGTAATCCAAGGAACAAGACTTAACTAAACCGATTGAGGTTGTGACACTCACAATCGAGGTAGAGGTTGTTGAGGCTTCACTACCACCTAGAAAAGGCAAGTCTAAACTAAGTTAAAGCAAATCTTTAACTTTGGATTAAAGTAAAAGCAAGGTTCGTAAACTGAAGTAAATCACGGGTAGTTCTTGAGAATCACGGCCGTGGAAACCTAAGAACAGGCCGTGATTTAGGGTGTCGACGATATTTCTCTAACTCTCAGGATCCAATCAAATTACAATCGATCTATCATTATCTAAGCCACAACTATCAACCCTTCACCTTAGAATTGCTAAAGGGTTTTAGCCAATAATCATAGTCATAGAATCAAATATCAAATATGAAAGGGAGAAAAGGTAAAACCTTGAAATCTCAATAACAAACACAAAACCAATGTCAATAAAACTCAAAAGTAACTTGCGTTCAATAGATGTAGGATAGAATAAGAATCTCTCACAAATCTCAAGGAACAAAGAAGAACGGGATGTCAATCCGCCTTCAAATGAAATCCTAAAATCTTCCAACTTCGCAAAGGGAAGTGCGTCCTTCCCCAAATCTTCCCTACAAATAGCAAGACCTCCAAGTCTGCCTCTCTAAGTATCCTTTGGAGAATTTAATTCCAAGTCCCGGGGCTGTCACCGTCCTTTGGAGAATTTAACTCTCCCTAAGTCTCCCCTTTTGGAGATTTTGGCTCCTTCTACTCTCCCTTTTGAGAAATTGACTCCCCTTCAATGTTGAAGGCTCTCGAATATATGTAGGGATCTATAAAGGTTGTTGAGGCTTCAGTATAGAAAGGATCTAAAGACAAGAATTAATCTCAAATACCCAAACTTGTAATCCAAGGATCAAGACTAACTAAACCGATTAAGGTTGTGACACTCGAAATCGAAGTAGAGGTTGTTGAGGCTTCACTACTACCTAGAAAAGGCAAGCTAAGACTAAGTTAAAGCAAATCTTTAACTTTCGATTAAAGTAAAAGCAAGGTTCGTAAACTGAAGTAAATCACGGGTAGTTCTTGAGAATCACGGCCGTGGAAACCTAAGAACAGGCCGTGATTTAGGGTGTCGACGATATTTCTCTAACTCTCAGGGTCCAATCAAATTACAATCGATCTATCATTATCTAAGCCACAACTATCAACCCTTCACCTTAGAATTGCTAAAGGGTTTTAGCCAATAATCATAGTCATAGAATCAAATATCAAATATGAAAGGGAGAAAAGGTAAAACCTTGAAATCTCAATAACAAACACAAAACCAATGTCAATAAAACTCAAAAGTAACTTGCGTTCAATAGATGTAGGATAGAATAAGAATCTCTCACAAATCTCAAGGAACAAAGAAGAACGGGATGTCAATCCGCCTTCAAATGAAACCCTAAAATCTTCCAACTTCGCAAAAAGGGAAGTGCGTCCTTCCCCAAATCTTCCCTCCAAATAGCAAGACCTCCAAGTCTGCCTCTCTAAGTATCCTTTGGAGAATTTAACTCCAAGTTCCGGGCTGTCACCGTCCTTTGGAGAATTTAACTCTCCCTAAGTCTCCCCTTTTGGAGATTTTGGCTCCTTCTACTCTCCCTTTTGAAAAATTGACTCCCCTTCAATGTTGAAGGCTCTCGAATATATGTAGGGATCTATCTAGGGTTTAAAGATAAAACCCTAAATATTTGGGCTGAAAAGAAGTCGAATCCGCTGGTATCAGAAGATACTCTGGGCCGCGTCATAAGGTATCAGAAAGTACTTTGGAGCGTCAGACGGTATCAGAAAATACTTTGGGCCGCGTCCGATGGTATCAGAAAATACTTTGGGCCGCGTCCGAAGGTATCAGAAAATACTTTGGCGCGTCAGACGGTATCAGAGAATACTTTGGCGCGTCCTAAATTCCTTTTATGCTCCTTTTTGTCCCGCTTCAAGGCTTAATCCTTAAATATGCTATTTTGCTCCATAATTCGTCAAATTACCTACAAATGCAATAAAACTCTGTGTAGACCTCTATTCTTGCAAAGTAGGTAAATATAACCATAAATGCCATGAATGTATGTCTATGCATGCAAAATAAAAGGAAAATTTATATAAATACATGCCTAAAAATAGGTCATAATTCATGTCATCAAAATACCCCATACTTGCCTCTTGCTTGTCCTCAAGCAAGGTTTAAACTTAAGATAAAAGATGATATGGATTATGAATATGCAAAAATAAAGAAAAACCACAATATTTTGGTTGTGCTTCTATTCATAGATCACCCTCAATGAATTGCTTCATAACTAATGATAATCATCATAGGATCAAAAGGAATTATATCATGAAAAGGATAATCACACTTTGTAAGAAAATCATAACATGCATCATAACTTGCAATATATCAAAATCAATCATGAGGAATCCAATTTAGACCACAAAGCCAAACACATTCCAATGATCTTAAGGATTTTCAAGTAAGGTCAAGAATGCGGAAAGGAGGGAAACTTATAAGGGATGTGGTGCATGAATCCGGGAAAAGGAATAACCCAACTCTTTTACTTTTTCTTTTGATTTTGCAACACCATCAACTTAGAGCTTTGCTCTTTTCTTTTTCACATTATTTTTCGACTTTACTTTGGAAATATGGACAGCGGTGCACAAAAACCGAAGCCTAGGAGATTGGCGTTTCTCAATTTCGAGATGCCTCAAACCCTTGATGCACATATCATAATCCGTTAGGAATATCGCTCAATCCGACTTTGGCAAGACACAAACACCCGGCTATGTAAATGGTGCCGAGTTACTCATCGTCATGATTGACTTCCCCAAACCTACAAATTTTTTCTATTCTTTGAATGCAAAATTTTGCTTTCATGGCCCTCCCACATCAAACATGCCAAAAATCGACTCTTCCTAATTCCCGGATAGGTAAAGGAGGCAATTATTTTCATTGAGGGGCTAAGTGATCAAAGAAAGAAGTAAGAAAATCGAAGTGCCTTAATCATTTCAATAAGAAGTGTAAGAACTTATATGCGGTTTCAACCTTCAACACTCAACATGATTTAGAATGAAAGCGAATTATCAAACATGCATGAAGTTCTATCAAAGTATTCAAATCCCACATATGTCATAAATCAGTTCAAGCATATCAAAATCATCATAGCTATTCCACAAAACAATGTTCATCATAGAGATCATATCCTTTCTAGAAGCAGAAAAATTTTTAAAATTTTTCAAAATTTTCAAAATCATATGATGCAAGACATAAAACATGCAAATGGTATTGCAAATACCTTCACCCCATACTTAAAACTCACATTGTCCCCAATGCGAAGAAAAGAAAAGATGGAAAAGGATACTCACAATGTAAGATGGCGAATCAGTCAAGGCGAATCATCAATCGGGCGGTGGTGGTGAAAATCCTTATAAGCATAATAGGGAACTCCGAATACCCTAATCGACGTCAAAGAATGAAGAAGGGGAACGTCTTTCCGCCGAAAACTTTTCCGAAAAAAAAAAAAATTTTTTTTTTTTTCGGGTCGGGAATTTCCACGGCCGTGGTTTTGGCCGTGGAACTTTCTGTTGCTCTCGACAAGAGTCCAAGTTTCGTCAATCTTTTCGACTTTTCTCATCTTCTCTTGCTTATTCCTTATTCCTGACATCCAAAAACACAGACATACCGGAAGGTATCGAAGAAAAACAAACAAAAACAACTACTCTAATCTAAGAAACAAAAGGGAAAAGGATTCATTACCTTGGGTTGCCTCCCAAGAAGCGCTTGGTTTAACGTCGCTAGCTGGACCTATGTCCATATATAACTCAATGCACCTTGAACATCTTGGATTGCTCTTCAAATCCATCATTAAACTCCTCCAAGAAATCTCCGGTTCCTAATTTCACCGGCAAGTGGTAAGATCTCCCACGTACAAGCTTGTACGGTTTGATTCTCACCGGAATCCTCCTAGCTTTCTTATGCTTCAATGGGACATAATTCAGCCTTGCATCCCATCCCTTCCTAGATCGAGAAATCAGTTTCTCGAGAATCCTCTTAGCTTCCCCATCTCCAGCTTGGGGATGATGTATGGTCTTCGTCATGTGAATGATCCCATACTTGAATAAAAAACACTTATTGACATTGGCGTTGGAGCTCTTGCCAAATTTACTCCTTGTAGTCCAAGGAGCATCTTCTTCCAACAATTTCAATGGAGGTTTCATCTTCACCTTAGGAGGTTCTTTTGGAAGAGACCTCCAACTCTCCGGTGCATTCCTGAAAAAATCAGAAATTTTAATAGGAATATCAAAGGAAGTAAGACAATATACCTTGTTAAGTTCTTCAAGGCTTGGGACAAGTTTCATGTTGGCATGATGATCCACACATGAAATATCTCCCAACTCAGCTGGATCTTCTTCAACCTTGGCCACAGTTTCAGTAATTTGGCCAAGGTTCACCACTTCTTCCTCTTCTTCAAGCACAACCGACTCTTCTTCAATCTCGACCACAATATTAGCAATTGGATCTAGGTGTTCCACTTCTTCCTCTTCTTCAATGGGAACTTCAAGAGGTTCTAGAGGAACTTCGGGTTCGATAGGAGGAATGCTCAAAACTTGGAATTCTTCCTTTCTAAGTGAACGATTTTTCCTGGCTTTATCAATCTTAGAAATATTCTTGTTTGCGTCTTCTATCACTTTTTGATTATATTCCTCATAGGCTCTTAATTTTTCTTCGAACATATCAAATTTCTTCATCAATTCTTCAAATTTCGAGTCCTCCGAATCTTTGGAAGGTTTCTTTTTAACCTTCTTTGGGTAGTGCAGCTTTTCCCATTTTGCAAATTCATATTTAATGGTTTTTTCACGTTCTCTTTTGCTATCAAACCAATAGAAGGCGTATTTCTCTACTAAGTATTCGTAATAATCTGCTCTAGCCGTTTGCTTCGCTACCCATATTGGATCGTATGGAGCCATACTTAGCTAGTAGAGCCTCAAAAACTCATACCAAGAGTTTAAAAGAAAGACAAAAGCTCCCAAAACTTGTTCTTTGGCGAAACTCTGTTCCGTTCCCGGAACAAGAACTTCGTATGTACCTAAGAACCCAAACCTGCAAGAACACTCAAGAAAAGGATATCAAATAACAAGAGCAAAGCTCCCAAGCTTGACAACCGATAACCGAATTCGGCCTAAACCAAATCCCCGGCAACGGCGCCAAAAACTTGTTCGCCCCTAAAGGTGTGTGCAAATAAGCTTTAAATTTATAAAACTAGAATCAAGCAGCGAACCCGCAGTGTACGGATCGACGCAGCTAAGCAAGAATTCCAGAGTATCGAACACAGGGATTTGGGTGGGAACAAATTCGATTTCAGATTATCAAGCGAGTAAGTATGAGAGTTTTGCAAATATTGGGAAACAACAATCCTAAAGATCCAAGTATCCAGCTGTGGCAATCGATTCAAGATATACTTAATGATATAAAGACAGAGTTGAGATATGCAAAGGTATACTAATGTAAGGTAATCGTACGGTGAAGTTCCAAAAACCTTATGTAACTCACCTACAAGGCACTCTCTATACAGGTTGTTGAGGCTCAATATAGAAAGATTCTAAAGGCGAGAATTAGTGTCAAATACCCAAACTTGTAATCCAAGGATCAAGACTAACTAAACCGATTGAGGTTGTGACACTCACAATCGAGGTAGAGGTTGTTGAGGCTTCACTACCACCTAGAAAAGGCAAGTCTAAACTAAGTTAAAGCAAATCTTTAACTTTGGATTAAAGTAAAAGCAAGGTTCGTAAACTGAAGTAAATCACGGGTAGTTCTTGAGAATCACGGCCGTGGAAACCTAAGAACAGGCCGTGATTTAGGGTGTCGACGATATTTCTCTAACTCTCAGGGTCCAATCAAATTACAATCGATCTATCATTATCTAAGCCACAACTATCAACCCTTCACCTTAGAATTGCTAAAGGGTTTTAGCCAATAATCATAGTCATGATATCAATATTCAAATCAAAGAGAATAAAAGATGAAAACCCTCGAAAACTCAAATATAATCAAAAACTCAATCTCAAATCCAAACACAAATCGGAATATTCAATGAATTCGGAATAGAATACAAAACCTCACAATGATCCTAGGCAAGTATGAAGAACGGGATGTCAATCCGTCTTCAATATCAAAACCTAAGAAAGAGGCTAACCCTTCGGCGATCTTCAATCAACCCTAGGCGAAAATGCTCCAAGCAAGGTAAGCGGTCATAAGCGAAGGTCAAAGTCTTGGGGCTGTCACCGTCCTTTGGAGAATTTAACTCTCCCTAAGTCTCCCCTTTTGGAGATTTTGGCTCCTTCTACTCTCCCTTTTGAGAAATTGACTCCCCTTCAATGTTGAAGGCTCTCGAATATATGTAGGGATCTATCTAGGGTTTAAAGATAAAACCCTAAATATTTGGGCTGAAAAGAAGTCGAATCCGCTGGTATCAGAAGATACTCTGGGCCGCGTCATAAGGTATCAGAAAGTACTTTGGAGCGTCAGACGGTATCAGAAAATACTTTGGGCCGCGTCCGATGGTATCAGAAAATACTTTGGGCCGCGTCCGAAGGTATCAGAAAATACTTTGGCGCGTCAGACGGTATCAGAGAATACTTTGGCGCGTCCTAAATTCCTTTTATGCTCCTTTTTGTCCCGCTTCAAGGCTTAATCCTTAAATATGCTATTTTGCTCCATAATTCGTCAAATTACCTACAAATGCAATAAAACTCTGTGTAGACCTCTATTCTTGCAAAGTAGGTAAATATAACCATAAATGCCATGAATGTATGTCTATGCATGCAAAATAAAAGGAAAATTTATATAAATACATGCCTAAAAATAGGTCATAATTCATGTCATCAAAATACCCCATACTTGCCTCTTGCTTGTCCTCAAGCAAGGTTTAAACTTAAGATAAAAGATGATATGGATTATGAATATGCAAAAATAAAGAAAAACCACAATATTTTGGTTGTGCTTCTATTCATAGATCACCCTCAATGAATTGCTTCATAACTAATGATAATCATCATAGGATCAAAAGGAATTATATCATGAAAAGGATAATCACACTTTGTAAGAAAATCATAACATGCATCATAACTTGCAATATATCAAAATCAATCATGAGGAATCCAATTTAGACCACAAAGCCAAACACATTCCAATGATCTTAAGGATTTTCAAGTAAGGTCAAGAATGCGGAAAGGAGGGAAACTTATAAGGGATGTGGTGCATGAATCCGGGAAAAGGAATAACCCAACTCTTTTACTTTTTCTTTTGATTTTGCAACACCATCAACTTAGAGCTTTGCTCTTTTCTTTTTCACATTATTTTTCGACTTTACTTTGGAAATATGGACAGCGGTGCACAAAAACCGAAGCCTAGGAGATTGGCGTTTCTCAATTTCGAGATGCCTCAAACCCTTGATGCACATATCATAATCCGTTAGGAATATCGCTCAATCCGACTTTGGCAAGACACAAACACCCGGCTATGTAAATGGTGCCGAGTTACTCATCGTCATGATTGACTTCCCCAAACCTACAAATTTTTTCTATTCTTTGAATGCAAAATTTTGCTTTCATGGCCCTCCCACATCAAACATGCCAAAAATCGACTCTTCCTAATTCCCGGATAGGTAAAGGAGGCAATTATTTTCATTGAGGGGCTAAGTGATCAAAGAAAGAAGTAAGAAAATCGAAGTGCCTTAATCATTTCAATAAGAAGTGTAAGAACTTATATGCGGTTTCAACCTTCAACACTCAACATGATTTAGAATGAAAGCGAATTATCAAACATGCATGAAGTTCTATCAAAGTATTCAAATCCCACATATGTCATAAATCAGTTCAAGCATATCATCATCATAGCTATTCCACAAAACAATGTTCATCATAGAGATCATATCCATTCTAGAAGCACAAAATTTTTTAAAATTTTTCAAAATTTTCAAAATCATATGATGCAAGACATAAAACATGCAAATGGTATTGCAAATACCTTCACCCCATACTTAAAACTCACATTGTCCCCAATGCGAAGAAAAGAAAAGATGGAAAAGGATACTCACAATGTAAGATGGCGAATCAGTCAAGGCGAATCATCAATCGGGCGGTGGTGGTGAAAATCCTTAGAAGCATAATAGGGAACTCCGAATACCCTAATCGACGTCAAAGAATGAAGAAGGGGAACGTCTTTCCGCCGAAAACTTTTCCGAAAAAAAATAAAAATTTTTTTTTTTCGGGTCGGGAATTTCCACGGCCGTGGTTTTGGCCGTGGAACTTTCTGTTGCTCTCGACAAGAGTCCAAGTTTCGTCAATCTTTTCGACTTTTCTCATCTTCTCTTGCTTATTCCTTATTCCTGACATCCAAAAACACAGACATACCGGAAGGTATCGAAGAAAAACAAACAAAAACAACTACTCTAATCTAAGAAACAAAAGGGAAAAGGATTCATTACCTTGGGTTGCCTCCCAAGAAGCGCTTGGTTTAACGTCGCTAGCTGGACCTATGTCCATAGATAACTCAATGCACCTTGAACATCTTGGATTGCTCTTCAAATCCATCATTAAACTCCTCCAAGAAATCTCCAGTTCCTAATTTCACCGGCAAGTGGTAAGATCTCCCACGTACAAGCTTGTACGGTTTGATTCTCACCGGAATCCTCCTAGCTTTCTTATGCTTCAATGGGACATAATTCAGCCTTGCATCCCATCCCTTCCTAGATCGAGAAATCAGTTTCTCGAGAATCCTCTTAGCTTCCCCATCTCCAGCTTGGGGATGATGTATGGTCTTCGTCATCTGAATGACCCCATACTTGAATAAAAAACACTTATTGACATTGGCGTTGGAGCTCTTGCCAAATTTACTCCTTGTAGTCCAAGGAGCATCTTCTTCCAACAATTTCAATGGAGGTTTCATCTTCACCTTAGGAGGTTCTTTTGGAAGAGACCTCCAACTCTCCGGTGCATTCCTGAAAAAATCAGAAATTTTAATAGGAATATCAAAGGAAGTAAGACAATATACCTTGTTAAGTTCTTCAAGGCTTGGGACAAGTTTCATGTTGGCATGATGATCCACACATGAAATATCTCCCAACTCAGCTGGATCTTCTTCAACCTTGGCCACAGTTTCAGTAATTTGGCCAAGGTTCACCACTTCTTCCTCTTCTTCAAGCACAACCGACTCTTCTTCAATCTCGACCACAATATTAGCAATTGGATCTAGGTGTTCCACTTCTTCCTCTTCTTCAATGGGAACTTCAAGAGGTTCTAGAGGAACTTCGGGTTCGATAGGAGGAATGCTCAAAACTTGGAATTATATTCTTCCTTTCTAAGTGAACGATTTTTCCTGGCTTTATCAATCTTAGAAATATTCTTGTTTGCGTCTTCTATCACTTTTTGATTATATTCCTCATAGGCTCTTAATTTTTCTTCGAACATATCAAATTTCTTCATCAATTCTTCAAATTTCGAGTCCTCCGAATCTTTGGAAGGTTTCTTTTTAACCTTCTTTGGGTAGTGCAGCTTTTCCCATTTTGCAAATTCATATTTAATGGTTTTTTCACGTTCTCTTTCGCTATCAAACCAATAGAAGGCGTATTTCTCTACTAAGTATTCGTAATAATCTGCTCTAGCCGTTTGCTTCGCTACCCATATTGGATCGTATGGAGCCATACTTAGCTAGTAGAGCCTCAAAAACTCATACCAAGAGTTTAAAAGAAAGACAAAAGCTCCCAAAACTTGTTCTTTGGCGAAACTCTGTTCCGTTCCCGGAACAAGAACTTCGTATGTACCTAAGAACACAAACCTGCAAGAACACTCAAGAAAAGGATATCAAATAACAAGAGCAAAGCTCCCAAGCTTGACAACCGATAACCGAATTCGGCCTAAACCAAATCCCCGGCAACGGCGCCAAAAACTTGTTCGCCCCTAAAGGTGTGTGCAAATAAGCTTTAAATTTATAAAACTAGAATCAAGCAGCGAACCCGCAGTGTACGGATCGACGCAGCTAAGCAAGAATTCCAGAGTATCGAACACAGGGATTTGGGTGGGAACAAATTCGATTTCAGATTATCAAGCGAGTAAGTATGAGAGTTTTGCAAATATTGGGAAACAACAATCCTAAAGATCCAAGTATCCAGCTGTGGCAATCGATTCAAGATATACTTAATGATATAAAGACAGAGTTGAGACATGCAAAGGTATACTAATGTAAGGTAATCGTACGGTGAAGTTCCAAAAACCTTATGTAACTCACCTACAAGGCACTCTCTATACAGGTTGTTGAGGCTCAATATAGAAAGATTCTAAAGGTGAGAATTAGTGTCAAATACCCAAACTTGTAATCCAAGGAACAAGACTTAACTAAACCGATTGAGGTTGTGACACTCACAATCGAGGTAGAGGTTGTTGAGGCTTCACTACCACCTAGAAAAGGCAAGTCTAAACTAAGTTAAAGCAAATCTTTAACTTTGGATTAAAGTAAAAGCAAGGTTCGTAAACTGAAGTAAATCACGGGTAGTTCTTGAGAATCACGGCCGTGGAAACCTAAGAACAGGCCGTGATTTAGGGTGTCGACGATATTTCTCTAACTCTCAGGATCCAATCAAATTACAATCGATCTATCATTATCTAAGCCACAACTATCAACCCTTCACCTTAGAATTGCTAAAGGGTTTTAGCCAATAATCATAGTCATAGAATCAAATATCAAATATGAAAGGGAGAAAAGGTAAAACCTTGAAATCTCAATAACAAACACAAAACCAATGTCAATAAAACTCAAAAGTAACTTGCGTTCAATAGATGTAGGATAGAATAAGAATCTCTCACAAATCTCAAGGAACAAAGAAGAACGGGATGTCAATCCGCCTTCAAATGAAATCCTAAAATCTTCCAACTTCGCAAAAAGGGAAGTGCGTCCTTCCCCAAATCTTCCCTACAAATAGCAAGACCTCCAAGTCTGCCTCTCTAAGTATCCTTTGGAGAATTTAATTCCAAGTCCCGGGGCTGTCACCGTCCTTTGGAGAATTTAACTCTCCCTAAGTCTCCCCTTTTGGAGATTTTGGCTCCTTCTACTCTCCCTTTTGAGAAATTGACTCCCCTTCAATGTTGAAGGCTCTCGAATATATGTAGGGATCTATAAAGGTTGTTGAGGCTTCAGTATAGAAAGAATCTAAAGACAAGAATTAATCTCAAATACCCAAACTTGTAATCCAAGTATCAAGACTAACTAAACCGATTAAGGTTGTGACACTCGAAATCGAAGTAGAGGTTGTTGAGGCTTCACTACTACCTAGAAAAGGCAAGCTAAGACTAAGTTAAAGCAAATCTTTAACTTTAGATTAAAGTAAAAGCAAG
>BSUD01000001.1:148006070-148092685 GCA_033239045.1 Fagopyrum esculentum
ATCAAGACTAACTAAACCGATTAAGGTTGTGACACTCGAAATCGAAGTAGAGGTTGTTGAGGCTTCACTACTACCTAGAAAAGGCAAGCTAAGACTAAGTTAAAGCAAATCTTTAACTTTAGATTAAAGTAAAAGCAAGTTTCGTAAACTGAAGTAAATCACGGGTAGTTCTTGAGAATCACGGCCGTGGAAACCTAAGAACAGGCCGTGATTTAGGGTGTCGACGATATTTCTCTAACTCTCAGGGTCCAATCAAATTACAATCGATCTATCATTATCTAAGCCACAACTATCAACCCTTCACCTTAGAATTGCTAAAGGGTTTTAGCCAATAATCATAGTCATAGAATCAAATATCAAATATGAAAGGGAGAAAAGGTAAAACCTTGAAATCTCAATAACAAACACAAAACCAATGTCAATAAAACTCAAAAGTAACTTGCGTTCAATAGATGTAGGATAGAATAAGAATCTCTCACAAATCTCAAGGAACAAAGAAGAACGGGATGTCAATCCGCCTTCAAATGAAACCCTAAAATCTTCTAACTTCGCAAAAAGGGAAGTGCGTCTTTCCCCAAATCTTCCCTCCAAATAGCAAGACCTCCAAGTCTGTCTCTCTAAGTATCCTTTGGAGAATTTAACTCCAAGTCCCGGGGCTGTCACCGTCCTTTGGAGAATTTAACTCTCCCTAAGTCTCCCCTTTTGGAGATTTTGGCTCCTTCTACTCTCCCTTTTGAGAAATTGACTCCCCTTCAATGTTGAAGGCTCTCGAATATATGTAGGGATCTATCTAGGTTTTAAAGATAAAACCCTAAATATTTGGGCTGAAAAGAAGTCGAATCCGCTGGTATCAGAAGATACTCTGGGCCGCGTCATAAGGTATCAGAAAATACTTTGGAGCGTCAGACGGTATCAGAAAATACTTTGGTCCGCGTCCGATGGTATCAGTAAATACTTTGGGCCGCGTCCGAAGGTATCAGAAAATACTTTGGCACGTCAGACGGTATCAGTGAAATACTTTGGCGCGTCCTAAATTCCTTTTATGCTCCTTTTTGTCGCGCTTCGAGGCTTAATCCTTAAATATGCTATTTTGCTCCATAATTCGTCAAATTACCTACAAATGCAATAAAACTCTGTGTAGACCTCTATTCTTGCAAAGTAGGTAAATATAACCATAAATGCCAGGAATGTATGTCTATGCATGCAAAATAAAAGGAAAATTTATATAAATACATGCCTAAAAATAGGTCATAATTCATGTCATCAGGTACGCTTTTCTAGGACCTAATTCTACCTTTCCGGTTATTGTTAGTTCCGATCTAAGCATAGATGAACATAATCAGCTCATGATTGTCCTTTGGAAACATAGAAAAGCTTTAGGCTATACTATTGAGGACTTAGTAGGAATTAAACCCTCCCTATGTATGCATAAGATACTAATGGAGGAAGATTTTAGAACTTTAAGACAACCTCAAAGGCGGTTGAATCCGACCATGAAGGATGTTGTCAAGAAGGAAATTCTTAAACTTCTTGATGCAGGTATCATCTACCCTATCTCCGATAGTAAGTGGGTGAGTCCGGTTCAAGTAGTTCCAAAGAAGGGAGGAATGACGGTCATCACCAACAAGAACAACGAACTCATTCCTACCCGAACCGTAACGGGATGGCGGATGTGCATAGACTACCGCAAGCTTAACAATGCGACGAGGAAGGATCACTTCCCATTGCCATTCATCGATCAAATGCTTGAAAGGTTAGCACAACATTCACATTTTTGCTATCTTGACGGTTATAGTGGTTTCTTTCAGATCCCGATACACCCGGACGATCAGGAGAAGACCACATTCACGTGCCCATGGGGTACGTTCGCCTATAGGAGAATGCCGTTCGGGCTTTGCAACGCCCCAGCCACCTTCCAACGGTGCATGATGGCCATCTTCTCCGAATACATAGAGGAAATCATGGAAGTCTTCATGGATGACTTCTCCGTATACGGTTCCTCTTTTAACGATTGCCTTTCTAACCTTTCTCTTGTTTTACAAAGGTGTGAAGACACTAACCTAGTTCTAAATTGGGAAAAGTGTCAATTTATGGTTAAGGAAGGAATTGTATTAGGTCACTTAATCTCTAGTAGAAGGATAGAAGTAGATAAAGCTAAGATAGAGACCATAGAGAAGCTTCCTCCCCCAACTTCGGTGAAAGGGATAAGAAGTTTCCTAGGACATGCTGGATTTTATAGACGTTTGATTAAAGACTTCTCTAAGATATCAAAACCGCTCACTAATCTATTGATGAAGGATGTTTTTGAGTTTTCACAGGAATGTTTGGATGCGTTTAACACAATTCGGCAAGCTCTAATTTCAGCACCTATTATCCAACTTCCGGATTGGACTCTTCCCTTTGAGGTTATGTGCGATGCTAGTGACGTAGCAATAGGAGTTGTTCTTGGACAACAAAAGGAAGGGCGAACCCATGCCATATATTATGCTAGCAAGACGCTAGATGAAGCGCAGCTCAACTACGCCACTACCGAAAAAGAGTTTTTAGCCATTGTTTATGCTATTGACAAGTTTCGCTCTTATCTTGTAGGTGCAAAGGTAATTGTCTACACGGATCATGCTGCGATCCGGTACCTCCTTGCGAAGAAAGATGCGAAGCCAAGGCTAATTAGATGAATTCTTCTCCTACAAGAATTCGATCTTGAGATCCGCGATAAGAAAGGTTCAGAATATTCTGTTGCGGATCATTTGAGTCGCCTAACACATCTAGAGGACGACCATTTACCCATCGACGACTCCTTTCCGGACGAACACCTACACATTATTGAGGAGTGCATCGATGTGATCTCCAAAGGTAACGAACCATGGTTTGCTGATTTTGTTAACTATTTGGTTTGTCAGGAGATACCGCCCGGATTATCCTACGCACAAAGAAAGAAGTTCTTTAAGGATGTCCGGGAATACTTTTGGAATGAACCTCTCCTTTTTAAGAGAGGTCCGGATGGCATTATTCGGCAATGTGTGCCGGAAGACGAGATGCAAAGTGTCATCCGCCATTGTCATTCACTACCTTGTGGAGGACACACTAGTTCGAACAAGACTAGCGCAAAGGTATTGCAATCTGGATTCTTTTGGCCTACTTTGTTTAGAGATGTGCAATCCTTTGTTTCTTGATGCGATGCTTGTCAAAGAACAGATAATATCTCTAGGAGGAATGAGATGCCCCTCAACAACATCCAAGAGGTGGAGATTTTCGATGTTTGGGGAGTTGACTTCATGGGACCATTCCCATCCTCTTGTGGAAACCAATACATACTATTGGCGGTAGATTACGTTTCTAGATGGGTGGAAGCAATCGCCTCTCTCACCAATGATGCCATGGTGGTGGTCAAGTTTTTTAACAAGATCATTTTCCCATGATTTGGGACACCAAGGACTATCATTAGTGATGGAGGTTCTCACTTCATTGCCCGGCGCTTTGAAGCTCTTCTAGCTAAGTATGGGGTTACTCACAAGATCGCTACCCCTTATCATCCACAAACAAGTGGACAAGTTGAGATCTCAAATAGGGAGATCAAAGGAATTCTAGAGAAAACGGTTTCAAGGACTAGGAAGGATTGGTCTTTGAAGCTTGATGACGCATTGTGGGCATACCGGACTGCGTACAAGACACCCATAGGAACCACACCATACAATCTTGTGTATGGGAAGTCTTGTCACTTGCCGGTGGAGTTGGAGCACAAAGCGTTTTGGGCTATCAAGTGGTTGAATTTCAGCATGAAAGAAGCGGGAGAGAAGCGTCTCCTAGACCTTAATGAGCTGGACGAACTCCGCTTGAACGCTTATGAAAACGCTAAGATCTATAAGGAGAGAGCAAAGCGTTGGCATGATAAGCATATCATTCCAAAGGACTTCAAAGAAGGAGATCAAGTTCTCCTCTTCAATTCAAGGCTTCGTCTCTTTCCAGGTAAGCTTAAATCTCGTTGGACCGGACCTTTTCTAATTAAGCGTATTTTCCCCCATGGTGCAGTTGAAGTATGGGGTGAAGCGGGCGGAACCTTTAAGGTGAACGGCCAACGACTCAAGAAGTATACGCCGGAACTCCAAGCTGAAGAGTTCGTGCCTACCGCACTCGAATAAGTGCGAGATTGGTCTAGCTACGGACAACAAAGCGCTTCTTGGGAGGCAACCCAAGGTATTGCATTTTTTGTTTTTGTTTTCGATTCATAGTTTAGCTTAGTTTAGACGTTTTTGCTTTGTTTTGCCTTCGATTTCTTCCGGTATGTTCGTGTTTTTGGATGCAGGAACAATGGAAAAGGAAAAGAGAAGGGTAATGTTGAAGAAAAGTGACGAAATTTGGACTTTGGAGCTTTACAGAGAGTTCCACGGCCTAAACCACGGTCGTGACGGCTACAATGACCGTAATTTCCAAAAGCCTTTGAAAAATCACCAAAACCACGGTTCCGTACAATTCCACGGCCGTGGAACCCCCCGACAGACCGTGATTTTCAAAATTTTGCCTGCCACTATATAAACCACGTTCTTCACAAAAATCACTCCACAAAAGCCTCTTCCACGACCTAAAACGCCGAATCCACGCCTCCTCCTCCAAATCTTCGTTCGTTAATCGTTTTCAACGATTCTTCTTCCCAAATTGAAGAAAATTCGACCACCAACAAGATCCAAGCAACGAATCGAGCCGAAATTCACCAAGGAACGCACAATTCGGATTTTAAAATCCGAAACCTAGGTTTTTCCACTCTTCTTGATCTTTGTCAATTTGGTTCGTTTTTGTTAGAAATTTTAGAAAGAACTGATTGAAATTGGAAGGAATTAGACTAAGGCTGCCTGATTGCTGAGTTTGAGTGTTGATTTCTGAGATTTGCGAAAAAACCAGACAAACCACGGTTCCTGACAGAACCACGGCCGTGGAAAGGCAAGAACAGCCCGTAATTTTGAACAGTGATGGACTTTGTGAGGAGAGTTTTTGGGAGGATTAAGGAGAAAAAGAATGACCAAAACAAGAAGAGGAAGGGTAATCCCTCTTTTTCTTCATCCTCTAGAGCACCACCACCCTCTTCCCCTTTACCTCCATCATCACCTTCATCACCCGCACCTCCTAGCCCTAGAGTACCGACTATTCATGAGGATCACCTCGATGCATTCGAGAGGATTCAGGAGAGGGTTGTGATTGGACCTAGGTACTTATTGTTAGAGGATCTAGCTCCTCTTAACATCATAGAGGATCTTACTTGGCTCTTGGATAGAGCCGGACTACTTGTCTTCTCGGCTATCCGAGAAGACGCTTATGAGGAGATTACGAGGGAGGTTGTGACGTCTTTTCAGCACAGCCATGTGGATAGGACCGTTTCTTTCCGTCTTATGGAAAGGAACTATGATTTCTCCATCCGTGAGTTCGGGACCTTCTTTGGGTTCCATGAGACCTTTAACGGTCGTTTTCCTAGTGGCGTTTACGCCAAAGATTTTTGGGAGGAGGTTGCTATGGTTTACGCCAGCGAGGACCGCTGGCAACCTGCTGACACCAAGGCTAAGTTGATGTACCACTTAGCCTTGAAGATCGCTCACCGTGTTCTTTCGGAGTGTCTCTTCCCTCGGACGGAGACGCCCCAAAAGATCAAGACGGATGAGCTCTTTCTGCTATATTCTATGCTGTATGGGTGCCGAGCTGACTGTGCTACCCTCTTAGCTGCTACTATGAGCAAGCTTAAGAACAAGAGGAAGGGCAACATTGGATATTGTGGGATAGTTACCCACCTTGCTAGGAGTTTGGGAGTTGATTTTTCTGCGTGTACCCGCATACCAACCGTACCCTTAGGACTTCATGCTTCATGACTAGAGGTCTCATCTTCCCCACACATAGAGGTCCGCCTTATGCGGGCATGCCTTGGGAGAGCAGGACAGGTAGGGGTATTGAGTGGCTACAGGAGTATTCCATTATGGCAGGACGCCATAATTGGAAGGAGACGTTCGCTGCTATGCATGCGAAAAGGATTGCAGCTCCTCCGTATGTTCCACCACCGCCCGTTGTTGAGGAGGAGGAGATGAGAGATCAGTTTGAGGGTGGAGGAGGAGCCGAGCAGGAGTTTGGCACGTTTCCGGATCATCCGGATGCGGCCCCCGATGTGCCTAGACGTTCTCCACGTCCCGCCAGAGCTTCAGGCTTGTCTTCTCGCCGCGCCAGCGTGAGTGAGAGACCCACATGGGCTGACACACCTCCTGCGTGGTATGGAGCTCCACCTCCATGGTCTACACAGGTACCATCTGCATCAGCACCAACACCAGCTCCGTCCGACGCTCCAGCATGGAACAGTCATGCTCCGGGATGGTATGATCAGATGCCGGATTGGGCTACTGGCCTTTCAGAGAGAGTGGGAGCATTGGAGATTTGAGCCGATGCTAGAGATGGACGCTTGGACGACCTCGATCACATGATGAGAGATGTCTACCGCCAGCAGTTTGGGCGGTTTTATGATCCTAGCTTCTCTCCATTCCCGCCTCCACCAGCGCCGCAGTGATGATGATTTGCATGACCGTTTGTTTTAGCCGCTCCACCGCCATTTTGTGAGTTTCTTTTTCTTTTCTTCTTTTCTTTCTTTTATTTGAACATTAGGGACAATGTTTGTTCCAAGTATGGGGTGGGGTGTGACTAAAAGTTTGTAATAACTCTTACTCACTATGTTTGCTTCTATTCGAGACTATCTTGCATGTTCATTATATTGTCGCACGTTTCATTATTGCATTGCATGAAAAAGAACTTGAAAAACCCATAAAATTGAAAAATTTTGAAAATTTTGTGCTTCTAAGGAATTGAGATGATTTCCATGATAATCGCTACTTGTGAATTGAGTTTGATGACAATTTCATGCTTAAACAATTATTGAATCGAAAAGAAATTGAATGTGTTGATTTTACCTTCTTTTTGCAAGTTTCATAATGTGATAAATGTTACCTAAATCATGTTGAGAAATTGAAGTTGAAATCACATTATAAGTTCCTATGCTTCTTGTTGAGATGATTAAGGCAATTCGATTTTTCTTTCTTCTTTCTTTGATCATTTAGCTCCTCGTTGAAATATTGACCTCCTTTACCTATCCGGGAATTTGGAGAAGTGAATGAAAAAAAGGCATGTTTGATGTGGGAGGGCCATGAGAGCAATTACTTGCAATCAAAAGAATAGAAATAAATTGTAGGTTTGGGGAAGTCAATCATGACGATGAGTAACTCGGCACCATTCACATAGCCGGGTGTTTGTGTCTTGCCAAAGTCGGATTGAGCGATATTCCTAGCGGATTATGGTATGTGCGCTAAGGGTTTGAGGCATCTCATAAAAATTGAGAAACACCAATCTCCTAGGCTTCGGTTTTTGTGCACCTCTATCCATAACTCCAAAAGTAAAGTCGAAAAATGAAAGGAAAAGAGCGAAGCTCTAAGTTGAAAGTGTGCGGAAACCACAAGAGAAGAAGAAAGAGTAGTTGTCCATTTTCCCGGATTCATGCACCACATTCCTTAAAGTTTCCTTCCCTTTCCACACTCTAGACCTTTTTCTTTGGAAGTCCTTAAGATCAAAAGAATGTTATATGGCTTGGTGATCTAAATTGAAGTTTCTTATGATTGATTTTGATAATGTTTGAAGGTTATGATACTTGTATGGAAGTTTAATTGATTCATGAGCTTTCTTTACCCCTTTACTCTTTGATTAAGTGTATGAAAGTCTTATAAACGATTGAAGCAAGATTTGAGAATGATTTATTGTTTAGAAGGCACATTCATCCAAAAGAAGTATTGCTTTGAGAAGGTACACATATTTCATCCTAACTCTTGTTTTAAAGCTTTTGAAAGACCTTGCTTAGGGACAAGCAAGTTGCAAGTATGGGGTTATTTGTTAGCATGAAATATTGTGATATTTTAGGCACGTTTTCTAAGTGTATTTGATTCATATTGATAGTCTTTGATTGAGCATTGTTGCATTTGTGAGCTAGTTTGCCTACATTGTCGATATAGATGTCTACACAAGCTTTATGTTGATTATAGGTGATTGAGAGCCATTTCCGAACGGAATTGAGCAAAGATGAAGTTGTTTGATATGTCCATGGATTGAGGGCATTCTTAGGAGCAAAAAGGAGTTCAACTTAGAGAATGCACGAGGCTAGGGAAGAATCACGTTCTTGCCCTAAACCACGCTCTAAAATACGGCTGTACTACATTCCACGTTCAGTTCCACGGCCGTGGAACCATGCAAGGGAAACGTGGTTCATTCCAGTAACTTCTACGGTCGTGGAATCATGTGTTCAAACCGTGTTGATTTCCACGCTCTAAAATACGGTCGTGGAACCTTCCACGACCGTGATCTTGGCGATCTTTTTTCGCCACACTTTAAGCCACGATCTTTTAGAAGATTGGGCCGGGCCGATATTTTATCTTGCCCTATAAAAAGACGGACGAAGAGAGATTCCGTCACCTCGCTTTACACCTTGGCTTAGACGTATTTTGACCTCCGCTTAGAGACTTTTGCCTACGCCGCGACTTGGAGATTTTTGCGATTCTTGCAAAAGACGTATTTTGCGCTCATCCTTGGAGTGGCCCTAATCTCGCACTTTTGGTGGAGATTGCTGTTGAGATTTCTGGATTGACGGAAGATCAAAGATTCGGAAGATTGTTCGCAAGAAGATTCCTCTTCTTGTTTAGGTTTGATTTAGAAGACGGATTGACATCCTGTTCTTCCTTCTTATCTACGATTGTGTTTATTTGTTCTATTCCGAATCTTGTAACGATATTTGTTCGTGATTGTGACATTGAGATTGGTTTGAAGTTTATTGAAAGTTTTCGGAACTTCACCGTACGATTACCTTACATTAGCATACCTTTGCATATCTTAACTCTGTCCTTATATCATTAGTATATCTTGAATCGGTTGCCACAGCTGGATTCCTGGATCTTTAGGATTGTTGTTTTCCCAATACTTGCAAAGCTTCTTATAATTAATTGCTTGATAATCTGCAATTGGATTTGTTCCCACCCAAATCCCTGTGTTCGATACTCTGGAATTCTTGCTTAACTATATCGATCCGTACACTGCGGGTTCGCTTGCTTGATTCTAGTTTTATAATTAAAGCTTATTTGCACGCACGTTTAGGGGCGAACATCGGACTGGAGTCACTAGACGAATGAAGCGTCGGAATGCCTGCCTGGGGCATGGGCGACAAGGCGAGTCGGGCGACTGGCGAATGGCTCGGAGGAGGCGAAGTGACTCGGTTGTTACACCGGAGGAGGCGAAGTGAGGCGGAGGTCCGGAGGAGGTCCGGAGGAGGTGACTCGGTTGTTACACCGGAGGAGGCGAAGTGGCGACTGGCGAACGAGTCGAAGAAGTGCAGCCCTAAATCGCTTTTCCACTTTCCCTAATGTCAAAAAAGAGCTGCTATTGTTTTTTTTTAATCAAACGCGTTGCGGTTTGCGGTTCGAACCGCAAACTTGCGGTTTGGTTGACGAACCGAACCGCAAAATACAATATGACGGACCGCAAACCGAACCGCAAATTTGCGGTTCGGTTGCGGTTTGGACCAAAAAATGAGGTTTGGTTGCGGTTCGGTGAACCGAATCGCAACCTGCTCAGCCCTAATAAAGATTTGTAAAATGGATAAGCATATGCTGAAGGTTAGTAACATTTATAGTTATGTTATGCTCTTAAAGGAGATAATAGAATGAGATCCTCACTTCGTGGGCACATTTAGATAGATTTTGGAGGTGTCAACACGAGGATAAATATGCTCAGCTTATGAGCATTAGGCTAGGAAAACATCTAGTCAGCCCCTTTGAACTCGCTAAGGAACATCGAGACGGAAGAGCGAAGACTACAAGACAACACCAATGACAATGGCAAGAAGGAGGACCCAAGTCAATTAAACAGGATCAAATGAAGAATTTACATTATAGTAGTTCCGGAGTAGCGTTGGATGATCGACAATTAGGCAATTTGGGACGACAACCTTGAGACTCTCTCGAAACATTCATAGTCACGAAAGTCAAAGTAAGAAATAAAACCAATCCAGACAAGAGACATTAAATTTAAGCTTACTGACGGACTAGAAAATGAAGATTGTTGTCAGAAGCAGGGCGGAAAATGACCACTAATGGCAAAGTAAGTCGGCATCGTGATCAAAAGGGAACACCTAGACAACAGAAGCCTAAGAGAATATGTTGTCGACTCAACTATGAAGACTTCAAGAGCCAGAACTGAAGTTTACAAATTAGCTAGAAAGTGGAGGGTAGATTTTATAAACATGGAGGCGGAGTGACTTTCTATAAGACAAATGAGTTACACCAAAGATTGGGATACAAATATCCAGATGATAGAATCATGGAAGTAGAGTCAAAGGATCACTATAAAGGCAGCATTATAATTCAATACCAACCAAGGAAGGAGAGTTTGTGAGAATGATCTTAGCGTACCCAAGGGCCCACAATAACTTCCCTCTCACAAATGGACTTAAATTATCAACACCAACGATTCACCCCGGGGAACCGCAAGTAGTTGATGACTGAGGTAAAAGTAATCGCGAAAATGAATATACGAGCTATCGTGGGAGAGTTGATGAGTCCGTTGACGGTAGATGAATGATAAATCTAAACTTAGAAAGAGTATAGTGCTCTTATAGTGAGAAAGAGAAGTGTGGATTACAGAAGAGCTAAAGAAGTACAAACGGAGAAACTAGAGGGGATAGATTTTCACTAGGTATATCAAACTTCAAAGAGATAGAAGAAAAGTAAGCCTATGATCTTGTAGAAGGTCAACTATATACTACTTGGTAGCAACTCAGACTTTACACGTGCGGGTTAACTAGTGGTGACTGATTGCCAGATAAGAGGAATAACCACAGAGTTACAAAAGAACTTTATCGACATGTAGAGAAATTCTTAAAGAGACCAATTGCGACAATTGTGAAGTCAAATCAATATGAGTGCTAGTAACAACGAATAACTCCAATGCAGTAACTCTAATTAAAAAAAAATTTGGAAGAGTTGACGGTCAGAAATGACCCCCTTATATCAGTAATGATATAAAGAGAATTATTGTGAGCAGTTGCTTATCTACTAATAGGGAAAATTTTATAAATCATAGATAGTACATATGAATTCGTATAAGAAGAATTAAGGGGTAAGAAGAACAGATGATTTTGACCAAATCATACGTCAATCCAAACAGAGGGTATGTACTTACTATACCACACAAATGAGATTGATGGTGCACTTTCGAGAAAAAGTTAGGGTCAATTTTCTAGATCTACAAAGGAAGCCCGTGTGAATAAAGATGTCACACAAAATAATTGGAACTATAGAGACGGCACCAAAATAGAGATTATGATTTAATGCTTGAGTGAAATGTCGTATCAAGTTGTGACGTGATTGTAGATGGAATCTACATCTTTGCTGGAACAAACATGAGAAAGAGTAAAGTTGAATGACTGAAGTTGTTATACGGATCCGTATCACCCCAATAAGATGAGTACCAAGTGTTTATATTAGAGTTTACTGCAAAATGGTAGCACCCCAATAGCCAATCTTGATAACCGGTCATAGGTGGATGGAGGAGTAGTTTTGGGATCGCATGTAATTGGAGTCTTCTCTCGATCAATGAGAGATTAATTGACGAGAGCATCACATCTAATCAACATAATCCACAAAGGTTGTACGAGAAAGCTTAAAGAGATTTAATTACCATACTTGGTGTAAGGATTTAGGAGGTGGTAAAGAGACATGAGTATAAGGACAGCATAATAAATGCAAGTCGAGAAATTTGATTGGTGAGGAAATCATATGCATCTGATGTTCTTATATAAATGCTACCAGTAGATGTTTAATAAAAGTCAACTATCAGACCGATAACACTATGATCGATAGAGTGTAAACCAAGCGAATAACTTAACCGGTGAGAAGGAGACTCAAGTACCAAAGGCGAGTCTTGCTAAATTTAAATAAAGTGTTGAGATAAACATACCTTTATGGAATCTATGCAAGAGTACAACAAAACTAGGGTTTCGACCCGGAATAAGTCGTAATGATCCACCGATAGTTAGAGACCGATTCAGATAAGGAAAATGTTACAAGATGAGTCATCTAGTAGAAGAGTTCACAAGACAAGCATGAGAGACCATCATGTGGGTGGCATTATTGTCTCAGTGTAGACTTATTACCGCACCTCGAGAATTTGGAGGTAAATAGAAAACTCCATGCCAAGATGGTAAAAATGTCAAGGTAGTGACTTGTAGGTCATCGTGAGGTGCTCCTAAGTTGGAGGTAAAAAGGATTGTGACAGGATAACCCCGTTGAGTAGTTATGACAAGTAGTAAGTCAAGTTCCGATGGGACATAAGTAAATTCCGGGAATTTCTATGACCGCACGTTCCAATCCTTACAAGGAGGTGTTGCCGGTGAGTTATTGTACTAAGGAATTCTCCAGACCTATTGTGAAACCCCAGGGGGGGGGTCGAGGATCATAGTTGTGACATATATGAACAATTATTTGGAGGTTTTGGATGGTCGGTACTCACGGCTAGAGTACGAGTCTTTCCGTTACTATAGTAAATCATCTCTAGACTGACGATCTAGGTAAAGAGGATCTTTCCGTTATAAGAAGGGAAGTTACAGACGAGAGTTTGGTAAATCATCATGACTCACGAAGGACACCATTATATATGATTAAGGATGACAATACATTGGTCAGAGTAGCGCAACGGAAGAGTGGTAGGCCCATAAACCTTAGTTCAGGAAACTCAATGATATTTCACCTATGACTTCAGGTTGAAGAATTAGAGACCTGTATAAAAACCTCCATTTGGAGTATGACTTTGGATTTCAACAAGTTGAAAGCCTGACAAGATGTAGGTGTAGAGTCACTATTTGAGGAACGGTCTGACTGAGTCATATTAAGGAGACAAGACCGAATGAGTGGTCTTACAAAGAGCGTTAGACACTTAGTAAAATGCCGGGAGATGTCTCACATCATTGTTTCAGGAGCGATAGACGGGATATTCCAAAAAGTGGGAACAATTGGATTTAATAAAAGGGAGTAAATTATTGCTGTTATTTTCGGAAAGTCACTAAGACTATCAAAAGTAAGTAGAGAGATGTAACCTTATGAGAACTTAAAGAAGATTAGAAAGCTAGTGATGGACTAGCACTCTTAACCATTTTAGAGAGTGTACACCCAGTGTTCACGTGTAACAGTTAAAGGAATACATATGGGAACGAGACACGTCATCCACTATGAGGATCTCATAGTTGTGCCGGATCATACTTTGGTAGGGTTTCCAGTGGTCTAAACGAGGAGCCGATGGGGATACTTGGGGATTAGAGGAGAGCATTAGAGGTAGTTATCTTAAGTCCTTTGCGGAGCTAGCCGCTATTTCTGTACCGACGAGTTAGTGCTCAGATGTTATTCTGTGTGACTTTTATGATTATACATTGGATTGAGTGATTGTGTTTCCATGCGTTGCCTAATTATGATGATCGAGTAGTTATTGCATGTTAGGAAGTGGGAGTGAAAATTTTGTAGAAACGAAGATGATACTTCTATTCATGACAGTTATTTGATTAGATGTGCTTATTCTAAGTTTTGGGACGAAACTTAAATTAAGGGGGTACTAATGTAATATCTGGAATTTTAATTCCGCTTAATTCCGATTAAAACCGGATTTCGACCCGTGGATCTTTTTTATGATACCTAGCTCACAAATCCTATCATTTTATGCAAGTATAAACTCACATAAAATGATGAAGTTTTGATCACCAAACCCTAATCTTGCAAACCCTAGTATACATATATATATATATCTTTATATTTATGACAAGGTCATGACAAGTTTTGACAAGTTCATGGCAAGCCTTGACACAAATTTCAAGCCCAACTCTTTCATTTCAATTCAGCCCATACCAAAGCAATTGACAAGGCAGTGAGTGGAAGCTTCAACAGCCAACCCAGGACAGCCCATGCCGCTGCCAAACGTCATAGTGGCCCAGAGGAGAAGGAAGCTCCAGCCCAGACAACTCTCTTCGGACGCTCCACGTTCTCATGGCCCGCAGTGGACGCCTCTCCCCTATCCTCACCTTCTTCCTTCACGTAACCCTATCTTCACAAGCTTTACCGTAACCTCTACCGGCCGCCTTCTTCCCTTCTCTTTGCGTAACGGCGCACCCCTCCACAGACCTCCCTGGCGACGCAACAACGTCCTTCGGCAAGGGACGCTCCACTATGTGCGCTAACCGCAACAAGCAACCGCCTCGCCCGACTCCTATGGTGAGTTGCAGCAGACCACGAAGGGTATCTTGTCTCGTGCACGCCGACGAGTACGCCCAAGCCGCCCCTTCTCCTTCAGCCTCCAGAAGACAATCTTGAAGAGCCTCAACCTTCACAGTCGCGCATCAGAAGCACGGTAGCTGCTAGGCTCTTGCCCCCCCCCTGTGCAAATGCATCTTCATAGTCGACACTTGTCGATTGCTTTCTCCTTCCGGCAACAAGTATAATCTCTCATCACCCTCCTTGTTTGCTTTCTTTTCTTCACACTAGAGCCATGATACCACCTCTACTCTCTCACTGAACAACAATAATGGAGATGTGTAGCCTCCCTCCTTAGCCGTCTGCAGTGACCGCCAGGATCAAGGAGCGCCTCCTGCCTGGGTCAAAATCGAGAGATGGACTCATTCCTTTCCCCTCTAATTTCCAACAACACGGACTGCAACTGCCGGCAAAGTCAGCCGCCCTGCTGCAGTCAAAGTGAGACACCATTTTTGCTTATTGTGTTGTGTTGTATAGATATACATGAGGGTAGGGGGAGTTTTTGTACACTTGATCTTACAGGGTGCTTAGATTGATCAATACCCATGTCTAGGTTGAGAACTTTAGGTTGCTGCTAGTAGGTTTTGATATTGTGAGATGGAGCTAAGTGTATTCAGGATTTGTATCAGTAAGAATCAAGCATATATTCAGTTGCACTGCTGTTTTTGCTTTCTAGAAACTGTGTGTGCAGCCCTCTTTGAGCCTAAGTTTCTTTGCCTTTAAATGAGAATCCACCGTTCAATTTTTTGTATGATATAGAGGAATATGTATATTGTAATTTATCAAAAGTTGGGACCGATCCAACGGTCGGATCTGGATCTATAGGAGCTCAAAGTCGACTGTTTGTGCAGTTTGTGAAATGACTCAGAATTTGACTAAGTATAGAATTCTTAGATTTTTGTATCCAACTTTGGAGAGTAATGTAGAAGTTGTTGTTGGGTATTTTTGAGAGTTTCTTGCTTCTATGAGCAGAGTGCATCATATAGAAGACCTGGATATTTTATTTGGAATTTTTATATTTTTATTCGGTTCTCATATCTTAAGCCAAAGTTGGACCTTAGGAACTTTTTATGAAAGCCAAGAATGTGATTAACACTTCTAAAACTTTAACAAAACTTCATTTTTAGAGTGAGACTGTGGGTTTGAGTTCCAAAGAACAGTTTGGAACTTTGTTATAGAATTTTATAGAGTTTCGGGACTAGGGGTTAAATGGTCATTTACCCGTATAAGGGTATTTTGGTAATTTCTTTATGATCGATTATATATCTTAGAAGTTGGAGACTTCTAAGAAAGTGGGATAAATTATTGATCCACTTGCCTTGTATAATAGGCGATTGAGTTTCTACGGTTACATGCCGAGTCGAGATAACGAGATTTGAGATTTGATTCAGGTAAGTCCTTGCGACTTACTTAGCTGGTTTCTAAATGTTAGTTGAATGATGATAGTGGTGTGTATTGATTGTTTAATAATTATAACATGCCTAGGACGACCTTTATTATTTTAAGGCCCAAGTGTATGTATAACGGGCCGTGACATCACTGCCCAGCTCTGACAGGAGACTGGGAGGTTCTTTATACCTAAACCATACAGGTACAAGGTGAGATGCATCGGATTCATTTCTGATAGTCACACGGGGGCGGAGGCGAGGTTTGAGAATCCCTCGTGTCACAAAATACGTATCATTAGTAAGAGTGAATCACTTAAGTAAAGATAATAAATGAATTGTTTGAAAGCATGACGTGTGTTTACTTTTGGTATGATGTGTTTGTGTGCTATTATTATTTATCTAATGTTTAGATAGCTAGCTAATGGGTGTTTAGTTGAGTTTTGAGATTCACCACAGGTTAGAGCAGCAGCTGAGTGATCCGGAAGTAGTGGTCAGCCGGGTCTCCGTACTCCTTACAGTGGGGTTGGGTGTTTACCTTGTTATTTCTTTCTTCTTGTTAAAGACAGTTAGTCTTTTCCGTTGTTTAAGTACTATAGGATGTTAGACGTTGTTGCATTCATCTCTTGAAAAAACTACTTTATGAATTTCGGTTTTTCTTATTTGTGTTTTGTTGCAAGATCCTAGTAAAATTGTTGTCAAACTGAGGTCGGGACCCATTGTGAGGTCCTAACCAGTAATGTCCCGAGTTCTGAGAATTTGGGGTATTACAATTGACAATAAAGAGTATCTTTCATACCCCCCTGCTTCAAGGCGATGGAATTATTAAAAGTCAAGCTTAACCTTAACTCATACATGTTGCACTATTTCCATCCTAGGAAATGGGTAGAGATAGTATTCCACTCTATTTAGCTTGGTTAGGTTTTCCCCTTGAACCTACATCGTGTGATTTTTAGTTACGCATGTGGGGTTATCCTTCAAGCATCCTCTTTCTTAATAGGCTTTAAACTCATTTCTCTTGATAATTTTAATTATTAATCTCGTGACAAACCTTTAACAAATGAATTTGCTAGGTTGTCAGCCAATTTGATATAGTTTATCGAGACTATTCATGTTGTATTAGTTTTCTATTAGACTTACGTCGTCGTCTAATATGACGCGAATTTCCATTGTATAAAATGCTCAATGCGTGAACTATAGCCGATTGACTATCACAATGTACACATAATGTCGACACTCATTTCCCCCACTTCGGAATACCTTCCAGTCAAATTCTTCCGCGGCTTTGTCTAACGCAATGAACTCATACTCCATTGTGGATCTGGTCAATAACACTTGTTTAGAAAATTTCCAAGACATTGTTGCACCACCAAGTGTAAACACATATCCTGTTGTGGATTTTAAGTTTCTAGAGTCGGATATCTAGTTTGTGTCCCTATATCCTTCTAGAACTGCTAGTTATCTTATTCCAGTGTTTATTTCTTACGGTACTTGCATAGCGACGTACATTGACTGAGTGCACCAAGTCAGGGCATGTACGATTGGTCAAGTACATTAGACTACCAATTACACGTTCATACTCAACTTTTGACATTGCGTCCCCCACATTTTTAGTCAAGTGGACTTGAGGATCCACTAGACCTTTTGGAATTCCACTTGAGTAGTTTTTAAACCTCTCAAGTAGCTTTTCAACATAATGTGCTTGGGATAGGATAATTCATTCGGAGTGTCTAGTGATCTTAATCCCTAGAATAACATCCGTTAATCCCATATCCTTCATGTCAAACTAACCCCTAAGTAGATTCTTATTTCGGTTGATCATGTATTTGTTGCTTCCATTGATAAGCATATCTTCTACATACAAACACAACAACAAATATTCTGTAGGAGTAGTCTTGATATAAATGCATTTGTCGCATTCATTGATACTAAAACCATTTGACATCATTACGTTGTCAATTTTTTCGTGCCATTGTTTAGGAGCTTGTTTGAGTCCGCTAAGGGACTTTACAAGTCTGCATACTTTGTGTTCTTGTCCAGACACAACATACCCTTCAGGTTATTTTATGTCAATCTCCTCTTCTAACTCTCCATTTAGAAAGGTAGTTTTTACATCCATTTGATGGATTTTTAGGTTTCTTAATGCCGTTGTTGCTATTATCATTCTTATAGAAGTTATTCTCGTAATCAGAGAATAGGTGTCAAAGAAGTACAACCCTTCTTTTTGTCGGAATCCTTGAACCACAAGCCTAGACTTGTACTTCTCTTTTGAGCCATCGTTTTTTAACTAAGTTTTTAAAATCCATTTACACCCAAGTGTGTTACACCCTTGTGGTAAGTCGACTAACTCTCATGTATGATTTTGCATAATGGAGTCTATCTCACTTTTGATCGCTTCCTTCCATGAAGGTGTGTCAAGTGTAGACATGACTTCTTTAGAACTTCTCGGTTCTTTCTCCATGAGAAAGTCCTTTATGAAGCCATCTCCAAACGATTTTCCGTTTGAGTTCTTTTTCTTCTCCAAGGTTCTTCCTCTACTATTTCATTCACATAAGTGTCTACTTCTCGTTGATGAGTCGAACCAGAACGTTAATGGGTATCCTATTTCCGTTGAAGACTAGGGCATTCCTAGAATGCCATAAGTAGTAAATTGTGGATGAGAATGCATAGATTCACTGTCTACTCGTCCAACCTTTCCAATGGCCGACTACCTCAGCCAAATAAGAGTCGTCTAAATAGAATTCAAACCGTCAGACATATCAAATCTCTCACAAATTTGTCTCTACACCTCTCTCGCATACGTGCATCCAAAAAACAAATGACCATGAGACTGACTAGCTCCTCTACACCATCGGCAAGTCGGGTCAATGTCAAGGAAGGAGAGTCTATCTCTAGTTTACATCGAGCAACTTATTGTCAAACCTGACGGAGGTATGGTAGAAAGAAACTAGGGGATCATAGTTCGGTCCATCTCAAGTCTTGAAGATGAAGAGGACAAATGAGGCCGATAGGTATATTGCACCAAATAAGACATGCATTCAACTTTTGACAGAATGATTGTGGTATATATCCATATCTGATCATGTTGTAAACAAATTTGATTTGGTGAAAGTGGTGAGGTTAAACCCTTGAAAGAACGTGGACGTGTTGATAACATGGGACTCTTCCGAGTTCTCGTTCTATTTTAAGTTTCAGGACAAAATTTCTTTTTAGTAGTAGTATATATAATACCCGAGTTTCAGAATTTTCACTATCGATTTAATTTGGATTAAATTGAAATGTTAAAGAATATTTTATTTGAGATTTTGACGTATAATAATATGAATAATTTGACGTTGGTTGCGGAATTTGAAAATCCCATTAAGAATACCCTACATCAATGAGATACGTTTAAACTTGCAGCGAGCTCACCGGGGAATCGAGAAGGACTATTAGACCGCCGTCTATCGCCCTTTGTCACCGTCGTTCGCCTCCTTTTGGAACCGTCGTCGCCGACCTAGATCAGGAGTCGTTTCCTTTCATCACCGTCGTCGCGTTCCTTGTCCAACGCGAGCAACCGAAGTCGATTATCGCCGCTGCTAGGAACACGCGCCAACGCCTCCTTGCTCTCAAGACCATTAGCCGCGCCGCCTCCTCGCTGAACCAGGACCACGAGTCGCTTCGCCTCCTCGCTGAACCAGGTCCGCGTCCCTCCTCCTCTTGGGTTGGAACTAAGACAAAAAATAGAGCCTCGTCGGGATCTGTTCGCCTCTAACATTCGTCGCCCGTTGCAAGAACTCTAGATCCGCCGCCGTTTCCACTTTCATTCATGCCACCACTGCCTGCGCCGAGCTCCGCCGCCACCGGGATTGAAGAACGCCGCCGCCGATCTTCTTCTACAAACCCTAATCGGGGTTTGTGTAATATGGGGTAAATTACACGAAACTCCCATATTTCGTTTATGTTTAGTAACCCAACTTTTGGATATTGCATAAACTGTCCCAAATTAGATAATTACAAGACACGGCCCAAGTTTATATTTACAGGAATACCACCAGACTTTTGAATGTTACACAAAATGTCTTGAATTGAGTTATTACAGAATATGACCTAAATTTATAATTACAGAAAAAGTCTCAAACTTTTAATAATTATACTTAATGACCCATGTTTTAACAAATGGAGTTAAACTTGTGCGGTTGACTTGTTTAGGTTCTTGGAGGCACGTTTTGATGAGAAGATAGTCTTTTTCGACTTTGATACACGTAGGGATGTCGTTGGGGCGGGGAGTACCCAATTCATCATCATACCCATTTAATATAACGCCCCCGGTCCCCATCCCCATACCAGTTCGGGTATTGATAATTGTCTCCATCCCTATCCCCGTCTGATATTCGTCCCCATCGGGGATTCCCCTATCCCCGTTAATTTTTTCCATTTAAAAATCTATGGGTTTTCCCGTAAAAATCTCTATCTCCATCCCCGTTTAACTTTTAGAATCTTGAAAAAAAAACATTAACTCGGGCAATAAATGTGAAATTAGACCATAAAATAGAAAATTTTTACTTTGTTTTACTATAGAAATATAAAAAACACGAGAAAAAAGAAAGAAGAAAACTTCATTTTTTTAAAAAAAATAATAAAACTTGCCAAAGTAAAGTTATACCGCATATATATCTCGTTCAAGTACGATCGAGACTCGTAGTACAAACTAATGTAAACTAAAATAATTATATCTTACTAACATTTAGATTACGATATCAAGATAAAGTGTTATATTACTTTATCAATTTAATTTTACGGTTTATGATTTAGGTTGCACCACCAAAACATGTAATTGAGAGACTGCACACGTAAAAAAACACAACATGTAGTTTGTCATACATTTGATCATCGTGATTTGACATTTATGACATATTCAAAATTTTCTGTTATCCTTATATGATCCAAAACAAAATTAATATTGGTTACCATTAGAATGTATATAATTTACGCATATAATATACATTTTAATTGAAATGTTATCCTCGTATTTTTTTCAAAATATATTTTGTGTAAGTAGGAACGAGTATGATACTATTAAGTCTTAAGTACAAAAGTGTATATAGTTTACTAACCCTTAGTCACGATTACAAGCTAAATGTCAATTTATATTATATTAATATACATTGTTGATTGAAATGTTGATGTGACTTAATTTGTTGTTTAACGCATCACCTTATGCAATTTGTCAAAGTATAGGTATATTGTGTATATACATTAAGTTTCATTCGTTCAAGTACAATCGACACTCGTAGTACAAACTAGTGTAAATTACAATAATTATATCTTTCTAACATTTAGATAATGATCTCAATATAAAGTGTTATATTATTTTATCATTTTAATTTTACGGTTTAGAATTTAGGTTGCACATCAAATCATGTATGTGAAAGAGTAAGACACATTAAAAACACAACATGTAGTGCGATTTGCATTTGATCATCGTGATTGACGTTCACGACGTATTCAAAAATTTCACGAGGTGTTATCCTCATATGATCGTAAACCAAATTAATATAGGTTAGTATTAGCATAACTTAAACATATCATTATCAATTTAATATTTAAAGTTAAAATACATTTTGTGTAAGTAAGAACGAGTAGTCTTAAAGTACAAAAGTTTATATAGTTTTAATTTTAGGAATCATCGGTAATATTTAAATTAAACATGAAACCACAATGAAAGTATGATATATATACAATTTGTTTATTTATGTATCTCGATAGATTCCACGTCGGAGATCCCATCGGGTTATCCGTCGAGGATCCTTATCGGATTACCGGTCGGGGATTCCCATCGAGTTACCCGTCGGGGATTTCCATCGGTTATCAGTCGGGGATCCCATCGGGGTTCCCCAACGGGTTCGGGTACGAATCGGGGGCGGGGCGGATACCCCTATCTTCATCCCCGTCCTCATCCCCAAGCGGGTAATTAAAATTTTCTCCATCCCCGTCCCCGTCCCCATTTAAAATCCCCATCCCCGTCCTCATCACGGGTAATATCCGCAAATTTCGGGGAATCCCCACCCCATTTACACCCCTAGATACACGATATTCTACATTGTTTGTCTTCAAGACGTTAATCTCCTAAAGCCTCGTAGAAATATCGTTCGGTTTGGATGTTTGTTATAGGTTTGAGTTTTTGCTTGATTTGATTGATTATATTGTAATATTATTATTAGATGCTTGGTTGCTAGTAGTTGTATTGGTGATTGTTTGAGTTCTTTTTTTTGAGGTAAGTCATATTGGTTTACATAGTTGTCGTTCTATTTCATGTTAAGTTTGTTGTGAATTGTGAGTATGACCTATATGATTATTATTATACCGTCTTACTTATAAATTTGCAAATCTTTAGATGAAGTTATGCGTTGACCATATTACTTTTTAGGGTTTTAGATAGCACTTGTTGTTAGCGTGAGTAGATGATAGTTTTGTTGTAGTACGTTTGTAAGGATTGAGATTGTGATAGATTTGTGATTGAGATTATGAGAGACAAAGTTGTGAATGAGATTGTGACAGACAAAGTTATGGCTGATTTTGTGAGTGGTGTTGAGAATAGGGTAATTTGTTATGTTACACACTAACAGTTACGCCTAGAGAGTAATGGGTTATGTTACGCACCAACAATTATACCTCAGGATGCCGGATTGAAACATATGACATTAGGATATTTTGGACTAGGTTAATTTGTTATGTTATGCACTGACTGTTAAGCCGAAAGGGTAATTGGTTATGTTATGCACTGAGAGTTATGCCTCAATAGACTCAATTGTGATAGACGGGTTATATAAGATATTGGACTAGGCTAATTGGTTATGTTACACATTGACAGTTAAGCCTAGAGGGTAACGGATACACCTCAAGAGAACAAATGGTGACTGATTATTATGAATTAGAGATGTTGTATAATATGGACATAAAGGAATGACGGTCATGAGTACAAAGATATGCCGATTGTTATATATGAGCAAAGATAAGTATAGTTAGAGATAGTTAGAGAGTTGATGATGGGTAGGGATAGGTTTAGGATCAACGTCACCTTACCTTGTGTTTATTGTTGTCATGAGTTTTAGTTACTATATATTTATATCGTACATATTTGTTAGCTTGCTTCTTCTTTTGTTTGATGCATTCCACTTATTGGTTTATACTTCTGAGTATATATTTATATTTAAATGTTATTATTGATGGATTGATTTTCTTGTACCTTACATGATATATACGAGTTTAATCTGATTCCGGAGCTTAGACTCCATTCTTGGAACGTTAGCTAATGGTTTCTATGTTGTTGTTTTAGGACTCGTTTCAAGTATTGGACTCGTCTTGGAGACTACCTTTCTGGAAGATGAAGTGCAACCGGACTCACAAGTTTTCTAGTTGTTGAGTTTGAGTTGTGGGATTGTTTTGTCTTTGAATTTCTTTTTGCATGATTTCAAGGTAGCATTAACTAATTTGATTTGAGAATAACGGTCGGATGTTTTGTTTTATATTTGTCATGCTCTTGTTGGAAGGTCCAATAGTGAACTTGTTGTCATACTAATTCTAGTGGACCCACAATGTGGTCCACATCCTAGTGACACCTCGGGTTCCACACCCGGAGCGTTACATTGTTTACAATCATTGTACTCGAGATTTGTGTGATAAAAAAAGGGATAACAAGCCTAATATATAAAGTTGGTGAACTGCTCATCACATTGGTAATTGGTTTTTGGATGAAACCTCATTGATTTATATGTTACGTTTGACCACCGACCCGTAAAACTGATCTGATGAACCTGAACCCGACCCGCACTTGAAAAAAGATATTATCCGGAACCAACCCGCTTGAAGCCGGTTTAACCTAAATAATAAATAATCGGAACCCGAAAATGATCCGGACTCATTAAACTCGAATATAACAACCCGATAGTCCGAAATAACCCGATCCGAAATGACGCAGTAACCCAAAATCAAGTTTTACTTTTCTTCTTTAATTCTACATGTTTATTTTCTTAAAAGATATTACAAAAATATATTCCGAATTTAATTTATGATTTACTATACAAGTATACTTATTATACTATACTTCTATTTATAAAGTAAGTTTTTATTATAATGTATGTTTTCTCGTATAATTATCATTTATAATATTTTTAAAATAAAACTATTTTAATAGTTTTATCAACTTAAAATAAGTTAATTTACGTTGAAATATATAATAGTACCATTTGATGTTTATAAATATTTGTAACACTCAAATTTGTAAATTTTATTTAGTGTAATATGGTTAATTTCTCTTTATCACTAATGTAGTATCCGCACTATGTACAAATTTTGAATAATATTGTAATTTTTTTTATAGATTTAAAAAATATATATATCTTTTGTACATATTTTAAAACATGTTTTTTTTTTTAGTTTTTGCAAATTTATTTATGTGGTTCGGTCCGGTACCCAGTCCAAGGTTTGAAAATTTCGGTTTGGAGCGGATGCACAACCCTTCCGAATATATAGGAACTTTGAATTCGTTAATTTTAGGGAAAAAAATATCTAACTCAGATAAATAAAAAATAAATTAGATAAAATAAAGTAGGTAAGTAGGAAAAATATATCAAGATCAAACGGATATATTTTTCACTTTTATTTGGATCATGTTATATATTTTTCACTTTTATTTGGATCATGTTATGTGAATTTCTTTTTATATGTTATGATAAAGAAAGTAGAAAAAGAAGGATCAAACAAATCGGATATCTAGATTAAACGGATTATTCGGATATCCGGATCAAACAGGCCGGTTGGATATCAATCTAGTTAAAGTCATTTTCCAATCGAATTGATCATGCGAAATTAGCTAAAGTCATTCGGCTCACCCATCATATTCGCAAATAATTATCCGGTTCGGCTAATATCTCATTCGAAACCATGTTTTATATTCCGGATCAAATAGATGATTAGCTGAATATACGACCGAATTCAAATCATATCCGGATTGTGGTTTCCTATAAATTTGAATTTAGATATTCGGATCATATTAATATCTTAATTCGCTAAATTTTAATGAAATAAGTGTATCTAAGAGCTACCGGACCCAATTGGGTAACCCATAATCAAGACAAGAAATTGTCCGACGCAAAACCAACCCGAATCAAGATGTTATACAATCGGTTCGGTTTTGACAAACCCGACATCAACCTGAACATAAATTGACCCTGATTCAAACCCGATTGACCTCCCCCGGCCCATTGGCACCGTCACCATATCCATTAAAAACCCGAAGTAAACCGACTCAAAATAACCTGAAAACCGAACTAAATCAATTCGTTTTAGCCCAAGAACCGAGTATATCCAATATCCTGTTCCAACCCGAAGAATTGATTTGCGACCTAAATGACCCGAAACAAACCGCTTAAAAATCAAGTATTTTTTTTATCCGACCCAATCCAATCCAATCCAACCCAATCCAATCCAATCCGAGTTTGTTGTGATCCGACCCGAACCTGGCCCCATTTAATCCCTCTAGTGAGATGAAGATGGAAAATTCATTGGGAATGGGTATCTAAAGTCATCTAACACAAGGTCGGGTAACTATCAATTTGCTTAATAAAGAAAGAAATGTGAGCTGTAATTATACGTTACTCCTCTAAATTGAACAGAACTTATCATGACATAATAAAATTTATTGTAGAATACAATGTAATAAAAGATTAATAAATGTATACAATAAATGCTTTTTCTTTAACTTCAACCCATAGTCAAATCGGTTATGATTCCTGTATACTCGTGTTTTTCCTTTGATGCATGAATTACCCACTCTTGCCCAAACTAATATGACAATATATTATTACCCAGAAAGGGAAAAAATCAAACATAAAAGTATATGTAAAAAAACCGATTTTTAGACCATTTTCAATTCTAAAAATATGGGTAAGTTCATGTAAGAAGAAGTTCACCTACACAAGTATTTGTCGCAATACGATAAGTTGCAAAAGCACTTAATTGTCTTATTAAAACATAATGGAAACACATAATGTATGCTATCATCACCATAGCCATAGCAAATGAAACCAAGATAGTTCATACATGAATTGAAAACTAATGAGGTAAAATTCCAGAAGAAACAGCAGCGATTTCGATTACTGATTGAAGAACTTCAGAAACTTGGAGGAAGGCTGCTTGATATCTTCAGATTTCTTGTCAATGGCATCAGCAGTTGATTCTGTAGTTGTTGGGACAGCCTTGGATGGCCTCAAGCTCCTGTGAACGAACTCTCGAACCCAGAGATGTTTCCCTTTGATCGAAAACCTAACCCGGTCTCGTCCTTTCAGGATTTTCAGAGCAGCAGAACGAGAGCGCAGCACCATCCTAGCAAACAATGGCTGATCGCCGATCGGAACGTATTGCATATGGATTTCTTCAACTATATCACCATACAACCTGATCAAATAGCTTCAGATCAGTTCGGGAATTGGATAGATTTAAGTAAATGAAGATTGAGATTTGATACCTGGTAAAGTAATTTCTGATTTCTTGCGCAGGAATCGGATATCCCATCGAGAATGTCAAGAAGACAGTCCTCTCATCGGGTAATACCTGTTCTTCTCTATTAGGGTTTCTCAATTTCATAAGCCTTAGCATCTCAGTAACATCTTGCAATGGCTGAGGCATATAATTGACAAACCCTCGAGTGCCATGAGCGATAGTGGAGTCTGTGTATATAGGGCCTACCGGCATTGGGGCATTAGCCTGAGCAATATACGAAACATCGTATACCATAGTTGAGGGGGTCACACCACGAGAAACTACAGTTTCCTCAACATTTGCCACATGAACATACTTCATGAATGACATTTCAATAATATCATTGAATGCATAGACACAAACATCTTCGAAAACCTTTACCAAGGCCGCGAGGATTTCAACTTGATTTTCGACAAAGAATATAGGACTAAGGTCCAAATTCCGAGCCACGCTTTTAATCAAAGGGATCAAAACTTCCTTGGCCTTGGAAACCCGTGTTTCGTATCTCACCAACTTTAGGCACACGAGAGCCTCATCGTAAAGGAGTTGGAGTTTGGGGTTAGGGAATTTCAAAATGGTGGGGATAACGGGAGAACAAGAAAAGCGTTGAAGCCATATCCATAAGGACATAACTTGCAAAGATAAGTCTTGGTTGCGCTCCAACTCCATGACCAGTCGGGCGAACAGGGTCCGTTCACCGTGATGGAAAGCATAAAATTCCTCTTTGGTGATCACTCGGTAAGGAATAGAGCAGGGTGCGAAAAGCATCGGAGGAAGGAGTTTAGAGGGGGACGAAAATGCCATTTTTGAAGTGTTTTCGAGAAATATTGTTGATTTGCTTGAGATAATATTGATTGATTGGGTTATAGTAACTCTCTTTTATAGTGTTTCGAGTTCAACATTTACACTTCAAACGGTGTGTCATTTAATTGCATACCTTTGTTAAATAGAAAAAAAGAGCATTTTTCCTAAAAGAACGAAATTTGTTAATTTAAAATATCAAAAATTGATACTCAATAATTTATTAATCGGGTCGAGTTAGGTAGAAATTCACATTTAATAAGTTGAAAATTTTAGCATTCATTTCATATTATAGAAAAAATCATATCACCAACATGTATATAATAGGAGAAATTATGAACTTATGAAAAAATAGAGAATTTTCAAACTTTAAATGAAGTCTTAAAAATGCAGGGTTGTGCACATAATTAAAGACGACTTAATCGTTTCATTTTATCTGCAAAAATTATCAGTGATACAAAATATGCCCTACTAGCTAAATCTTCTCAAAATTATTTGTAACATGAGAAGTTAGAAAATAAAAAATATCGAGCATAAGAAGCAATTTATGCATAAAGACCACACTCTTATAAGAACAACAAAAAACAACAAAAAAATCGATAAAACCTAACTTACGAATCACAAAAATGTAGAAGTAAAACTCCTCAAAACATATCACATAGCACCTTGAAGCATCTTCTAATCGAGATATGAACTCACTCTCTATGAAATCCATGCATCAAAAGGAGTTAGAGCGAAAAACGCTCTGAATATGGAACATCCCACCACCGTTGCAGCACCACAAAACACAACCAGCCTCCACTCAGTACCACTAGATAAGCCCCCGGTTCCTAAGTCCTACGCAGTAGCCGTAGGAATTGCTAAAGCCACTCCTACTCCCTTGTATTGCGATACACTGATCGAATCATGGAGAATGAAAATCTCCTTTCCGGAAGGTGTCAAAGGATTGGCCGTCGCCGAAACCGTCGACGACGTGATTGAATCCCTTTCGGAGAAATGGAAATCTGCAGTCATCATCAAGGTTATTGGAAAGAATGTGGCGTTCCGTCTACTTGAGAAACGACTTTACCAATTGTGGAGACCTTCACGATTGATAACAATCCTCGACTTACCTAATGGGTTCTACGCTGTTAGGTTTGACCAAGAAGAAGATTTTCTGAGAGCCCTTACCGATGGACCGTGGGAAATATTCGGGCATTATATTACTGTGCGTCCCTGGTTAGTGGATTTCAATCCGTATAACGACAACTTACAGTCCATTTTCGCTTGGACTAGGCTCTCAGACCTTCCCATGCAATTATACGATGAAGGAGTCCTGTATGGACTTGCTTAAGCTTTGGGCACTCCTTTGAAGGTCGACCTCAACACGATGTATGCTACTAGAGGGAAGTTTGTACGTGTGTGCATTGAGATCGAATTGGATAGACCATCAATAGGGACAATCATGATCGGGGATTCTCGTGTACATGTGGAATACGAAGGTCTGATCTCGATTTGGCACCGTTGCGGCCTTTACGGGCACGGCGTTGAAAGGTGTCCTCAACCCCCGTCAAGTAGTCAATCACACGCTACTGATGCCCCTCCTCCCAAAATTCAAAGTCAGGTCCCTCTGAACAACAACCAAGCGACCGAATCCTCAAACCCTCAGAGTAATGAAATACCCTACCTTGGTTCTTGGATGACAATGCACCAAAATCCAATGAAACCGAGAAGTACTACACCCAGCAATCAGTCCGTACAGGCAGTAGCCACCTCTCCGAACGAGTATCAAGTACTCGCCGTCTGTACTGAGGCAACCGGAGAGGTTGGTTCCGGAAGCACCGTCAATGTCGCAGCCGTTACAGATAGCACTGTTTCAGTCGTAAATGCCCCAGTGAATACAATCATTAGTGTCAATCATACAAGATCATCAAAGTCGCTAACAATCAACCCAAGTGATAACCCTAGTAACTTACAAAAGAGTCCAAAGCGGGCAAAGATCGTGGGCCCATTTACAACACAACAACCCAATGTAAGTATTGGTAACCCAATACCTACGTTGACACCCAAAGCCTCAAAGGATACTACCAAACCTTCACCTAGGGTTACCAAATCCGCACCTCAAGTACAAATAGCGTCAACTTCATCCACATTAAGAGACGTCTCTCCCGGAAACACTTGCACCGATGTCTCCCCCCATATGGACATCGATTTTGTCGCTCCCGGTTCAGGGCCGGAGCCCGCTCCACTTGACAGAAATGATATACAGATGGAAGTTGAATCATCGGAATCTGCAATTGTCATGCCACCTGGGCCCGCTCTTCACGACGGTTCCCAATGAATTTTCTTCTTTGGAACTGCAGGGGTGCGGGGAATAGGCGGTTCTGCAAATCTCTGAAATATATGACCAACCGTCACAAGATTGATCTCTTAGTTTTATTCGAAACCAAAATATCCGGTGTCCAAGCTGATGATGTCTGCCTAAGGTCTAAGTTCACCAATTACTCTAGGGTTGATGCTATTGGCTTCGAAGAAGGTATTTAATTACTTTGGAATGTTGCGGCATTATCTGTCTCTATCAGAAGCAAGGAGTTAAACTTTATTCACGCTTCAATTATACTTGCAAATACTCAACTCGATATGTTTGCCGTTTACAATCCTCCAACTCCCCGACGCCGTTCTCAGGGTTGGACAATGTTAACGGAGGCCGTCAATCGGTGCACGGGTCCGATTATTATGGGAGGCGATTTCAATTGTGTGTTGTCTATGAGCGACGTGGGCGGGATTTCTCGATCTCTTTCGCAGGTTACTGGCATCTTTCAGAAATGCGTCGATGACACGCAACTTATTGCTATGGGTTTCAACGGCCCTAACTTTACGTGGAATAGGGGTAATAACCTGGATACGAGAATCTTTAAAAGGCTCGACCGAATCTTCATAAATTGTATGGCCCGTCAATGCTGGGCCGAAGCCTCTGTCAGGCACCTACCTGCGTTGTCTTCCGATCACAACCCAATGCTACTCCTGTTTTTCCCTATACGGCGTATTAATAAAGCTCGTCGCCCGTTTCGTTTTGAAGCGGCATGGGTGCTTCATCCTGAATTCCAATCGGTTGTTGCCGACGGTTGGTGTCACAACGATAATAATCTTTGCCGCGCACTCAAAGTTCTCAAATGCAGACTTCTGAGATGGAACGATTCTTTATTCGGGAGGATTGAAATTAAAAAGAAGCTTTTGTTTGACAAACTTACGGCAGTTCAACGCGACATTGAATCCAATTTGTCATAGGGGCTGATCGACCTTCATGCGTCTCTTCAGGCTGAGTTTGAGTTGATCCTGGACCAGGAAGAAACGCTATGGCAGCAGAAATCTCGGGAGAAGTTTTTTGCGGAAGGAGATAGAAATACTTCCTTCTTTCACGTGAGCACCATGGTTCGAAGGAGGGCCAACCGTGTCGAATGCATAAAAATGACGAAGGCACATGGATTTCAGATCCTAATCTACTGAAGATAAACGCTCGGCAGTACTTTAAAGATCTCTTCACACCCGAGATTGAAAACCACTCTACTGTCGGTACGTTTATCTCTAATTTCCCGTTTCTCAATCAAGATGACCATGCTTCACTTTGCAGACCTTTCTCCGTCCAGGAAATTAAAAAACGACTATTTGACATGCCGGCACTCAAGGCTCCAGGAATGGATGGATTCAGCGCTATAATTTTTCAAAATTCATGGAATACTGTGAGGGCGTGTGTGCTGGACTTCACAAAGCAGTTTTTCACGACTGGCATCTTTCCATGTGGTACCAATAATACCCTAATATCTCTTATACCCAAGAAGAACACTCCGGAGCATATGTCCAACTTCCGTCCTATCGGATTGTGTAACGTCAAATACAAACTAATGTCGAAGCTTCTTGTCAATCAGCTACAACCGTTCATGAATACACAAGTAAGCCCGCATCAGAGCAGCTTCATCCCTGGTCGTATGATCGAAGATAATGTGATAATTGTTCAAGAGCTGGTGCATTCTATTGCTAAAAAGAAGTCCGGCAAGAGGTGGATGGCCATTAAGATCGATCTCGAGAAAGCGTATGACAGACTTTCTTGGGGTTTTGTGGAAGAGACATGCAAGTTGTTAGGACTGCCTGCAGTTCGGAGAAATTGGATTTCTGCTTGCATCAGATCACAATCGATGTCGGTTCTTTGGGATGTGGAGGTGACTGATAGTTTTGTTCCTTCACGCGAAGTTCGTCAAGGAGACCCCCTATCACCATATATTTTTGTGCTTTGTCTCGAGAGATTGGGGCATGCAATACAACACCTTGTTGACAGTAATCTTTGGCTTCCAATAAAGGTGAAACGTGGAGAACCCAACTTCTCTCATGTGTTTTTCGCTGACGATATTGTTCTCTTATCGGAGGCCACAATCGACAAGATTAGCGTAATAACGAAATGCCTCACGGAGTTTTGTTCAGCTTCAGGCCTTAAGGTTAGCCTCTCGAAGTCTCATATTACTGTTTCACCGAATTTTGGTTATGATCTCAGGAAGGCCATTCAGGATATTGCGGGTTTCAACATCGTCTCTGATTTCGGTCGGTACCTTGGTTTTCCTATCTTACACTCTCGTCTGAGTAAGAACGACTTCAGTTTTTTAGTTGATAAAACTAAGGCTAGATTGGCATCCTGGAAGGGACGCCTATGAGTTTTGCCGGAAGAACTACCCTCGTTAAATTCGTCCTGAGCTCTTTCCCTTCCTATATCACAAGGGTTATCAAGCTCCCTTGGCTATTTGCAAGCAATTGGATAGATTATGCTGCTCTTTGTTGTAGGGCGATAGTGAGTCGCAAAGGAGAATTCATCTCGTTGCTAGGAATGACGTCTGTCGGCCTTTGGATCGTGGGGGACTGGGTATTCGATCTTGTTTCACTGCTAATGTCTTTGGTCTGGAGAAGCTTGCCTGGAGATTTTCTCAGACCGAAGGGGCCCCATGGTCTCGACTTTTAGCCAACAAATATAATCTTCACAACATCAAGCTCTTCATGGATTGCAATAGGAAGAGGCGGGGGTCGTTCATTATTAAGGGTATTGTTTGGGCTAAGGGGACTATATTCGGTTCGGGTGTTAGATGGTTCGTTTCCAACGGCCTTTACACTCGCTTCTAGTCCGATATCTGGTGCGGCGACTCCGGCCCCTTTGTTAACTACGGCTACTAACGTCCTACCCGAGCCTTTTCTGTCTGCTTATGTGAGCGCCTTCTGGGCTTCTAGATCTGGATGGAAGTGGGATTTACTACAGTCTTTTTTTCCTGCGCAGACGCTTATGCAAATGACCAGCATCACGTTAGATGCCAACCCTGATATCCATGACTGTATTTCTTGGAGTCTCTCATCGAACGGTTGTTAATCAATATCTTCTGCTGCTAATGCACTGGTTGTGAACTGCCCCAGGCTCGACCCCCTCGGTCCCATCCTGAAGCTTATCGGGAAACTCGATGTACCTGAGCGGGTAAGTTCGTTTTTGTGCCTTGCTGTTCAGGACCGCCTTCTTACGAATGTGGAGCGGTTTCACAGACATTTGGCGACAACGAGTCATTGCATGGTCTGTGTGGATACACCTGAAACTTCTCTTCACATTTTCAGAGATTGTCCTACAACTTCTCAATGTTGGATCGATACGCTCCCTACTGGTATTGACGCCGAATTCTTTCATAAAGACATGCTCGATTGGCTCGTCAATAACATATCTCAGACGGATATTTTCTTCGAGGATATCCCTTGGAATATATTCTTTGCTGTGCACATTTGGTACTGTTGGAGATGGAGGAACGATGCTATCTTTCGGGGCTCTACCGTTCCTGTCAATAGATTGTCACTTTTAAAAGCCTATTCATCAAGCATGACTCAGGCCATGCACAAACACAGCATATCCAATCCTGTTAGACAAAGTATGGATGTCGATATTCACCGGTTCGCGCCAATCGAAGGGTGATTTAAGCTCAACACCGATGGGTCGGTCCGCAGGAGTGTTGGCACGGCCACTACTGGAGGGCTCTTTAGAGACATGCACGGTCAGTGGCTATGCGGTTTTATGATGAACATAGGATCCTGTTCGGTCCCTATGGCGGAACTTTGGGGTCTTACCATGAGGCTTTACCAAGCTTGGGAGAAGGGTTATCGCAAAGTTATCATCGAGATTGATTCGGAGCTTGTCGTCAAACTCGTTCACCGATCGGTTCCTAAATATCATCCGTTTTTTAGTCTAGTATCCAGGTGCCAAGGCTTCCTTCGTAGGAATTGGACAATCCAAATCCGACATACGTTCCGAGAAGCTAACGCTGCTGCCAATCACATGGCAGCCCTTGCTTCTAACCATCCCATAGGTTATTTTTATGTTCAGCTTCCACCTGCATCTTTGATTCATTTTTTGAAAAACGATGCCCGCGGAGTCGCGACCCGTAGGGCTATACCTTGTTAGCTTTTATTCAGTCCAATAAATTTACGGTAGGGCACTACACTCTCCGTATGCATTACAAAAAAAAAATGAAATCCATGCATCTACAAAATATGATGAAATTTGGGCAACTTTGGTAACTAGGCCTTTTTGAGAAATTAGAGTGGTAACTAGGTTTTTTAATATTTCAATTAAGTAAATATACCCCAACCTTTTGTATTTATTTTCAAACTCTACACACTCTTTTTTCAAGGGGTACATTAACTAAACACAAAACTAGAAAAAGCCTAGTAAACCAAATTGTTTCATGAAAATTTAAGTAGTAGCTTCAAGGGGTCTGAAACTAAATTAAACATCCATTTTAGTAGTCAACAAGTATGTTTTCATTTAAACATACATTTAGGCACCAAGTGGTTCGCCTTGAAATTCATATAGCTCATATATAAACCATCCAACGAAACTCAAGACATCAAGTGTATTTTTTTGTACATTTTCTACCTTGTTTAAGCAGTGGTACGGTCAAACAAAAATAAAAGGAGATGATCAATCTTAGTCATAATTTTAACCATTTACTATCAATTCATACTTTAGAACAATTACCAAAATCTTCAATATTGATGTTAGATATGGGTCCGGTTTAGGGCAAATCGTCGAGTCGTCGGTTTACTCAAACCGATGGTTGAGTAAACCGGTTGTTCGCGATTTAGGTTTAGGTTTCTGTTTATAAGAAACTTACACCGGCGGTTAACCGCCAGTTTAGGTAGTATTGATTTAATTTTTATTAAAAATAGCCCAAATCGAGGGTTAAACTGCCGATTCGAACAAAGAGTCATTGCAACTGCAACGACTCTTTAGCCCGCCAACAACTCTTTCAAAGAGCTGTTAGGCGGGCCCCCATGTGCTACGTCTAGTAGCCGTTGCACAGTGGGTTTATTATTATTATTATTATTATTATTATTATTATAATAATAATTATTATTATTATTATTATATTTTCTTAGGAAAATGGTTGTTAAAAAATATAAAAAAATTAACCCAACCCCTGTTCCATTTTATCCCACACCATCTTCCTACATTCTCAACTATCTCTAATATTGCCAATCTCGTATTCTCATAATTCTCGATTTCTGGTCTTTCCCGAATTCATCTCTCCATCTCGTAACCTCAATTACGTAACGGCAAACCCGAGTGACAACTTTTCTTCCCAATTCTTTCCTAGCACCCAAGAAAGAGAAACTCAAATTTCCGAGATGTCACAAGGAGCATTTCGATAAGTAGCTCCACCGAAAATGCTTACATCCGACATTTTTACGAAGTATTACATAAAGGGTGGGCCAGTGAACAAATATTGTCAAGTTTCATGTAACTATTGTCCAAAGCTGTATAAGTGGAGACGAAGGGTGACTACGGGACTTCACAAAGTAGCATGCAAAAAATCTATCCCGGAAAGTTAGGGATATTACGGGGACAATCACAATTTTCCCACGGGTTGGCATCTTGTTCCTCTCAATCTCCTATATTTATATATAACCATAGTGAAAAAGTTTAGGATTAGCCGATGCTATATGTTCTCATTCATTTCCATTTTCTTATGCGGAATATGAAGAAGTTCGAGCATCTAACACTACATATCTTGAACCTTCTTTTTACCAACTTCTAGCAAAAAAAAGATAAAACTTTTTCGATTTTGGCATCTTTTTCACATCAAGTTTCTATTTGTAGTGATATTTGAAGTGCACAATCGCAAAAACATTTTTACATGGGCATTACTTTACCTTTTATTGATTACGATATGTTTTTGCCTAAATATGTTATTGCATTTCGCCATTTCAATCAAAGATTTTTTGCGCAAACATTGCAAACTTGATAAAAACGGTTTTACAAGAATTTAGTTAACAAGGTCGAGTTTTTTCATATTCTTTTGATAATGCATCCGCGTACACAACAACCCTAAACCATTTGGTCGAGGCAGCGGGACAATATTTGCGAACTCTTTTTACTCATCAAAGATGTGCATGTCATAATTTAAATATATGTGTTCAAGATGAACTTAAGATTTTAGCGGTTATGCCAACCCCCATCACCGACGTTATTGATCATATTTGACACTCCTCTGATTTGAGAAAAAAAAGGAGAACATTATGTTTATCTAATAATGTTCATCCCATTGCATTTTCACAAGACAATGGAACTAGTTGGAACTCTACTTACAAATTATTTCGTCAAACTCTTCGTTACAAAGAACTTTTATAAGTTTTTTCCGTACAAAACATTCTTTGGTCAATTCTATATGATGAAAGTGTTTGGTAAACTTGCCTTGATATTTGTAATGTTTTAAAGGTTTTTGGTGATGCAACTAGTTCCATGAGTTACATTTACACTCCAACTTCTTGTAGCTTTTTAGATATAGCCGTAAACGTTTCCGAGGCTTTTCAAACCGGTTCTACTTTTCCAACCCTTATAGATGTTATAAATGACATGAAATTGAAATGACTAAAATATTACAATGAAATTCTATTGATTTATCTTATAACCACCATTTTTTTATCCTAGACTTAAACTTGATGGTATTTTCGATTTGTTGGTTGTTTATTTTGATTGTTTGGGCTTAGATTCTAACAATATTTCTATCATTATTAGTAATGTTCGTATTGAAATTACAAAATTATTTTCTTCATTTCAAACAAGTGCTAGCTCTTCTTTTACCGCACCTTCTTCTTCTTCTTCTTCTTCTTCTTCTTCTTCTTCTTCTTCTTCTTCTTCTTCTTCTTCTTCAAAAGCACAACAAATGTTATCTAGAAGGACAAAAACCCCAAGGCATTCATCCTCAATTGTGGAATTTGAAGATTATCTAACAATATATTTTAGTTTTGATAGTGAATCTTTTGTAATTTTGGATTTGTGGAAGATTTTAGCCCCGAAATATCCAACCTTGATCAAAATTGTGCAATAACTCGTGGACGTGCCCGCATCAAAGGTGGAGCAAGCATTTAGCCAAGGAGGGAATATGCTCACCTACAAGAGACCCCAATTGAACGCAAAAAGTTAGAGGCACAAGTTTGCATTCAATATTGAATAGGGGCGTAGAAGTGGAAACAACGGAATGACTTGATGTATGACTCAAATTTGGATTCCAACTCCGATATATGATGCGGGCACACCTTCCGAGCTCGAGGCATGAAGGTAAGCGGGGTAACAAAAACAACTCAGAATGCCGAAAAAAGGTAAGTAAAGGTAAGAGAACTATATGGGCTTTAATTTCTCTTAACCCCGAGATGATATGTAGGCAACCGGGAAACCGGGTCAAGCCTTTTTTAATTAAAGTATTGTTGGTTTTTATTTTAATTTTAATTTTTTAAAATTAAACTCCCTTAGATTTTTTATTTTAACAAACGGTGCTATATTGGCAAACCGGCAGTTTGACGGTTTTAACCTAGCCAGTTTAGGTTTGCCCTAAACCCAAACCTAAACCGTCGGTTTAGGTTTCCAACCTAAGTCTAATTGATGTTGTTATTTGTCACTCGTCACGTAACACTTATTTTTTTATCTTTAAGTTATTTAAGATCAATTATTTTTCTCTTGAAAGTGATCTCACATAATCTAAATTGAGTTTGAAAGCAATTGCTGAAACAAAAATATCTTACCCGAATTGTAGTCAATACTTGACATATCTAAGCGATCATCTTCCTTGTTTTTCTTGAACTAGAGGAAAGAACAATGAGATATATTGAGAAATGATTCTACTTACACGATAATACAAAAAGAGTATATCATTTTTCTAGTTCCTTTCCATTTTAAGGCCTTAAAAATAAAGTTTGTAACTCATATATAGTCCTTGAAGTTTTTATCATCAAAGATATTTGTTGTAGTGATCGTCTCTAGTGTCATGCTTCAATCAACATTCAAATTACACTAGAAGTATGGTATAAAAAGGCATAGTTAATTATTATGTATGTCCTTGTCTTGGAGCATTAACAAGCCTTAAACCAATTATAATTAGATCTACACTATTATATTATGTATAGTCACAATTAAATATCACTACAACCTAACACCAAGACTACATCAACAAACATAAACTACTATGGATATGATATACATTCTGATAATAATATAGGTTAACATATGTAAATAAAGGGAAAAATGTGGTATTTATTAGATATCAAGACAGGGTATATATACCCTATATTATAACAACATTCGGTTAAGCCTGTATGAGAATCATTCTTCCTTTTCATCCTCTATCTTCCACCTTCAAATGGTATCAGAGGAAATGAAGGTTTTTCTGTAAAAATTTTCTTTCCACACATTCTTGCAATCGATCATCCATGGATTCCACTAGTGATACTCAAGATACGAATCCTAACATGGATCATCCTGATCCTACGCCTACTGTTCAAACAAAAGCCGATCTTTCTTATGGAATTGAACAAGTCCTTCCTGACAATTATGTAGATCCACTCTATCTTGCGCCATCTGACAATCTTGGCATGCAATTGGTGTCGACGCTATTTGATGGATCCAACTTCTCTTCCTAGAAACAAGACATTCATATTGCGCTTGGAGAAAAATTGAAGCTTGGATTCATCAATGGATCATGTGTCAAGGAAAAAGATGATATGGAAAAAGTTGCTCAATGGATTAGAGCATACTATATGATACGTTGCTAGCTTATTCACTCCATGAAATGTGAGATCGTAGAGCAGTTATCCTATGTTGAATCGGTTAAGGAGTTTTGGGACGAAGTTTTGGAGAGATAACAGGTATCCAAAGCTCCCTTGATCTATCAGATCCATAAGAATCTTAACTCTATAAACCAAGATAATGCTACATTTTCGGTTTATTATGGAAAACTTAAGAAGTTTTGGGATGAGTTGCAAGCTCATGATGCTTTCCAAACTTGTTATTGTGCTGGTATTGTTCATTGTAAATGCGAAATCCCTAAGCTCCTTGCAGAACGTGAAGCCAAGACATGTTTGATCTAGTTTCTCATGGGACTAAGTGATCAATTTGATCATGTTAGATCCACAATTTTGTCTCTTGAAGTTTTACCTTCATTAAATCGTGCTTTTCACGTGATTTTACAAGTTGAAAAGCAAAGATAGGTTACTTCTACATTTTCTAATCATCATGAGGCACTAACAGCTAATAGGAAAGTCCGTCATCGACAAGTAGGAGGAAGCTGCCAAGATTTTCAAAAAGACAAATGGGAGAGAAAATGTGATCATTGTAACGAAAAGGGACATTTGAAGTAAAATTGCTTCAGGCTACACGATTTTCCTGATTGATATAAAGTTTCGAAGAACCTTGCTACTGATAGATTCACACATCAGTCCAAAAATAACACTCATTCGTTGACTGCTAATGTTTCTTCCAATCCAATTCTCCATATTCCTTTTTGATGACCAGATTACCAAAGGCGTGGATTCTAACACTATCTCCATGTTTTTTCAAGCAATGCTCAATCTCTTTAATACAAAATCAGGACATAATGAAGCTTCTAGATCTATTAATTTTGCAGGTACTACATAATCTTTTATAGCTCCTGCATCATCTCCTCCATACATATGGATTATTGATTCTGGAGCCACTAATCACATTTTTTTATTGTCCTGCGTTGTTTTCCAACATGACTTTAGTGTCAAAACCAATCCAGATTGGTCTCCCTAATGGTTCTTTGAAGATTGTTACTCATCCAGGGGCTATTTTTGTATCTCCTACATTGGCATTGGAAAATGTCTTGTTTATGTCTGGATTTAAGTATAATCTCATCTTTGTCCATCGTATTATTACTCAGACTTCTTGTACAACAGTGTTTAATTCTGAAACTTCCTTGTTTCAGGACCCTACTAGTGAGATAGTCATAGCACATGGTTCACTGGATGGAGGTTTATACAAACTTACTAGTTAATTTCATTCTCTAGTTTCTAATAACGTAGTGATTTGTAATAATGTTGACAAACCTTCACTGCAAACCTTTCATGCTCATATAGGTCATTCCTCTTTGCTTAAGTTGCAACATACTCTTGATTGTCCACCTACATCACTCACATCTTTGAATTGTGATATTTGTACTCTTGCAAAACATCACAAACTACCAACCCCACGTAGTACATCTTATGCTTATCTCGTGATGAGATGATTTATGACACTAGTTTAGGCACTCATTTAGGTAGTTTTCCATTCCATTCATGCATGTTTCCGCATGTTCATGACGTTTACTCTTAATTCATGCATATTTTCGAAATAGACGTCTATACGAGCTTTTGACGGTTTTGTAGGTGTTTTGGGGACCTTTGAGATGTTATTGATCATACCCGAGGTTCGAGCCTCAATTTGGTCCGAATTTATGGTTCCAAATGACTCTTTCTTGGACGAATGAAGAAGGCAAGGACCGTAGTTGGTGCAAGGCTTGGACAAACTCATGTTAAAATGCTGATTTTGGCTGTTTTAGAGCCATTTCGGTCCAACCCTCACCCATCTCGGCCGAGATGCTCCCCTGGGCCAACCGAGATCCTCTGCTAGACCACCACGACACTTGGCACCATCTCTCTTGGTCCGACCCTTGCTTTTATGGAAGTACTTAAGCATTGTTGCAGGCTGTTTTTAGGGATCGTTTGACATCTTTGGCCAGTCCCCTTTTGGTTCCTTGGACTCTTCCATTGTAGCTTCTCTTCCAAGCACCTTTGTGGGTGTTATTGGAAGAGGTTAGTTTAGATTTTAGCTTTAGAGTGAGATTTGAGGGGTTTTGAGTGAGGTTTCCATTGTTGACAATTTGGAGCAACTCTTGAAGCCCTTGTAAGATTTTGGTAACTTCTATTCTAGCTCATTTATGTCTTTTCTTTGGTCTTATCTTCATTTTCTATCCATGACTTGCAAGCATGCTTATATTATGAAGTTTGATCTAGAAATGTATGTTGTTGGCTGAGTAGATGTGATTCTAGGGTGAAGGAATGAATGTTATGCCTTGGACTATGATTATATGGACTTGTATGTTAGTTTAGGATAGATTTGTGTTCGAAAACCTAGCTCAGTTCATGATCTCGGCTTGTTCTTCATACCATTTCGGCCAAGATGACTATGATCCATCCGAGATGAATGTGTCGTTGTTCTATCATTGGTGAATCTTGATGTTAGGATGTAGATGTGTTGAAATCCTAGTGTTTGTTGAGCCTAATCTAGCTGAGGGTGAAATTTGCTAGCAACCTATTTGAGGAATGAGACTTACCCGGTAATTTCCTCTCTTAGATATAGATGATGACAAACTCTAGGTAGTAGTGAGCCTCAACAACCGCTATTGGATTGAGTGTTCTAGGATTGTTGCCTAAGACTTATGTTTTCCAAGACTTACCCAGTAAGGAGGGGTTTGACCCTTAGGTAGTGGCCGGTTTGAGTAGAACTCCCGTCCTTAGGTTCCTTGAGACTTACCCGGTAATAGGACCTTAGGTTCGAGACTAGTGGAGCATGAGATTTTCCCGGTAATAGCTCCCATTAGAGAAACACCCAACTCCGAACAACCGCAAATTTCCTTTGATCTTTAGATGCATGAGCCTATTGGCATAATTGGAATTCGGAATCTCACTAGTACAAATACCCTCCCTAGACCACGATTATTTTGTACATGGAAACCCGGTTAAGGAAGCGTGGTTAACGGAAGCGAGGTCCGGACGTTCGCACCACGGATAATGTCACCGGATTAATTTTTCGGACCCCGGTTTTTTATTAACCGAAGTAATTTTCGGACCCCGGTTATTATAAAATAACCGGGGTAATTTTCGGACCCCGATTATTATAAAAAAACCGGGGTCCGAAATTACCCCGGTTATTATAAAATAACCGGGGTCCCACTTAAAAAAAAACACCACGGTTCTTAAAAAACCGTGGCTGCAAGGTTTGAATACAAAAAAAAACCACCACGGTTTACTCAAAGCATACTCCGACATACATGACAGCTTGATGCATGGCTCCGATAATTATGTTCTGATGATGTGAGTTATTGCTAAAGCATGGAAGCTCAAATGTAATTACAAAACCAAGATTCTGGCAAGTAAATGTTAATAAACTAAATAAGAGAAAAGAGCTAACATTTTGATTCCCACTTTTCATAAGATTATACCAACAATTAGGCCACTTGCTAAGGTGAAGAAGAACTGAACAAGATTATAATCAGGACTTCTCCAGTAGGTCCACCATTGCTTCCAAAGGTAGGCCTTGAACTGACCCCACGTGGATTGAGCGGATTGAGTGGTGAAGTAGAGGTCTTTTGCTCCTGATGGCGGTAGACTGTTCCTTAAATGTTGAAGTTTATCTGGTAGACTATTCCTTAAATGCTGAAGTTCTTTAAGAACATAAGAGCACAGAAGGTAAATATCAATCAAGGGAATAGAATAAAGATACACATTGATTTGTAGGTATCGTAGTACCTTTCACAGACAAAGAGAACAACATTTAACATATTATACGGTTATACCCTTGAGGTTCTAGCCAATTCTAAAAAAGAGTATTCTCAATCACATAATTAACATCAGGTATGACTTTTACTAACCTTGGAAATTTCAATGGCCTCATCCAAGCCAGCGGGCGAGCTATCTAAAATCTCTCCAAGCTTCAATTCTCCTAGCTATGATGATAAAGAGAAATATATCAGCAAAATAAATTGTCCTGTCCCTATAGAAGACATTATGCTACAGAGAAAGAATGATTTACCTAAGTACAGGGTGTTTGAATCTCTGAACATGGTTTGCAGTTACACAGACAAATAAATTGTCCATGTCCCTATAGAAGACAATGAAGCATCTTATTTCTTGTAAAAAATTAACCTTTGGTTAACAAAGTGTTGTCTAAGTAAGCCTTTTGCACGTAAACATTATACAAATTCAACATCAGTAACAAGAAATAAGTTCATTAAGCTGAAATAAGCAGAAATAAGTTCAACAACTGTCCCTATAGAAGACAATCATAGCCCCCTCTCTATTTGGAGGATTTACCCTTTTCTGGAACATTTGCAAGGGCAACAAGACAAGCTGAAATAAGTTCATAAAGATAAGGTGTTTTCACGGACCCAAAATCAGATCAAATGAAAGAAGATGAAAAGAAGTGGTACTCAGAATGATGAGCATAACACATTGTTCAATAATCCATACCATCCTCATCGTTAGGTGCATTACTATCCATCCTTATTAGAACCACACACAAATTATACGCATGTTTGTTCATGGACCCAAAACCTTGATAGGTTTTATTTGAATGCCGAACTAACCCTTGATATTGAGATAATTCGTGTCAATAAGAATGCCTAACTAACCCTTAATAATTTTAATAACTAAAGTTCATGTAGAGATAAGACCTTTGTAGGCATTTAAACAATCTCTTACTAAGGTACATATTTTTTGTAACTTACAGCAGCCACATGACTCGGCCTTCCTTGGTCGTGTTCTACACCTTCCGGTGTACCCTCAACTCCAACTGTACGGGTGCAAGCAGTGGCCAAGTGTCTTGCATAATCATAAGTATGAAAGCTGCATAGCAGAACACAGAGATACAAGTTGCATGAGCATCAATATCAAAAGTAATTGCATTTGCATATGTGTTAAATATAGATATACCAAGTATAATATAATGATATAAAATACAATTATGGGTGAAAAGACTTACTCTTGTCACCGCTTTCGATTTGTGGCTGAAACAAAGGAAGGAGAAGAAAAAAATAAAACTAAAGGAAGCAAAATAAGAAAATTATTAAACTCCAAAGAAACAAAGCTTCAAATTTCCAATGCACATAAACACAAAACACGCTCCAGTTTCTTTTTTTCCTTTTCTTTTATGTTGGATTACTCTGAAGGAAGTATATACCTTATCAATAAAGGATGCAGGATAGCACCTGCTCAAAAGACGCTCCATGGTGTCCATAGACACCAAAAAACTACAACAATAAAGTCACTATGTGAGATTAAACATCAGTTGAAGTAAGACTTATAACTCTAAACATAAACACTAGCACATCAAAGCCTAAATCATTTTCTGTTTAACTCTATCAAAGTCCATACTTTGCCAACTGTCAAAGATAAATAGTTTCATAATATATCTCAATAGCAGGCAATAGACAACCAACCCTTACTATTTAAGGGTCTACCATTCTATACTTGAATTGTTTAGTGTTCGATAATAGAGTATCCAGGCATAATGAAATCGTTGATTGAATACACTACCAATGCACCACTTACTATAGTACTACACTCACAATGGTAAGTCCCAACATTTTTTCTAGCACTATATATCATAAAGCACAAGAAACCCAAACTATCACCCTAGGATCATTCATACCTTAATTTTACTTGACACTTTACCATTCTAATACAATTCTACACACACAATTTCCCAGTTAAAAAAGCACTAACATGTCATAATGGGGGTAAGACAAGTGTACCAATCAGGAATTTGATCGATTACTACACGCAAAACCTATCTGTAACAACACTACATATCTATAGCCTTATATCTCAATGGAGCCTTCAAAGGAAGACATATTACACAAACTGATCACAACCCTAGTTATCGAATTCGGTCGCACTGCAAAGAACTAGCCATAAATAAAGTCATGCTCAAATTCATGCTTGAAGTTCAACCTAACAGAACCATTATAAGATAATCACTATACCGTTCACCTAAATTCAACAATATAAAAATTTTGATCGATTACTCACTCAAGCATTTAACAGACAGAAATAAAGCCAACAATTTCGAAGTTGAAGATCTTACCTACTGAGTTGTTGTGTTGGCTGGAAGAATAAAAATTGAAGAGGAGAAGAACCGTTGGCCAAGCTGTTGATGAGACTGAGTGAGAGAAAATCGATTAGGACGCCGGCCTGGATCGAGACTGAAGAACGCCGACCTAGAGGGAGGCTGAAGAATGCCGACCTGGAGCTAGCGAGGCTGAAGAACGCCGTCCAGGAGCGAGGTTGAGGAACGCGGGGCTGAGGAGAGAGTAGGTTGAGGAACGTCATCCTTGCTTGTCTTTGTTGACGACGGATGCGCCAGGTGAGATAGAGAGACGAAGAACTGAGAGATGGTGGCCGTCTCTTTGAATGCAGAAAGCAGAAGCCCTAACGAGAGAGTAAAAAGAAGAGAAGGAAGAAGCCCTAACGAGAGAGAAGAGAAGGAACTGAGAGATGCTCACCAGGTCTTTTTTTTAATTTCAAAACGCCGTGTTTTGATTTATGGTTTTTTTAAAAATATCCCCGGTTATTATAAATAACCGGGGTCCGAGAATATTGTTTCACCCCGGTTAATAAAGATAACCGTGGTCTGAGAAAAAAAATAATATTATAGCTCGGTTATTTTAAATAACCGAAGTCCGATTTTTTTTTTTAAAATACAATTTGTAACACCCCAAGTTTCAAAACTCGGGGAGCTACTGGTTAGGACCTCACAATGGGTCCCGACCTTGGTTTAACAACAACATTACTTGGATCTTACAACAAGGCACAAATGTACTTAAAACAATTTCAAAACATAATATTTTTACTGTATGAATGTACACATGTGACAACCTTACAAAACATATACATATACATAACATGCATGCTGTAAGGGAGACTCCCCCGTCCCCATCTAATGAGTACGTGGACCCGGCTGACCATCCGTTCCGGATCACTCTGCAACTGTCTATCTCTACAAAACTACAACACGGATAAACAGTTAGCTAACAATCCAAAAATAAGCAGAATAAGGATAGCACAAACACACTCAAGATAACATAAAACAATCACCATGCTGGCACACAAACCGGTTATTATCTGTTCATTAAGTGAGTCACCTTATTCCATTTTACAGTTGTGGCACGAGAAATCTTAAGAGTTCTCGCCTCCGTTCCTTATCCAACTGGGTGTAGGTCTAGCTTACCTCCGCCGGTAGCATCACTACAAACCGAGTGTGGACTAGTCCCTAAAAAAACCCCCAGCGCCCTCAAGCTAACTGAGCAGAATGCCACCGCCCATTACTCTTAGGCCAAGGTATAGGTCAGTATATAAATATTACTAAAATATAACTATAAGCATCTCATTCACACACCACTACCATTATTCATACTCATATCTAGAAGTCAACTAAGTAAGCCCAAAGGACTTACCTGAATAGAAACTCGATTCCCGTTATCTCAACTCGATCCGCAATTGTTGGGACTCAACTGCCTGTCATAAGGGCACGTGGATCAAAATACATTCCATAATATTAGGAGTCTATAACTTCTAAGAGGTGCAACCCCTTCAAGAGAAATTACTAAAGAGCTCTCCTAAGGTAAAATGACCATTTTACCCCTAGTCCCGAAACTCCCAAAGATCCTATAATATATGCCCAAACCTTTCCTTGAGACTTTATTTCATAATCTAACTCTTAAGAGTTAGTTTAGGTAGAACTTATAGATCACACACTTTCTTAACTCTTAACAAGGTCATTAAGGTCCAACTTTAGCCTATAATACGAGACCCAAATAAATTTATAAAAATTCTACGAAAAATACCCAAGACTTCTATGGTATGCATACAAATCATAAAGCCAAAAATCTCTCTAAAACACTAAGCAAAACTCTCCATAAAAATTCTCCAAAGTTGGTTCCAACATCAAGTAATTTCATACTTAGCCAAAATTTTACAGATTTCTCAAACTGCACAACCGGCTTACTTTGTAGGCTAGTAAACCCAGATCCGACCGTTGGATTGACCTAAACTTTGGATACATCATAATATGCATATCCCTCAATATCATACTAAAAATTGAACGGTAAATAATAGATCTAAAGCATGGAAACTTAGGCTCAAAGTCGACTGCTCAACACAGATTTATGAAATTTCAACCTCAAGGTTGTAAAAGGTCTTAGGTTCGAATCTCACTCTTGGCGTCTCAGATCTGCACTAGAGCTTCCCATACGTCTAAGGTTCGACTCTCCATCAGAGGCATTAGTTTGTTTTAGAGTTAGATAAGCAATGGTCTTCACTTCGAGACCGACTGGTTGCATGTGCTGTGACGATGTGAGGACAGAAGATGCACTGCTAGACCTGCTAGTGCCTTGCCTTCTTGTTGATAGCCACTCCGTGCAAAGGTAAGAGAGTTTGCTGTCTTAGTATTGGCATGAAGAAACGAACGATAGGAAGAGAATATCAGGGAGTTCTTACCATTCAGGAAGACATATAAATAGGGGAAGAAACGAAGGTCCTATTGGTGGCGCCTGAGGATGAAGTTTACAGAGAGGGGACTGGCTCACTAGTGCAAGCTCGTCGGCGTCGGCCACCCGTGCTAGACTGTAAGTTGTGAAGGAGAACAAACAACCGTCTTGTTGGATCTGTGAGTACTACCCGACTAGAGGCGTGTAAGAGCGGCTATATCGTCCCACACAGCGCCAGGGAGGTCTGTGTGCGCGAAGACGGGAGTCCGGTGCTGTGTAGTTGGATCACGACAGAAACAAGGGAATGGGGAAGAGGTAAGCGGATCTTCGAGTATCACCGGCTGGCGTGAGGTCTGGAGGGTAGAAGGAAGTCGAGGCTAGGGTTGAGGTGAAGAAGGAAGGAATGGCGGTTTAGCAGGGGAGATCCTCTCAATTGTAGACGTGAAGATGGGAGTAGAACGTGCACACAACAGACAGATTCTCCGGAACGTGAAAGGAAGGTGTGAAATCCTCTCTTAATTGCCTGTAACGTCTGATTGGAGAGAGAGGGATGAGCTCCGTAGAAGCTGGAAACCCTGGCTGCTGACTGGGATGCTTGTCACGTGGGAGCTCCTCCGGCTGGGCTAAAGTAGGTGTTATTTGGGCTTGCACTCATGGGCTGGCGGAAGCAAGGTAAGCGGGCTTAGGCAAAGAGGCAGTGGGCCTGGCGTGGCAAGGTAAGCTGGCTAGGCAAGGAGGGAAGTGAGGCTAAAAGAAATAAATGGACTGTTGCTAACTTATCCGGGTAGCCTTGTCAAGACATCGTCATGGCCTCGTCATGGCTTCGTCATGGCCTCGTCACGACCTCGTCACAGATTTGTCAAAAGGGTGTCATTACCTTGTCATAGCCATATATAAATTAGGGTTTGTAGAATTAGGGTTTTGTTATAAAAATCTTATCATTTTATGTGAAGTGAGATTACATAAAATGATAAAATTTGAGATATTGTGTCCGACTAGGTAGGCATATAAGGATCAACGGATCGAAATCCGGTTTGCTACGGAATTAATCGGAATAAAAAAAATATCCGGATATTACACAATTGATCACGGTTTTACGTTTAACCGTGGTCCAAAAATATCCTTGATCACGGTTCTTTTAAACCGCTTCAACATAAGCGAGGTCTAGGAGGGTTTTTGTACTAGTGTCTCTAGAATCCGCATTTCTTACCTCTTATCTCTTATATTCGTGTGTGTTGTTTGCTTATATGTGTTGCATATATTTTGTGATCCTTGCTTGATCACCCAAAACTAACCAAAAGCATTGTGTTTTGCATTTCTTTATTCCTTGTCTTGTCTTAGTTTAGATTTACACTATCTTTGATCATTGAGTGACTTAATTTCACCTCAGTCCTTATGTTCTACCTCGTAATACTTTCCTTCCTACATAACGATCCATACACTGTGGGTTTCTCTAGGTAGTTTAAGATTTTAGTTCGAGTTTATAAATGTAAATCTTTCTTGGTACTTGTGATCTTGTGTTTTTTTTGTCTTTGCCTTTTCTTGTTTACCATGGACGGATTGTAATTCCAAGACAACCTTGACGACATGGAGTATGAGGGATGGATGGAAGGCCAAGATCGAGGACCTTTCTGTGATGAGTTTGAGCATTGGGAGGAGTTTAATGGCTATCATGAGTCCCATGATCAAGCTCACGTGACTACCTTGCCTTATGCGGAACTTCCCCAACAGCCTCTTGAAGACTGAATTTGAGATGATGATTGAGGAAGTAATGAGGAGGTTGGAGGACTTAGAAGATAATGTTTCTTCCATTTTGAAATCCTACATGGAGCTTGAAGCAGAAGTATTCCAACAAGAGGAGGTTCACCATGAGGAGATCCAAGAATTGCCCGAGTCAACCATGATCATTAGAGACCTTGAAGAAGAGTTTAATGAAGCTCAAGAGCAAGTGAGGCTAATGGATTTGGCTCTGGAGGATGAAAGAAGATTGGCTTTTGAGAGAGAAGAACAAATGAGGAGGGAGATTGAAGATATTAGGCTTGCTCTTCTACAAGGGGAGCCTACCCTTTTTCAAGCTTCATCTCCATCTCCTTCACCATTGGAGGAGTACAATGAAGGAATCTCAGCCCCGGACATCCTTGCCATCAATCCCATAACCAAACTTGACGAGCTCTAAATGGAAGAAGACCAAAACGTGAGCCATCTCGGTCCAGCCAAGTTCATTTCGGCCGAGATGTTCCCTAAGCCAACCGAGATGCATCCAACTAAAGCTCACCTCAACCCACATCTCGGTCTGATCATCCGAGGTGCCCATCCGAGATCTTGTGGAGACATTTCCAAGCCCAATTCAGCTCTTTTCCCGGAGTGCAATCGAAGGTTGAGTCCCTTTCCTAAAAAGTCTCCCATGTTGAATGAAGGAGGCAAGTATGGAGGACCCATGATGGTTGTGGAGAACTTCAACAAGGATATATTTCCAAGAATCGGCTTTCTTCGGATCATAGAAGATGAGGATGACAAGCATTTCACCGGTGAGACTGCGGAGTACCAATTGTCTAAGTATGGGTCGGCCCCTATGGTCGCAACTCCATACTATCATCAAGGAAGCGGTGATGAAGGAGTCTACTGCTTACCAGATAGAACTTAAAGATTATTTGGGCATCAAGTGGCCCGTGCTTGTCATCATGGATGCCGGTAAAAGATGGTTCCTTGGACTCTTTAAGCAAACCATGGTATTTGAGGTGGATTGACGGATCCACGGAGTTTGGTCAAGCTAATGACCTAAAAGAAGTGCTTCTTGGGAGGCAACCCAAGGGTAAAACTCTTTCCCTTTTCTTTTTCGTTTTTGCTTTTGCTTTGCTTTGTGTGTTTTTGTGTGTTTTGTGTTGTGTGTTTGAGTCTAGGTAATAAGGAGCCTTGCAAGGCAATTTGATGATGATGATCCCGTTTTCAACCATGGGTGGAGCGGACATGAGACTTGCACGACATAAGGTGACTTTGAGGGATGGAAGAGCTCCCATCTCGCATACACCTTGGTGCGGGTCTTGACGCCGGAATGACATTATTGATCTCTCTACCATGCTTGATCGATCATCCGCACCACCTCTCCACATGAGTTACCAAAATACCGAAGCACCTCATTTTACATTTTGAGAACTCCTTTCACTCTTCTTTACTTGATTTGCACAATGGAACATTGTGTTTTTAAGTATGGGGTGTGGTTTCATGATCCTTTGCATGATCACATCTAGGATAGTTTCATTTTATTATCACACGTTTCTTTTCATGTCTTGCATTGTATATACTCATATCAAAATTCCAAAAAAATGGAAAATTTTAAAATATTTTGTGCTTCTAAGTAGGATATGACCCTTATGATGATTTTTGTTTTGTGGATTGGCTTTGGATGGCCTTGTGCGTTGAATGGATTTAAGCATATGTGTACTTGATTACTTCTCTAGAATCCCATGTATGAATTGTGATAATGATGCTTGTTTTGATTGGATTGAGAATTAATAGTCGAAATTACATGCTAGTTCGTGCACATCATCTAGGAATGATTAAGGCAATTCATCTCTCTTCTTCTCATCTTGATCATGTTGTTTGAGCACCTCACTTGATTAAAAATTTGACCTTTTTTGACCCATTCTGGAATAGGAGCATGCTAGTGTGTTGTGTGTGCAAAAAGCAAGTGTGGGGTGATGTGAAGTGAATGAATGTTGTGAATGAAGAAGTTGAATGTATTGTGAAAAGTGCAGAAAAAAAATAGGTTTGGGGACTTCGGTTTTGATGACGAGTAACTCGGCATCATTCACATAATCGGGTGTTTGTGTCTTGCCAAAGTCGGATAAACCAATTATCCTAACGAGCCTTGGTATGTGTGCCCGGTGTGAGGCACCTCGGAAAAATCCCGAGGACCACTAACCACCAACGTTTCGGCTTTTGTACACCAATGCCATTGTCTAAAAAATAAGTGAAATAAAAAAAAGAAAGAAAAAGAAGTAGAAAATTACACTTTGGTGGATGAAGTATGAATGTGAAGTTGTGGTTGTTTAGTTCTTTTCCCGGATCTGCGCCACATGACATTAAAAAATTCCCACCTTATCATCACGTTTTTGGCCTCTTCTATCCTAAGTCCTTAAGACCTATTTGCTTATGTGTATGACTTAGTGGTCTAGATTTGACATTCTAATGATCATCTTGACTTCATCATTTTTTCCTTTCATGCATGCTTTCGAGTTAAGTATGATTATCTTTCCGTACCTTCATTCATTTAATACATGATTGCTTGTCCATTGCCATGAAACATAACTATGAAGGTGATCCATGTTTAGAAGCGCAATTCCAAAAAGATTTTCTGTTTTCCGCATTCATAAATCATACCCTTGCTCGGGGACGAGCAAGTGGCAACTATGTGGTATTTTGATGACATAATTTATGACACTAGATTAGGCACTCATTTAGGTAGTTTTTCATTCCATTCATGCATGTTTCCGCATTAGTTCATGACGTTTACGCTTAATTCATGCATATTGTCAAAATAGACGTCTACACGAGCTATTGTCGGTTTATGATTCCAAATGACTCTTTCTTGGAGGAATGAAGAATGCAAGGACCCTAGTTGGTGCAAGGCCTGGACAAACACATGTTAAAGTGCTGATTTTGGTTGTTTTAGAGCCATTTCGGTCCAACCCTCACCCATCTCGGCCGAGATGCTCCCTTGGGCCAACCGAGATCCTTTGTTGGGCCACCACGACACTTGGCACCACCTCTCTTGGTCCGACCCTTGCTTTTGTGGAAGTACTTAAGCATTGTTGCAGGCTATTTTTGGGGATCTTTTGACATCTTTGGATGGTACCCTTTTGGTTCCTTGGACTTTTCCATTGTAGCTTCTCTTCCAAGCACCCTTGTGGGTGTTCTTGGAAGAGGTTAGTGTAGATTTTAGCTTTAGAGTGAGATTTGAGGGGTTTTGAGTGAGGTTTCCATTGTTGACAATTTGGAGCAGCTCTTGAAGCCCTTGTAAGATTGTGGTAACTTCTATTCTAGCTTATTTATGTATTTTCTTTGGTCTTATCTTCATTTTCTATCCATGACTTGCAATAATGCTTATATTATGAAGTTTGATCTAGAAATGTATGTTGTTGGCTGAGTAGATGTGATTCTAGGGTGAAGGAATGAATGTTATGCCTTGGACTATGATTGTATGGACTTGTATGTTAGTTTAGGATGGATTTGTGTTCGAAAACCTAGCTCAGTCCATGATCTCGGCATGTTCTTCATATTATTTCGGCCGAGATGACTATGATCCACCCGAGATGAATGTGTCGTTGTTCTATCATTGATGAATCTTGATGTTAGGATGTAGATGTGTTGAAATCCTAGTGTTTGTTGAGCCTAATCTAGCTGACGGTGACCTTTGCTAGCAACCTATTTGAGGAATGAGACTTACCCGGTAATTTCCTCTCTTAGATATAGATGATGACAAACTCTAGGTAGTAGTGAGCCTCAACAACTGCTATTGGATTGAGTGTGCTAGGATCATTGCCTAAGACTTACCTTTTCCGAGACTTACCCGTTAAGGAGGGCTTTGACCCTTAGGTAGTGGCCAGTATGAGTACAATTCACGTCCTTAGGTTCCTTGAGACTTACCCGGCAATAGGACCTTAGGTTCGAGACTAGTGGAGCATGAGACTTACCCGGTAATTTCTCCCATTAGAGAAACAACCAACTCCGAACAACCGCAACTTTCATTTAATCATTAGATGCATGAGTCCATTGGCATAATTGGAATTCCGAATCTCTAGAATCCACATTTCTTACCTCTTATCCCTTATCTTTGTGTGTGTGTTGTTTGCATATTTGTCTAATGGGAGAAATATGCAAATTCGAAAACCTAGCTCAGTCCATGATCTCGGCATGTTCTTCATACTATTTCGGCCGAGATGACTATGATCCACCCGAGATGAATGTGTCGTTGTTCTATCATTGATGAATCTTGATGTTAGGATGTAGATGTGTTGAAATCCTAGTGTTTGTTGAGCCTAATCTAGCTGACGGTGACCTTTGCTAGCAACCTATTTGAGGAATGAGACTTACCCGGTAATTTCCTCTCTTAGATATAGATGATGACAAACTCTAGGTAGTAGTGAGCCTCAACAACTGCTATTGGATTGAGTGTGCTAGGATCATTGCCTAAGACTTACCTTTTCCGAGACTTACCCGTTAAGGAGGGCTTTGACCCTTAGGTAGTGGCCAGTATGAGTACAATTCACGTCCTTAGGTTCCTTGAGACTTACCCGGCAATAGGACCTTAGGTTCGAGACTAGTGGAGCATGAGACTTACCCGGTAATTTCTCCCATTAGAGAAACAACCAACTCCGAACAACCGCAACTTTCATTTAATCATTAGATGCATGAGTCCATTGGCATAATTGGAATTCCGAATCTCTAGAATCCACATTTCTTACCTCTTATCCCTTATCTTTGTGTGTGTGTTGTTTGCATATTTGTGTTGCATATATTTTGTGATCTTTGCTTGATCACTCAAAACCAACCAAAAACATTGTGTTTTGCATTTCTTTATTCCTTTTCTTGTCTTAGTTTAGATTTACACTATCTTTGATCATTGAGTGACTTAATTTCACCTCAATTCTTCTGTTCGACCTCGGAATACTTTCCTTTCTACATAATGATCCGTACACTACGGGTTTCGCTAGGTAGTTTAGGATTTTAGTTCGAGTTTATAAATGTAAAGTTTTTTGTGCTACTAATCCTAGCGCGAACATCATGCATTTGCTTTATTAATTACATATGGATATATGGGCCCTTACCACAATAGATCTATTTGTGGAGCTAGATATTTTCTCACAATATTGGACAACTTTACTAGATGTACATGGACATTTTTTATGGGAGATAAGATGCAGGTACACAAAATTGTGTATGGTTTGCTTGGCTATGTGGAGACACAATTCAATGATGTGGTGAAGATAATTCGTTCTGATAATGGATCTGAGTTTATTCAATAGTCTTTGCAATAGCTGTTTTTGTCACAAGGGATTCTTCATAAAAAATCTTGCCCATACAATCCTCAATAGAATGGAAGAGTTGAGCGAAAACATCGACATCTCTTGGCTACTGCTCAAGCTATTCGCCTTCATGGTCACTTACCATTGAAATTTTGGGGAGAGTGTATACTATCAACAACTTACTTGATTAATCTCATTTCGTCTTCTCTTTTCAATCTTCCACCACTATTGTCTCACCTCTAATGTCACCTTTTTAGCTGGAATCATCCACATTTTCCCTAAAAGCTCTATATTTCTAAGTGTCATTTTGTAATGAGTTTCTAAGCTTCATTTGCTACATTGGGTTGATTGAAGTTGCATTGCTATTTGGTTGTAAGTTCTTTTACTAAAAGTTTAATTCAGTATCCTTTGTGTTATGTTTCCTTGATCTCTCACTTATGTTTCCATGCCTTTTATCACCTAGATTGATCACCTTAAGTGTACATTTGCATGCAAAAGGCTAGGGTTAATCGATTCCGGGTTCGGGTCTTTAATCTAGTAGAAAACCCCTAGGTAAAAGCTGGTTGTAATTATCTAAGGGAAAGGAGCATAACTATAAAGAAAGATTAACGGTTTGTTTATTCTTCTTTATATCTCTTTATCTTTACTAGAATGCTAACTTGTGCTTTGATCTTGTAGGTTTACGGATCAATAAACTATTTAAGTTGTGTCAATGGAGGTTGGCTTATACACATATCTAAGATCAAAATGAGAACATTGGTGAATTGCTTCTAAAAAGAACCAACCATGTAGTATGCATGCTAAGATCCAACCTAGTGTAGCTCTCTAATCATCCATATTATCACCATCTTTGCTTACTATTCAATCACTTTTGTCTTGTTTGTTCTACAATCCAAACCCCCCTTGGTTACAATTCGTTAATTGAATCTAATCAAAACTCGACGAAAACTCTCTTGAGTTTGACCCTTACTTACACTATACAAATCGGTTAAGTGTAACATTAGGTATTAAACTTTGACTAAAGCTAAAAGACAACGACCATAGGTTTTTAGCCTCGTCAAGTTGATTTCACATGTTGAATGTTTATTAATTTTTATAATTTTTTTAATTATCAAAGATATTATGGCAATTCCGTAAATATCTTGTGGCAATATTATCAATAAATTGAAAAAGCTGATGTAGCTAGTCTTAACACGTGACATTTGGACTAAGTGGGTTCTATTTTAGTAAGATATATAGATATGCAACAATGAAGACGTCATTAGCTATCTAGACATCCCTACACTTTTAAGACTTCCTTTAAAGTTTGCAAATACCTATTTTCCGTAAGTTCATACCTCCCTTTTATATTCATGTATGCGGTATGATTTTTGCTCTAATATGAAATGAATGCTAAACTTTTTAACTTAAAAACATGAATTACTACCTAACTCGGCCCGATAGATAATAAATTGAGAAAAATTTTAATATTTTAAATCGACAAATTTCGTTCATTTACAGAAAAATGTCACTTTCTACTATTGAACAAAGGTATGCAATCAAATGGAACACCCTTTGAATCACAAATTTTGAACTCGAGACATAAAAGAGAGTTGTCATAACCCAATCAATCAATATAATCTCAATCAAATCAACGACACTTTTTGAAAAATATTATAAATGGCACATTTGTCCCCTCTAAACTATTTATGTTGATGTTTTTTGCACCCTCAATTTCTTACCAAGTGATCACCAATAAGGAATTTCATGCTTTCCATTGTAGTGAACGTATCCTCTTCAATCGACTAGTCATGGAGTCGGAGTAAAACCAAGACCTATTTTTGCAAGTTATGTCCTCTTGGATATGGCTTCAGTGCACTTCTTGTTATCTTGTTATCCCCAACATGTTGAAATTTGTTGACCCCAAAACATAACTCGTTTTTTATGAGGCTCTCTTGTGTCTAAAGTTGGTGATATATAAAACAAGTTTTGTCAAGGTTAATAATGTTGTGATCCCCTTGATTAAAAGCCTAGCTCGGAATTTGAATATTTGTTCCAAATTCTTTGTAGGAAATTGTTCGCCACTTAGCGTGCGTGCAAATAAGCTTTAAATTTATAAAACTAGAATCAAGCAAGCGAACCCGCAGTGTACGGATCGGCGTAGTAAAGCAAGAATTCCAAAGTATCGAACACAGGGATTTGGGGGGAACAAATTCAGTTCACAAATCGTCAAGCAAGTAAATGTATAAGCTTTGCAAATATTGGGAAAACAACAACCCTAAAGATTCAGGTATCTAATTGTGGCAATCGATTCAAGATATACTAAAGAACTAAGGACAGAGTTAAGAGTTGCAAAGGTATGCTAAGGTAAAGCAATGTACGGTGAAGTTCCAAGGCTTTATATGACTTATCTAAAGACACTATCTATAAAGGTTGTTGAGACTTCAGTATAGAAAGGATCTATGAATAAGAATTAATATGAAATACCCAAACTTGTAACCCAAGGATCAAAACTAACTAAAACGATTAAGGTTGTGACACTCGAAATCGAAGTAGAGGTTGTTGAGGCTTCACTACTACCTAGAAAAGGGCAAACCTAGACTAGATTAAAGCTAATCTTTAACTTTGGATCAAAGTAAAAGCTAAATTCGTAAACTAGGGTAAATCACGGGTAGTTCTTGAGTTCCACGGCCGTGGAAGTTCAAGAACAGACCGTGATCTTGGTTCGTCGACGAGATCTCTCTAACTCTCAGGGCCCAATCAATTTACGATCGATCTATCATCATCTAAGCCACAACTATCAACCCTTCACCTTAGAATTGCTAAAGGGTTTTAGCCAATAACCACTGTCATGATATCAAAAATCAATTTAAGAAGAATGAAAGATGAAAACCTTAGAAAACTCAAATATAACTCAAAGTCAATCTCAAAGCCAAACACCAAAATAGAGTACTTAATGGATTCAAAATAGAACACAAAACCTCACAAAATCTAAGGCAAGTATGAAGAACGGGATGTCAATCCGTCTTCAATAACAAAACCTAGAAAAAGGGCGCAACTTCCGCCACACAAGATCTTCCGAAATCCAAATTACCGGCGCTTCTGCTAAATCTCCTCGAACTCTCTCCAACAACCCTAAGCAAGGCTAAGCGATAAGCGTGGATGTCCGAAACTCTCTTATCTGACCCTTTTATAAGAAAGGATAAAATAACCGTCCGGACCATGTGCGTAAATGATGTGGCAATAATTAATTCGTCAAAAGATCGCCTAAATCACGGTCTCAAGGGGTTCCACGACCGTGGTTTAGAGCGTGGAAGTGGATTACGGTTCCATATGATTTCTACGACCGTACTTTATACCGTATAACTCTCTGAAATGCTCCACGTTCATGATCCCAAGATCCCGGCCGTGGTTTTGAGCGTGGACTTCTCTACGACCGTATTTTAGAGCGTGGAAGTGTAAATTGCTTGTGGTTTCCTTTGTGTCGTGCCATTCCTCATCCTAGCATCTCCTTTGGCTTCTTTGATGTGTTCCTAATCCTTGGATGTGCTCAAATCTTCTCCTATCTCTCTCAATTGGTCCGGTTTTAGCTCTTATTCACCTATAATCAACATAAAGCTAATGTAGACCTCCATATCGAAAATATAGACAAACTAGCTAACAAATGCTTCAATGCCTTATCAATGAACACTATAATGGATGAAAAACAATTAGAAAAAGTGCCTAGAATATCGCAATATTTCATGCTAACAAAATACCCCATACTTGCCACTTGCTTGTCCCCAAGCAAGGTCTTTTGAAAGCTTTAGAACACAAGTTAGGATGAAATATGCATGCGAACTCAAAAACAAAACATCTTTTAGGTAAATGTGCTTCTAGTCAATAGATCATTCTCAAACCTTGCTTCATTCATTCTTGAAACGCTCATATACATAACCAAAGAATGTAGAGGAAAGGAAACATCATGAATTGATTAAACTTCAATGTAAACATCATAACATTCAAGCATTATAAAAGTCAAGCATAAGAAACTTCAATTTAGATCACCAAGCCAAATAACACTCTTTTGATCTTAAGGACTTCCAAATAAGGTCTAGAATGCGGAAGGGAGGGAAACTTATAAGGAGTGTGGTGCATGAATCCGGGAAAGTGGACAACTAACTCTTTTCTTTTTATTTCAATTTGCAACACCATCAACCTTGAGCTTTGCTCTCTTCTTTTCACATCATTTTCGACTTTACTTTTGGAGTTATGGACAGCGGTGCACAAAAACTGAAGCCTAGGAGATTGGCGTTTTGTACCTTCTCAAAGCAATACTTCTTTTGGAATGGATGTGCTTTCTAACCAATAGGTCATTCTCAAATCTTGCTTCATTCGTTTATAAAACTTTCATACACTTAATCAAAGAGTAAAGAGTAAAGAAAGCTCGTGAATCAATTAAACTTACATACAAGCATCATAACCTTCAAACATTATCAAAATCAATCATAAGAAACTTCAATTTAGATCACCAAGTCATATAGCATTCTTTTGATCTTAAGGACTTTTAAACAAGGTCTAGAATGTGGAAAGGGAAGGAAAACTTTAAGGAATGTGGTGCATGAATCCGGGAAAGTGGATAACTACTCTTTTCTTCTTCTCTTGCGGTTTCCGCAGCACTTTCAACTTAGAGCTTCGCTCTCTTCTTTTCATTTTTCGACTTTACTTTTGGAGCTATGGATAGAGGTGCACAAAAACCGAAGCCTAGGAGATCGGCGTTTCTCAATTTTTATGAGATGCCTCAAACCTTTAGCGCACATACCATAATCCGCTAGGAATATCGCTCAATCCGACTTTGGCAAGACACAAACACCCGGCTATGTGAATGGTGCCGAGTTACTCATCGTCATGATTGACTTCCCCAAACCTAAAATTTCTTTCTATTCTTTTGATTGCAATCAATTGCTTTCATGGCCCTCCCACATCAAACATGCCTTTTTCATTCACTTCTCCAAATTCCCGTATAGGTAAAGGAGGTCAATATTTCAATGAGGAGCTAAGCCATCAAAGAAAGAAGAAAGAAAAATCGAATTGCCTTAATCATCTCAACAAGAAGCATAAGAACTTATAGTGTGATTTCAACCTTATTTTCTCAACATGATTTAAGTAACATTCTTCACATTATGAAACTTGCAAAAGAGGTATAATCACTTCATTCAAATTTCTTTTCAATTCACTATTCGTTTAAGCACGCAATTGTCATCAAAACTCAATTCACAAGTGGTATTATCATAGAATTCATCTCTATCCTTAGAAGCACATAATTTTTAAAATTTTTCAATTTTTATGGGTTTTTTCAAACTCTTTTTCATGCAATGCAATAATGAAACGTGCAACAATATAATGAACATGCAAGATAGTCTCGATAGAAGCAATCATAGTGAGTAAGAGTTATTACAAACTTTTAGTCACACCCCACCCCATACTTGGAACAAACATTGTCCCTAATGTTTAAACAAAAGAAAGAAAAGAAGAAAAGAAAGAAAGAAAAAGAAAAAGAAACTCACAAAATGGCGGTGGAGCGGCTAAAGCTATCGGTCATCATCATCGTCACTGCGGCGCCGGTGGAGGCGGGAATGGAGAGAAGCTAGCGTCGTAGTGCCGCCCAAACTGCTGGCGGTAGACGTCTCTCATCATATGATCGAGGTCATCCATGCGTCCATCTCTAGCATCGGCTCGAATCTCCAATGCTCCCACTCTATCAGAAAGGCTAGTAGCCCAATCTGGCATTTGCTCATACCATCCCGGAGCCTGACTGTACCACCCCGGTGCATCTGACGGTGCTTCTGCTGGTGGCTGTTGTGCTGACCATGGAGGTGGAGCTCCGTATCATACAGGAGGCGTCTCCATCCAAGTGGGTCTCTCACTCACGCTAGCGCGGCGAGAAGACGAACCTGAAGCTCTGGCTGGACGTGGAGAACGTCTAGGCACATCTGAAGCTATGTCCGGCTGATCCGGAAACGTGCCAAACTCCTGCTCGGCTCCTCCTCCTCCCTCATACTGATCTCTTATCTCCTCCTCCTCAACTACGGGCGGTGGTGGAATATATGGAGGAGCTGCAATCTTGTTCGCATGCATAGCAGCGAACGTCTCCTTCCAATTATGGCGTCCAGCCATAATGGAGTACTCCGGTAGCCACTCAATGCCCCTACCCGTCCTGCTCTCCCAAGGCATGGCTGCATAAGACGGACCTCTATGTGTAGGGAAGATGAGACCTCTAGTCATGAAGGCCTGGAGTCCTAGGTGTACGGCTGGTATGCATGTACATGCAGAAAAATCAACCCCCAACATCCTAGCAAGGTGGGTAACTATCCCACCATATCCAATGTTGCCAGCCCTCTTGTTCTTAAGCTTGCTCATGGTAGCAGCTAAGAGGGTGGCGCAGTCAGCTCGGCGCCCATACAGCATAGAGTACAACAGAAAGAGCTCATCCGTCTTGATCTTCTGAGGTGTCTCCGTCCTAGGGAATAGACACTCAGAAAGAACACGGTGAGCAATCTTCAAGGCTAAGTGATACATCAACTTAGCCTTGGTGTCAGCTGGTTGCCAACGGTCCTCGCTGGCGTAAATCATAGCTACCTCCTCCCAAAAATCTATGGCGTAAACGCCACTAGGAAAACGACCATTGAAGGTCTCATGGAACCCAAAGAAGGCTCCAAACTCTCGGATGGTAAAATCATAGTTTATTTCCATAAGACGGAAAGAAACGGTCCTATCCACGTGGCTGTGCTCAAACGACGTCACAACCTCTCTCGTGATCTCCTCGTAGGCGTCTTCTTGAATAGCCGAGAAGACAACTAATCCGGCTCTATCCAAGAGCCAAGTAAGGTCATCTATGATGTTGAGAGGAGCTAAATCCTCCAACAATAGGTACCTAGGTCCTATCACAATCCTCTTATGGATCCTCTCGAGTGCATCGAGGTGATCCTCGTGAATAACGGGTACCCTAGGGCTAGGAGGTGCGGGTGATGAAGGTGAGGATGGAGGTGAAGGGGAGGAAGGTGGTGGTGCTCTAGAGGATAAAGAGGAAGAGGGGTTACCCTTCCTCTTTTTGTTCTGCTCATTCTTCTTCTCCTTAATCCTCCCAGAAACTCTTCTCACGAAATCCATCACTGTTCAAAACCACGATCTGTTCTTGATTTTCCACGGCCGTGGAATTGACAGAGACCGTGATTCGTCTCGCTTTTTCTCAAAACTCAGCAAACAGCAGCCAATCTCAACAATCAAGCAATCCTAGTCTAATTCCTTCCAATTTCAATCAGTTCTCCTACAAATGCTAGCAAAAACGAACCCGAATTGACAAAGATAAAGAAGAGTGGAAAAAACCTAGGTTTTGGATTTTAAAATCTGAATTCTGCGTTCCTTGGTGATTTACCGCTCGATTCGTTGATTGGATCTCGTTGGTGGTCGAATTTGCTTCAATTTGGAATGAAGAATCGTTGAAAACGATTAACGAACGGAGATTTGAGGTGAAGGGCGTGGAATCGGCGAAAATGGTCGTGGAAATGGGTTTTGTGAAGTGTTTTTGTGAAGAACCTGGTTTATATAGTGGCCGGCAAAATTTTGAAAACCACGGTCTATCGGGGGGTTCCACGGCCGTGGAAATGTACGGAACCGTGGTTTTGGTGATTTTTCAAAGGCTTTTGGAAATTACGGTCATTGTAGCTGTCACGACCGTGGTTTAGGCCGTGGAACTCTCTGTAATGCTCCAAAATCCAAGTTTCGTCACTTTTCTTCAACATTACTCTTCCCTTTTCCTTTTCCATCGTTCCTACATCCAAAAACACGAACATACCGGAAGAAATCGAAGGCAAAACAAAGCAAAAACGTCTAAACTAAGCTAAACTATGAATCGAAAACAAAAACAAAAATGCAATACCTTGGGTTGCCTCCCAAGAAGCACTTTGTTTAAGGTCCGTAGCTAGACCAATCTCGCACTTATTCGAGTGCGGTAGGCGCGAACTCTTCAGCTTGGAGTTCCGGCGTATACTTCTTGAGTCGTTGACCGTTCACCTTAAAGCTTCCGCCCGCTTCACCCCATACTTCAACTGCACCATGGGGGAAAATACGCTTATTTAGAAAAGGTCCGGTCCAACGAGATTTAAGTTTACCTGGAAAGAAGCGAAGCCTTGAATTGAAGAGGAGAACTTGATCTCCTTCTTTGAAGTCCTTTGGAATGATGTGCTTATCATGCCAACGCTTTGCTCTCTCCTTATAGATCTTGGCGTTTTCATAAGCGTTCAAGCGGAGTTCTTCAAGCTCATTAAGGTCCAAGAGACGCTTCTCTCCCGCTTCCTTCATGCTGAAATTCAACCACTTGATAGCTTAAAACGCCTTGTGCTCCAACTCTACCGGTAAGTGACAAGACTTCCCATACACAAGGTTGTATGGTGTGGTTCCTATGGGAGTCTTGTACGCAGTCCCGTACGCCCACAATGCATCGTCAAGCTTCAAGGACCAATCCTTCCTAGTCCTTGAAACCGTTTTCTCTAGAATTCCTTTGATCTCCCTATTTGAGATCTCAACTTGTCCACTAGTTTGTGGAAGATAAGGGGTAGCAATCTTGTGAGTAACCCCATACTTAGCTAGAAGAGCTTCAAAGCGCCGGGCAATAAAGTGAGAACCTCCATCACTAATGATAGTCCTTGGCGTCCCAAATCGTGGGAAGATGGTCTTGTTAAAGAACTTAACCACCACCATGGCATCATTGGTGGGAGAGGCAATTTCTTCCACCCATCTAGAAACGTAATCTACCGCCAAGAGTATGTATTGGTTTCCACAAGATGATGGGAACGGTCCCATAAAGTCAACTCCCCAAACATCGAAAATCTCCACCTCTTGGATGTTATTGAGAGGCATCTCATTCCTCCTAGAGATATTTCCTGTTCTTTGACAAGCATCGCAGCAGGAAACAAAGGATTGCACATCTCTAAATAAAGTAGGCCAAAAGAATCCAGATTGCAATACCTTTGCGCTAGTCTTGTTCGAACTAGCATGTCCTCCACATGGTAGTGAATGACAATGGCGGATGACACTTTGCATTTCATCTTCCGGCACACATCGCCGAATAATGCCATCCGGACCTCTCTTAAAGAGGAGATGTTCATTCCAAAAGTATTCCCGAACATCCTTAAAGAACTTCTTTCTTTGTGCGTAGGATAGTCCGGGTGGTATCTCTTGACAAACCAAATAGTTAACAAAATCAGCAAACCATGGTTCGTTACCTTTGGAGATCACATCGATGCACTCCTCTATAATGTGTAAGTGTTCGTCCGGAAAGGAGTCATCTATAGGTAAATGGTCGTCCTCTAGATGTGTTAGGCGACTCAAATGATCCGCAACAGAATTTTCCGAACCCTTCTTGTCGCGGATCTCTAGATCGAATTCTTGTAGGAGAAGAATCCATCTAATTAGCCTTGGCTTCGCATCTTTCTTCGCAAGGAGGTACCGGATCGCAGCATGATCCGTGTAGACAATCACCTTTGCACCTACAAGATAAGAGCGAAATTTGTCAATAGCATAGACAATGGCTAAAAACTCTTTTTTGGTAGTGGCGTAATTGAGCTGCGCTTCATCTAGCGTCTTGCTAGCATAGTATATGGCATGGGTTCGCCCTTCCTTGCGTTGTCCAAGAACATCTCCTATAGCTACGTCACTAGCATCGCACATAACCTCAAAGGGAAGAGTCCAATCCGGAGGTTGGATAATAGGTGCTGAAATTAGAGCTTCCCGGATCATGTTAAACGCATCCAAACATTCCTGCGAAAACTCAAAAACCGCATCCTTCATCAATAGATTAGTGAGAGGTTTTGATATTTTAGAAAAGTCTTTAATGAAGCGTCTATAAAATCCGGCATGTCCTAGAAAACTTCTTATCCCTTTCACCGAAGTTGGGGGAGGAAGCTTCTCTATAGTCTCTATTTTCGCCTTATCCACCTCTATCCCTCTATTAGAGATTAAGTGACCTAATACAATTCCTTCCTTAACCATAAATTGACACTTCTCCCAATTTAGAACTAGGTTAGTATCTTCACACCTTTGTAAAACAAGAGAAAGGTTAGAAAGGCAATTGTTAAAAGAGGAACCGTATACGGAGAAGTCATCCATGAAGACCTCCATGATTTCCTCAATGTATTCGGAGAAGATGGCCATCATGCACCTTTTAAAGGTGGTTGGGGCGTTGCAAAGCCCGAACGGCATTCTCCTATAAGCAAACGTACCCCACGGGCACGTGAATGTGGTCTTCTCTTGATCATCCGGGTGTATCGGAATCTGAAAGAAACCACTATAACCGTCAAGATAGCAAAAGTGCGAATGTTGCGCTAACCTTTCAAGCATTTGATCGATGAAGGGTAGTGGGAAGTGATCCTTCCTCGTCGCGTTGTTAAGCTTGCGGTAGTCTATGCACATCCGCCATCCCGTTACGGTTCGGGTAGGAATGAGTTCGTTGTTCTTGTTGGTGATGACCGTCATTCCTCCCTTCTTCGGAACTACTTGAACCGGACTCACCCACTTGCTATCGGAGATAGGGTAGATGATACCTGCATCAAGGAGTTTAAGAATTTCCTTCTTGACAACCTCTTTCATGGTCGGATTCAACCGCCTTTGAGGTTGTCTTGAAGTCCTAAAGTCTTCCTCCATTAGTATCTTATGCATGCATAGGGAGGGTTTGATTCCTACTAAGTCCTCAATAGTATAGCCTAAAGCTTTTCTATGTTTCCTAAGGACAACCATGAGCTGATTATGTTCATCTATGCTTAGATCGGAACTAAAATTAACCGGAAAGGTAGAGTTAGGTCCTAGAAAAGCGTACCTTAGATGAGTAGGAGGTGGCTTTAGTTCCATCGCTTTCGGAGCTTCCAATGATCCTTGTGGAGCTTCCGATGTCTCCTTAGAAGTGTCTAAGGGTGTAGAATGTGTGGGAGAAGAATCAAAAGAAGTTGAAGAAGTGTCTCGATCACCCTCTTCCACGGCCAAAATCACGGTCTCTCCGCATTCTCCACGGCCGTGGTTTAGGGCGTGGAATGGGAATACGGTTGTTCTGTTTTCTCCACGACCGTATAACTCTCTGGAGTGAGACACGGTTTTGTTGGTGAAATCCACGGCCGTGGAATATAGTGTATGGCCGTGGATTCTCACGTTTTCTGCCTCATCGTGGAGTTTTTCAAACTCCACTTCATATACCTCTTCTTGTGCTTCTAAGGCTTCAATTGCATCATTGCACTCCTCTTCTTCCCCTACATTCGTTAGACTCATAGTAATAACCTTTTGTAAAGGATCGTTGAAGAGAATAGCACTTCCTCCTCTCTAGACAACCCTTCTTCATCTTGGATATTGAATATATCCTCATCAAAGATCGGCTCCTTCACTAGAGTGGAAAGAACGAACTCTACTTTCTCTTCTCCTATATCAAAGGCGAGTTTACCATTCTTGCAATCGACTATGCAGCCGGAAGTTGCAAGAAACGGTCTTCCGAGTATGATTGGGACCGGACTATCTGCAAGAATGTCAAGCACAACAAAATCAATGGGAACAAAGAATTTACCTAGCTTCACCGGGACGTCTTCTACAATACCGACGGGACGTGTGATGGATCGATCCGCCATGTACAACGTCATCTTCACCGGTTTAGGGTCGCCTAAACCGATCTTCCTACACAATGCAAGTGGTATGATGCTCACACTTGCTCCCAAGTCACATAATGCATCATATGTGACATCTCCCACTCCTATGGGAATGCAAAATGACCCCGGATCTTTTAGCTTTGGGGGCATTTTCTCCTTCATGGTCTTGATGAGATCCGAAGAATCCGAACTCATCTTAACCTCACCGAAATCCTCTAGCTTTCTCTTGTTAGAGAGGATTTCCTTCAAGAACTTGCCATAAGCCGGCATACCTACAATGGCATCAATGAAAGGTATATTAATATGCAGCTTGCTCATGAGTTCTATAAACTTACCAAATTGTTTATCTAGGCGCGCTCTCGCTCTAGATTGAGGGAATGGCAGGGGAGGTTTGTAAGCCGGAGGAGGAACGTAGACATCTTCCTTCTCCTTCCCCTTCTCTTTGTCTTTCTCAACGGAGACTTCAACAAACTTAGGCTGCGGATCGGTGGTAGTCACTCCGCTCTTAGTTGTGATTGCCATCACCCTTCCCTTAGGGTTGTCCTCCGTTTTTCCTGGAAGTTTCCCTTGATTCCTAGGAACTTCCTCCGCTTGGCTGAACATTTGGTTTTCTAAAACCTTTTGGGCTTTATCAACTTTAGAAATTTGATCATCAACCTTAATGATGCAGTTCTCCAAACCTTGAAGCTTTCCCAAAATCGTTTCCAACATGGGGTCGGGCTTCTCCTTCCCCGAAGTGCTTCCTCCATTAGATGTTTGCCCCTGGCTTTTCAAAGGAGTAGAGGAAGAGGAAGGTGGAGTTAGTGAATTTGAATTGGAAGGATAAGAGTTACCGGAATTTTGTTAATTGGAGCGCCAATTGTTGTTGCTTGAACCCCTATTGTTGTTCCAATTGTTGTTCCGGTTGTTGTTATTGCCATTCCAATTATTCCGGTTGTTGTTCCGGTTATTGTTGTTGCGGTTTGTGTTATCACCGCCATTGTTGTTGCCCAAATAACCAATATCCTTCCCTTGTTGCTTTGGAAAGTTGGTTTTGATAGCCTCCTTCAACTCTTTGATCTCATTGTTGAGGGAGAAAATCTGATTTTGAGCTTCATGTGTGAGCTTTGCTCCTTGCTCCACACGATTTCCCTCCACTTTCCGGTGGGAATACTTCTCTATGACTCTTGCTTGCTTCTCAATGAAGTCCCAAGCGTCATCTTCTCTCATGTCCATGAATGTTCCACATGAGAGGGATTGGAGGTTGAATTGCGTTTCCGCATCTAGCCCCTTATAGTATATCTCCAGCAAGGCAAGTTTGGATATGCCATGATGAGGGCAATCCAAAAGCAAATCCTGAAACCTTTCCCAAGATTGAAACAAACTTTCGTTAGATCTCATGGAAAATGCATTAATCTTACCTCTAAGTTCCGCCGTTTTGGAAGGCGGAAAGAATTTGGTGAGGAACTCCGCGGAAAGGTCTTCCCACGTGTCTAGTTTCCCACTAGGAAGAGTTTGGTACCAAGACAATGCTTTTCCCTTCAAAGAGAAGAAGAAAGGCTTGAGCTTATAGTTGTTGGTAGTAGCATTCTTCGGCTTCATTGTCTCCATCATACACTCAAAGTTTTGTAAGTGTTGGTGTGGAGATTCAGCGCTTGTTCCGCCAAATTGGTTTTGGCGAACAAGAGTAATAACCTGCGGGTTGAAGCTAAACCCAGCATCATCAGCATCGAAATTCACGCCCAAACGGCGTGGTTGTTGTGTTGGATCCATCCTTTGGCCAAGAGTTCTTGGCTCATCATCTACACGTTCGATCCTTGCATTCCTAGGTGGAATACGTCGGTTGGCAGCTGGCCGTGGATGGAAAGGATTTACATTGATTGTGGGATTAATTTCCTCTAACGCTAGCATGGAAGAGTCACTATCTCCTGCAGATGAATGACTTCTTCTACTCGATCTTGATGCCCTTCTTGAGGATTTCCTGCTAGTCTTCATCTTAAGGTCGCTTAATTCCATCCTCATTTGGAATACAACATCGGTTAGATCATCAACTTTAGATTGATGACGTTCCGATTCCTCTCTACGAGTTCTCTCACTCCATTGGAGTTGAGCTTCTTTCTCCGCTAGCTCCGACTGAAGATCACGTTCGTTTTCTTCAGCCATTTTCTTTTCCTTACGCTTTTGCCTTAAAGTCCTCTCAAGCTCTTGATCAAGAGGTAAGAGATCCTCGGTGTTCCTAGACCTGCGCATGCACTCAAAAAGATATCAAACAACAAGGGAGAAGATCCCAAGCTTGACAACCGAAAACCGATTTCGGCCTAGACCAAATCCCCGGCAACGGCGCCAAAAACTTGTTCGCCACTTAGTGTGCGTGCAAATAAGCTTTAAATTTATAAAACTAGAATCAAGCAAGCGAACCCGCAGTGTACGGATCGATATAGTTGAGCAAGAATTCCAAAGTATCGAACACAGGGATTTGGGGGAACAAATTCGATTGTAGGTTATCAAGTAAGTAATTATGAGAAGCTTTTCAAATATTGGGAAAACAACAATCCTAAAGATCCAAGTATCCAGCTGTGGCAATCGATTCAAGATATACTAAAGATATAAGTACAGAGTTGAGATATGCATAGGTATGCGAATATAAGGTAATCGTACGGTGAAGTTCCAAAAACCTTGTATGGCTCACCTACAAGACACTCTCTATAAAGGTTGTTGAGGCTTCAATATATAAAGGTTCTAAAGATAAGAATTAATGTCAAATACCCAAACTTATAATCCAAGGATCAAGACTAACTAAACCGATTAAGGTTGTGACACTCACAATCGAGGTAGAGGTTGTTGAGGCTTCACTACCACCTAGAAAAGGCAAGCTAATACTAAGTTAAAGCAAATCTTTAACTTTGGATTAAAGTAAAAGCAAGTTCGTAAACTTAAGGGAAATCACGGTTAGTTCTTGAGGTTCCACGGTCGTGGACTCAAGAACAAACCGTGATTTAGGGTTCGTCAGCGATTCTCTCTAACTCTCAAGGTCCAATCTATTTACGATCGATCTATCATCATCTAAGCCACAACTATCAACCCTTCACCTTAGAATTGCTAAAGGGTTTTAGCCAACAACAGTCATATTGATATCAAATTCAAGGTTTAAAAGATTGAAAGATAAAAACTTTCAAAAACCTTCAATAACTTTCAAATCAATCTCAAAATCACAATCAAGAACAAGAATAGTCACTAGATTCGGAATAACACAAACCAAACACAGATCTTAGATAAGAAGGAAGAACGGGATGTCAATCCGTCTTCTAAATCAAACCTAAGCAAGAAGCGAAATCTCCTTGCGAACAATCTTCTGAATCTTCGATCTTCCGTCAATCCGGAAATCCCAATGACAAAGCGCAATAATCTCCCAAACACAATCTCCGCCAAAATGCAAATTTAGGGCAATTCCGAGCGCAAGCGTAAGATGCGTCTATGCGTAAGCAAAGGTGACGGAATCTCTCTTCGTCCGTCCTTTTATAGTGTAAGATAAAGTATCGGCCCGGCCCAATCTTGTAAAAGATCGTGGCTTAAAGTGTGGCGAAAAAGATCGCCAAGATCACGGTCGTGGAAGGTTCCACGACCGTAATTTAGAGCGTGGAAATCAACAAGGTTTGAACTAATGATTCCACGACCGTAGAAGTTACTGGAATGAACCACGCTTCACTTGCTAAGGTTCCACGACCGTGGTTTAGGGCGTGGAAAGGAGTACGGCCGTAATTTAGAGCGTGGTTTAGGGCTAGAACGTGATTCTTCCTTAGTCTCGTGCATCCTTCAAGTTGGCACTCCCTTAGCTCCTAGGAATGTCCTCAATTCATGGACATGTTCCATCAAACTCCATCCTTGCTCAATTCCGTTCGGAAATAGCTCTCAATTACCTATAATCAACATAAAGCTTGTGTAGATCTCTATATCGACATTATAGACAAACTAGCTCACAAATGCATCAATGCTCATTCAATGACTATCAATATGGATCAAATACACTTAGAAAACGTGCCTAAAATATCACATTATTTCATGCTAACACGTTTCTCAATTTCGAGATGCCTCAAACCCTTGATGCACATACCATAATCCGTTAGGAATATCGCTCAATCCGACTTTGGCAAGACAGAAACACCCGGCTATGTGAATGGTGCCGAGTTACTCATCGTCATGATTGACTTCCCCAAACCTATTATTTCTATTCTTTGAATGCAAACAATTGCTTTCATGGCCCTCCCACATCAAACATGCCAAAACATAACTCCTCCAAATTCCCGAATAGGTAAGGGAGGCAATTATTTCATTGAGGGGCTAAATGAACAAAGAAAGGAGAAAGAAAGGTCGAATTGCCTTAATCATTTCATAAAGAAGTATAAGAACTTATCATGTGATTTCAACTTCGATTTCTCAATATGATTTAGATAAAACTCTTCACATTATTAAACTTGCAAGAAGGGATAATCAACACATTCAATTCTTTTTCAATTCATTATTCGTTTAGGCATACAATTGTCATCAAAAACTTAATTCACAAGTAGTAATTATCATAGAAATCATCTCAATTCTTAGAAGCACAAAACCTTTTAGAATTTTCAAAATTTTTCAATTTTTATGGGTTTTTCAAAAGCTTTTTCATGCAATGCAATAATGAAACGTGTGACAAAGAAATGAAACATGCAAAGTGTTCTCGAATCAAGGCAAGCAAAGTGAGTAGAGTTATTACAAACGATAGTCACACCCCACCCCATACTTGAGACAAACATTGTCCCTAATGTTCAAAAAGAAATAAAAAAAAGAAAGAAAGAAAAATGAACTCACAAGAAGGTAGTGGAGCGGCTAATACTGTCAATCATCCATGGTCATCACTGAGGTGGAGGCGGTGGTGGAAACGGGAAGAAGCCGGGGTCGAAGTTCCGCCCAAACTGTTGGCGGTAGATGTCTCTCATCATCCTATCATGCTCATCAGCTCGTGCGTCCCTAGCGTCCTGCCGGATCTCCAAATCTCCTACTATGTCGGATAGGTCGGTAGCGCAGTCCGGTAGCTGCTCATACCACCCCGGTGCCTTGCTGTACCAAGCTGGTGCATCCTGTGGGGCTGGTTCTAACGACGGTTGTACATACCATGTCGGTGGAGCTCCCATCCACTCCGGTTGTGATCTATACCAGGCGGGAGGGGTATCCATCCATGTCGGCCTCTTACTCACGCTAGCACGGCGAGATGAAGAGGCTCCTGAATGTCCAGCTGGTCGTGGTGAACGCCTGGGAGGGTCAGGGAAATGTGTCGGTTGATCCGGGAAAGTGTCAAAGTCATGCTCCTCACCTCCTCCCTCAAAACCATCACCTCCTCCTATCTCCTCCTCATCTGCATCCGGTACCTCAGCGGGAACGTAGGGAGGGGCTACTAACCTATTCGCGTGCATAGCAGCGAATGTCTGCTTCCAATTATGGCATCAAGCCATAATGGAATACTCAGGGAGCCATGGAACACCTCTACCTCCTCTATCCTCCCATGGCATGGCAGCGGTAGGTGGACCTCTATGTCTAGGAAAGATCAAACCTCTAGTCATGAGGCTCTGGAGACCCAACGGTCTCGCCGCTATCCTAGTGCAAGCAGAAAAATCTATCCCCAACTGTCTAGCGATGTGGGTGACCATACCACCATATCCAATGTTCCCGGCTCTCTTATTCTTGAGCTTACTCATGGTGGAGGATAGAAGGGTAGCACAGTCAGCAGATCTACCGTGCAACATAGCATAAAGGAGGAACAACTCATCTGTCTTAATCTTTTGAGGGGTCTTGATCCTAGGGAAAAGACACTCAGAAAGTACTCTATGGGCTATCTTCAAGGCTAAGTGATAGATAAGCTTAGCCTTGGTGTCAGCTGGTTGCCAACGGTCCTCGCTGGCATAGATCATAGCAATGTCCTCCCAGAAATCCTTAGCGTATACACCGCTAGGAAAATGACCATTGAAGGTCTCTTGGAACCCAAAGAAGGCTCCGAACTCTAAGATCGAGAACTCGTAGTTCTCCTCCATCAGCCTAAAGGAAACTGTCCTATCCACATGGCTATGCTCAAAAGAGATCACAAACTCTCGAGTGATCTCCTCATATGCGTCTTCCCTAATAGCGGAGAAGGTGATCAAGCCGGCTCTATCTAGAAGCCATGTAAGGTCACTCACCACATTTAATGGCTCTAACTCCTCAAGAACTAAGTAGCGTGGTCCTATGACTGCCCTCTTCTCGATCCTTTTTAAGGCATCGAGGTAATCCTCATGGATTTTTGGAATTCTAGGGGGTGGGGGTGATGGTGGCTCACTAGGAGGTATTTGGGAGGAGGAGGAAGCATCACCTTTCCTCTTTTTGCTTCTAGTAGACATTCTCCTAATCAAATCCATTTCAGAGGCAAAATTACGGCATGTTCTACAGATTCCACGGCCGTGGTTTACCCAGAGACCGTGATTCGGCTCAGAATTTCTCAAAACTCAATCAATTCACACCAAATTCACCAAGCAGCAGTCCTAGACTAATTCCAATCCAATTCCAATCAGTTCGCCTAAAAATTCTTGCAAAAATTGAGCCAAATCGACAAAGTAGAGAAAGAGAAGAAAACCTAGGTTTTGGATTCTTAAAATCCAAATTTCGTCTTCTTCGGGGATCGTTCGCTTGATTTTTTGATTGGATCTTGTAGATGGTTGAATTTGCTTCACTTTAGGCTCAAGAATTGTTTGAAACAATTACCGAACGGAGATTTGAGGGAGGAGAGATGGCGTCGGCGATTTGGGCGTGGAAGAGAAGGGTTTGTTGTATTTTTGTGAAGAGGTGGTTTATATAGTGGCCGTAAAATTTTTGGAAAATTACGGTCACTCGGGGTGTTCCATGGCCGTGGTATTGTACAAAACCGTGGTTTTGGTGATTTTTCTCAGAATTTTGCAAATTACGGTCATTGTAGCTTTCACGACCATGGTTTTGGGAGGGAACTCTCTGTAATGTGCCAAAATTCAAGTTTCGTCAATTTCCTTCAACTTTCCTTCTCCCTTGCCTATTCCATTGCTCCTACATCCAAAAACACGAACATACTGGAAAGTATCGAAGGCAAAACAAAACAAAACGTCTAAACTAATCTAATCTACGAATGATAAACAAAAACATAAATGCAATACCTTGGGTTGCGTCCCAAGAAGCGTTTGTTTAAGGTCCGCAGCTAGACCGTACTTGCACTTATTCGAGTGCGGTAGGTGCGAACTCCTCAGCTTGGAGTTCCGGTGAGTACTTCTTGAGTCGTTAACCGTTCACCTTGAAGCTTCCGCCCTTTTCACCTCATACTTCAACTGCACCATGGGGAAAAACACGTTTGATTAGATAAGGTCCGGTCCAACGAGATTTAAGCTTACTTGGAAAGAGATGAAGTCTTGAATTGAAGAGGAGAACTTGATCTCCTTCTTTGAGGTCTTTTGGAATGATATGCTTATCATGCCAACGCTTCGCTCTTTCTTTATAGATCTTGGCGTTTTCATAGGCGTTTAAACGAAGTTCTTCAAGCTCGTTAAGGTCCAAGAGGCGCTTCTCGCCTGTTTCCTTTATGCTGAAGTTCAACCACTTTATTGCCCAATAGGCCTTATGTTATAGCTCTACTAGTAAGTGACAAGACTTCCCATACACAAGGTTGTACGGTGTCGTACCTATGGGAGTCTTATATGCAGTCCGGTATGCCCACAATACATCATCTAGCTTCAAAGACCAATCCTTCCTTGTTCGTGAAACCGTCTTCTCTAGGATTCCTTTAATTTCCCGGTTTGAAATCTCCACTTGTCCACTTGTTTGTGGATGGTAAGGGGTGGAGATCTTGTGAGTCACCCCATACTTAGCTAGTAGAGCTTCGAATCGTTGGGCAATGAAGTGAGAGCCTCCATCACTAGTGATAGTCCATGGTGTCCCAAATCGTGGGAAAATGGTCTTGTTAAAGAACTTAACCACAACCATGGCATCATTAGTAGGAGAGGCAATTGCTTCAACCCATCTCGAAACATAATCTACAGCTAGAAGTATGTATTGGTTTCCACAAGATGATGGAAAAGGTCCCATGAAGTCTACTCCCCAAACGTCAAAGATCTCTACCTCCTGAATGTTGTTAAGAGGCATCTCGTTTCTCCTAGAGATGTTCCTTGTTCTTTGACAAGCATCGCAGCAGGAAACAAAGGTTTGCACATCTTTAAATAAAGTAGGCCAAAAGAATCCAGATTGCAATACCTTAGCGCTAGTCTTGTTCGAGCTAGCGTGTCCTCCACAAGGTAGTGAATGACAATGACGGATGACGCTTTGCATCTCGTCTTCCGGCACACATCGTCGAATGATGCCGTCAGGACCTCTCTTAAAGAGGAGAGGTTCATTCCAAAAGTATTCCCGAACATCCTTAAAGAACTTTTTTCTTTGTGCATAGGATAATCCGGGCGGTAATTCCTGGCAAACCAAATAGTTAACAAAATCAGCAAACCATGGTTCATTACCTTTAGTGATCTTGTCGATGCACTCCTCTTTGATATGTAAATGCTCGTCCGGAAAGGAGTCATCTATGGGTAGATTGTCGTCCTCTAGATGTGGTAGACGACTCAAATGATCCGCAATAGAATTTTCCGAACCCTTCTTGTCACGGATTTCTAGATTGAATTCTTGTAGAAGAAGAATCCATCTAATTAGCCTTGGTTTTGCATCCTTCTTTGGAAGTAAATACCGGATCGCAACATGATCCGTGTATACAATCACCTTTGCACCTACAAGATAAGAACGAAACTTTTCAAATGCATATACAATTGCTAGAAACTCTTTCTCGGTAGTGGCGTAGTTAAGCTGCGCTTCATCTAGCGTCTTGCTAGCATAGTAGATAGCATGGGTTCGTCCTTCCTTCTTTTTCCCAAGCACAGCTCCTATAGCTACGTCACTTGCGTCACACATAACCTCGAATGGAAGATTCCAATCCGGAGGTTGAATAATCGGGGCTGAGATTAGAGCTTCCCGAATCTTATGAAACGCATCGAAACACTCCTGCGAGAAATCAAAAACTGCATCCTTCATCAATAGATTAGTAAGCGGTTTTGATATCTTAGAGAAATCTTTTATAAAGCGCCTATAAAATCTAGCATGTCCTAGAAAGCTTCTTATCCCTTTCACCGAAGATGGGGGAGGGAGCTTTTCTATAGTCTCTATCTTAGCCTTATCCACTTCAATCCCTCTACTAGAGATTAAGTGTCCTAATACAATGCCTTCTTTCACCATAAATTGACACTTTTCCTAATTAAGAACTAGTTTAGTGTCTTCATACCTTTGTAGCACAAGAGAAAGGTTAGAAAGACAATTATCGAAAGCGGAGGCATAAACAGAAAAGTCATCCATGAAAACCTCCATGATTTCCTCTATGTACTCCGAGCAGATAGCCACCATGCACCTTTGAAAGGTGGTTGGGGCGTTGCAAAGCCCAAACGGCATCCTCCTATAAGCAAACGTACCCCACGGGCACGTGAATATGGTCTTCTCTTGATCGTCCGGATGTATCGGGATCTGAAAGAAACCACTATAACCGTCAAGATAACAGAAATGTGAGTGTTGTGCTAACCTCTCAAGCATTTGGACGATGAATGGTAGTGGGAAGTGATCCTTCTTTGTTGCGTTGTTTAGCTTGCGGTAGTCTATGCACATCCTCCATGCCGTCACGGTTCGTGTAGGAATGAGTTCATTGTTCTTGTTGGTAATGACCGTCATTCCTCCTTTCTTTGGAACCACTTGTACGGGACTCACCCACTTGCTATCGGAGATAGGGTAGATGATACCTGCATCAAGTAGTTTAAGAATTTCCTTCTTGACAACCTCCTTCATGGTCGGATTTAACCGCATTTGAGGTTGTCGCAAAGTTCTAAAATCTTCTTCCATTAGAATCTTATGCATGCATAGTGAAGGCTTGATTCCTACTAGATCCTCTATAGTGTAGCCTAAGGCTTTCCTATGTTTTTTAAGAACAACCATAAGCTTACTATGTTCATCTATAGTTAGATCGGAGCTAACAATTACCGGAAAGATAGAATTAGGTCCTAGAAATGCGTACCTTAGATGTGCGGGAAGTGGCTTCAATTCCATCACTATAGGTATCTCTAATGACTCTTGACGAGTGTCCAATGCTTCCTTAGGAGTCTCTAAGGGTATAGAAGTTGTTGGAGAATAATCAAGAGAAGTGGTAGAAAGAACGTAATTGTCTTCATATTTTCCCAAAATTACGATTCCCCTGTTTCCTCCACGATCGTGGTTTTGGGCGTGGAAGTCAATTATGGCACCTCTGCTTGTTCCATGGCCGTGGTTTTGGCCGTGTAACTTACTGGAGTCCTCTGAATAGCTAATTACGGTCAGGTTGGTGAAAACCATGGCCGTGGAATAGCATGACTGGCCGTGATTCCTCACATTTTTCTGACCCATCGTAGAGTTTTTCAAATTCTTCTTCGTACACTTCCTTTTGCTTCTCTAAAGCTTCAATTTCCTCATTGCATTCCTCTTCTTCTCCTATGTCCATAATGCTCATAGTGATCACCTTTTGCAAGGGATCTTTGAAGAGAATCGAACTTACTTCCTCTCTAGATAGCTCTTCGTCATGGATGTTGAATATATCCTCTTCAAAAGCTGGTTCTTTCATCAAAGTGGAAAGAACGAACTCTACCTTTTCCTCTCCTATGTCGAAGGCGAGTCTAGCATTCTTGCAATCAACCATACAACCGGATGTTGCAAGAAACGGTCTTCCGAGTATGATTGGGACCGGACTATCTACAGGAATATCAAGCACAACAAAATCTATTGGAACATAGAATTTACCAAGCTTGACCGGGACGTCTTCAACTATGCCGACGGGACGAGTTATGGATCGATCCGCCATGTATAACGTCATCTTCACCGGTTTAGGTTCGCCTAAACCGATCTTCCTGCATCAGGCAAGCGGAATGATGCTAATGCTTGCTCCTAAATCACATAATGCATCATATGTGACATCTCCCACTCCTATGGGAACACAAAATGATCCCGGATCCTTCAGCTTTGGGGGCATCTTTTCCTTCATCGTCTTGATGAGATCCGACGAATCCGAACTCATCTTGACTTCTCCAAAATCCTCTAATTTCCTCTTGTTAGAGAGGGTCTCCTTTAAGAACTTTCCATAAGCTGGCATACCTACAATTGCATCAATGAAAGGTATATTAATATGCAGTTTGCTCATGAGTTCAATAAACTTACCGAATTGTTTGTCTAGACGCGCTCTTGCTCTAGATTGTGGGAATGGTAGGGGAGGTTTGTAAGCTGGAGGAGGAATATAGATGTCTTCCTTCTCCTTCCCCTTTTCCTTCTCTTTTTCGACGGGAACTTCCACAAAATTAGGCTGCGGGTCGGTGGTTGTTGCTCCGCTCCTATTTGTGATAGCCATCACCCTTCCTTTCGGGTTATCCTCCGTCTTTCCTGGAAGTTTTCCTTGATTCCTAGGAACTTCCTCATCATTGCTAAACATTTGGTTTTCTAGAACCTTTTGGGCTTTATCAACCTTAGTAATGTGACTCTCCAATCCTTGAAGCTTTCCCAAGATTGTTTCCAACATGGGATCGGGCTTCTCTTTCCCCGAAGTGCTTCCACTATTAGATGTTTGTCCCTGACTTTTCAAAGGATGGAAGAAGAAGAAGGTGGAGTTAGTGAATTTCCTGAATTGGGATAAGAATTACTGGAGTTTTGTTGTTGGTTGGAACACCAATTGTTGTTGTTTGAACCCTATTGTTGTTCCAATTATTATTCCGGTTATTGTTGTTGTTCCAATTGTTCCGGTTGTTGTTCCGGTTGTTGCGATTTGTGTTCTCATTCCCATTGTGGTTATTGTTGTTCTCTAAATAACCAACATTTTGCTCCTTATGCTTTGGAAAGCTAGCCTTTATGACTTCCTTCAATTCTTTAATCTCGGAGTTGAGAGAAAAGATTTGAGTTTGAGCAGCTTGTGTTAGCTTTGCTCCTTGCTCCACTCGATGTGCTTCTACCTTCCGGTGAGAATACTTCTCAATGACTCGGGCTTGCTTCTCAATGAAGTCCCAAGCGTCATCTTCCCTCATGTCCATGAATGTACCACATGAAAGGAATTGGAGCTTGAATTGTGTTTCCATATCCAGCCCCTTATAGTATATCTCCAATAGCTCCAATTTGGAAATGCCATGATGTGGGCAATCCAATAGTAAATCCTGAAACTTTCCCAAGACTGGAACAAACTTTCATTAGATCTCATAGAAAATGCATTAATCTTACCTCTCAACTCTGCCGTCTTGGATGGCGGAAAGAATTTGGTGAGGAACTCCGAAGAAAGATCCTCCCATGTGTTGAGTCTTCCATTTGGAAGAGCTTGATACCAAGATAAAGCTTTCCCTTTCAAAGAGAAGAAGAATAGCTTGATCTTGTAATTGTTGGTAGTTCCATTCTTTGGCTTCATTGTCTCCATCAAGATCTCAAAATACTGTAAATTGTGATGTGGAGATTCAGTACTCGTTCCTCCAAACTGACTTTGGCGAATGATGGTAATAATTTGTGGGTTGAAGCTAAAGCCTTGCATATCATCAGCATCAAAGTTCACACCTAGACGGCGTGGTTGCTGAATTGGATCCATCCTTTGGCCAAGAGTTCTTGGCTCTTCATCCACACGAGCGGCTCTTGCACCCCCAGCCGGGACATGATAATTGGCAGCCGGTCTTGGATTATATTGATTCATATTGATCGTCGGATTAATGTCCTCTAGCGGTGGCATGGAAGAGTCGCTATCCTCATCGGATGAGCTGGTTCTAACCGATCTCGCCGGTTTCCTCCTCTTCTTCTTCTTGGAATCACTCATCTCCAGCCTCATTTGAAACATCGTATCCCTGAGCTCATCAATTTGCAATTGATGACGGTCCGATTCTTCCTTGCGAGTCTTCTCGCTCCATCTAAGTTGAGCTTCGGATTCCTCCAACTTTGCTTGAAGATCCCGCTCCTTGTTTTCAGCCATCTTTCTTTCTTTGAGCTTCTTCCTCAAAGTCTTCTCAAGTTCTTGATCAAGAGGTAAGAGGTCTTTGTTGTTTCTAGACCTATGCATATACCTAAGGTAACATGCAAATACCACTCGAAGGAGATATCAAATAACAAGAGCAAAGCTCCCAAGCTTGACAACCGATAACCGAATTCGGCCTAGACCAAATCCCCGGCAACGGCGCCAAAAACTTGTTCGCCACTTAGCGTGCATGCAAATAAGCTTTAAATTTATAAAACTAGAATCAAGCAAGCGAACCCGCAGTGTACGGATCGGCGTAGTAAAGCAAGAATTCCAGAGTATCGAACATAGGGATTTGGGGGGAACAAATTCACTTCACAAATCGTCAAGCAAGTAAATGTATAAGCTTTGCAAATATTGGGAAAACAACAACCCTAAAGATTCAGGTATCTAATTGTGGCAATCGATTCAAGATATACTAAAGAACTAAGGACAGAGTTAAGAGTTGCAAAGGTATGCTAAGGTAAAGCAATGTACGGTGAAGTTCCAAGGCTTTATATGACTTATCTAAAGACACTCTCTATAAAGGTTATTGAGGCTTCAGTATAGAAAGGATCTATGAATAAGACTTAATATCAAATACCCAAACTTGTAACCCAAGGATCAAAACTAACTAAAACGATTAAGGTTGTGACACTCGAAATCGAAGTAGAGGTTGTTGAGGCTTCACTACTACCTAGAAAAGGGCAAACCTAGACTAGATTAAAGCTAATCTTTAACTTTGGATCAAAGTAAAAGCTAAATTCGTAAACTAGGGTAAATCACGGGTAGTTCTTGAGTTCCACGGCCGTGGAAGTTCAAGAACAGACCGTGATCTTGGTTCGTCGACGAGATCTCTCTAACTCTCAGGGCCCAATCAATTTACGATCGATCTATCATCATCTAAGCCACAACTATCAACCCTTCACCTTAGAATTGCTAAAGGGTTTTAGCCAATAACCACTGTCATGATATCAAAAATCAATTTAAGAAGAATGAAAGATGAAAACCTTAGAAAACTCAAATATAACTCAAAGTCAATCTCAAAGCCAAACACCAAAATAGAGTACTTAATGGATTCAGAATAGAACACAAAACCTCACAAAATCTAAGGCAAGTATGAAGAACGGGATGTCAATCCGTCTTCAATAACAAAACCTAGAAAAAGGGCGCAACTTCCGCCACACAAGATCTTCCGAAATCCAAATTACCGGCGCTTCCGCTAAATCTCCTCGAACTCTCTCCAACAACCCTAAGCAAGGCTAAGCGATAAGCGTGGATGTCCGAAACTCTCTTATCTGACCCTTTTATAAGAAAGGATAAAATAACCGTCCGGACCATGTGCGTAAATGATGTGGCAATAATTAATTCGTCAAAAGATCGCCTAAATCACGGTCTCAAGGGGTTCCACGACCGTGGTTTAGAGCGTGGAAGTGGATTACGGTTCCATATGATTTCTACGACCGTACTTTATACCGTGTAACTCTCTGAAATGCTCCACGTTCATGATACCAAGATCCCGGCCGTGGTTTTGAGCGTGGACTTCTCTACGACCGTATTTTAGAGCGTGGAAGTGTAAATTGCTTGTGGTTTCCTTTGTGTCGTGCCATTCCTCATCCTAGCATCTCCTTTGGCTTCTTTGATGTGTTCCTAATCCTTGGATGTGCTCAAATCTTCTCCTATCTCTCTCAATTGGTCCGGTTTTAGCTCTTATTCACCTATAATCAACATAAAGCTAATGTAGACCTCCATATCGAAAATATAGACAAACTAGCTAACAAATGCTTCAATGCCTTATCAATGAACACTATAATGGATGAAAAACAATTAGAAAAAGTGCCTAGAATATCGCAATATTTCATGCTAACAGAAATCAAGTTGAAATCTCTAATGTCTTGGTAAAGGTCTTCGAAGATGTTTGTGTCTATGCATTCAATGATATAATGTAAGTGTCACTGAAAAAGTATGGTCATCTGGCAAATATTGAGGAACTGTAGTCATTCGTGAAAATTGTAGGTTCTCAAAATGGAACATTTTTCTCCACAACTTACTTATATCATTGATTACTAATAAAATGTAATTAACACTTCCATCGAGGTCAACCACATTATAAGGAAGTCATTCTAGAGATAAAAATAGATCTGACTAGAGAGAAGGTGGCGACCGACAAAGAAGAAGATTTCGAGTGAAGAAGATGGTGGCGAGTGAAGAAGAAGACTCTGACTGGAGAGAAGGGGGCGAGAAGGTGACGATTGGCGACCGGCGAGAAGTTTTGAGTTTTCTCTTGTCTTTCTCTCGATGTCTCGAACAAAAAGAAGAAGTGGCGGTCAAATAGATCCGAAAACATAAACATAGATCTAGGTTTTTGTAACACCCTAAATCCTATGGACTCGGGATGTTACGGGTTAGAACCTCACAATGGGTCCTGACCCTAGCCTGACAACAAGTTCACTGGATCTTACAACAAGACACAAATAAATATAAAAACCAACATCAATAAAACTGAAATGTCATAAACCCAAAAACATACAAAACTCAAAACCGAGGGTTTCTGTACATGTAGGATGGGTTACGGGGTTTGTATGTACAAATATATGATTGTGTAGTTTTGATACTCGATTATGAGCTTTATATGTTTTTGGGTTTATGATATTTCACTTTTATTGATGTTGGTTTTTATATTTATTTGTGCCTTGCTGTAAGATTCGGTGAACTTGTTGTCAAGCAAGGATCAGGACCCATTGTGAGGTCCTATCCCGTAGTATCCTGAGTCCATAGGATTTGGGGTGTTACAAATATGGTATCAGAGCCTTAGGTTGACAGCAATGACACTCGTAATCTTACAGCAAGATGTGAGACGGCTCAACCTCAGTTACAAAGAGATCTAGCATGGCTAGAGTTAGATATTCAGTTCCATGATACGGACAACCATCTGTCCACCCTAGAGGTTCTACCTAATCTGTTGGGAGAGATCCAATAGAAGAATGAGACCTGCCCGACACTGAGATGGATCCGAGACAGGATGTCTTGAGATGAGGCACCTCAATTCACTATAGGTGTCGACGGAGTGATGAGACACCATGAGTGCATCTGTGTACCCTCTGACAAAGAGTTGAGGTAGAGGATCTTACAAGAGGCTCACACCACACCTTACTTAGTGCACTCAGGTGCGAGTAAGATGTATCAAGATGTGAGACGTTCTTTTTAGTGGGTTGGGCTGAAGCCCGACGTGACTAGATTTGTGGCCTTGTGCGCGACTTGTCAACAGGTCAAGATCGAGCATTGCAAACCCGGAGGAGAACTCCATCCAATGCTAGTATTGTAGTGGAAGGGGGAGGACATCTCCATGGATTTCGTTACCGGTATGAGACCGAGTAGGAGTTTTGACACTATCTGGGTTGTGGTAAACCGGCTGACGAAGACCGCACGTTTCATCCCTATTAGGGAAACGTGGCCGGTGAGTCAGCTAGCTGAGGAGTTCACTAGACAAATAGTGAGATTCCATCGGGTACCGAGGACCATTGTCTCGGATAGAGATGGGCGATTTTCACCTCAAGATTTTGGTAGTATGTACACACTTCTTTGGGTATGAGCCTTCACTTCACTACATTTGTTCATACTCAGACAAATGGTCAGTCAGAGAGGACTATACAAACCTTAGAGGATATGCTAAGAGTCTGTGTGCTAGAGTAGGAACAAGTGTCGTACACCTTTGTGAGGATGACCCTTATGAGGCGTTATATGAGTTTTCGTATAATAACAGTTGACATGCGATGAACATGATGACCCCTTATATGAGGCATTAAATGAACTGAGATGTCGTACACCCCTATGCCGGAATGAGTCGAGCAAAATCTGTGGGATAGTTCCTGAGCAGATACAAGATGACATCACTCAGGTAGCATTGATTTAAGAGCAGACGTTGGCCCTGCAGAGCTGTCAAAAGTCGTATGTTGATAAGAGGCGTTAAATTTTTCAACATTAAGGGGAAGTTGAGTCCCCGATATCTCGAACCTTTTGAGATTTGGAGCAAGTTGGAGAGACAGCATACTGACTCGCGTTGCCACCCAGACTAGATGGCGTTCACCTAGTCTTTCATGTGTTTCAGTTGAGAGAGTATATACCGGATCCGAGACACATCATCAATTATGAGAATTTAGTGGTGGAGCCGGACCACATGTTTGTTAAGCATCCGGTAGCTGTTCTAGAGCGGAGTACGAGACGCTTGCGTTCGAAAGACATCCCGATGTTGAGGATTCAGTGGTCTAGACGGTGAGCCAATGAGGCTACTTGTGAAATCGAAGATAGTATCAGGAGGAATTATCCGGATTTTTATACAAAGATAGATGCATCTGTAGGATCGATGAGTTGAGTCTTAGTTCTATCTTTGTTGAGGTTATGTGCTTATATGTTATTATGCGTTATTTGTTTTTTGTGATAGATTGTTATGTGCGATCTTATTAGATTGTGTGTGCTAGCACGAGTTGCATATGGGGGTAGATTGAAGGCTTATACCTTCCTGAGATCATGTGAGTATACCTCGGTGTATGAGACCAAGAAGATCATCTATTATCCAAGTTTCAGGACAAAACTTGTTTTTAGGGGTGTGTGTGTAAAAGCTAGGATTTTCGAATCCTAATTAATGATGATTAAGGGTAATTAACTTAATCATTGATAGTAAGTGAGCCATAACTCACGAATAGGGTGTAAATTACGAGTATGAGTTTCACCGTTATGTTCTTAACGAGACTTGGGACTTATGGGGGAAATTTTACTTTTTCCTCTGGGTAATTATCTTAATCATCCGGTGTTATTTGAAGCATTTGGGAGCTCCAAAAATCGATTAATAATTCATTTCCTTTCACGTTTCCTCGTAAAAGCTCCGATTTCTCTCAACCTTCAAATTCAGATCTACTCCGTTTCTAATCCGATTTCAATTCCGTTTGAGTTTTTGGATTCCTCTCTTCCTTCCCTTCATATCGCTACCGAGGTTTTGTATTTCTGAGCAAAGATTTTTTCCGAGTTTACCGTACCTCCACCGTCTAGTGATCAAGTAAAGGTTATAAAGTGATTCAATTGAACGTACGAGCGAAACAAAATACTTGTTTATATCAATATAGATATAAATGGAGCGAGAATCGGGAGTTGATATTGAGAAATGGAAGAAAGGCAAGGTCGAGCATATATGTTAGGCCGGTTCTGTTGCTCGGATTCCGTTAATTTGATGCTTTCTGAGCGTAGCCTACGTCGTTGTGATTCCGAATCTTCTTTCGGATCGTCAATCGGGTTGGTAACGAATAAGTTATGAATTTATTCGTTTTCCGTATTGCGATTTGTCCTAAATTGACCTTAGGCTTGTCAAAATGGATAACTGGAAATTCCATTATGCTCGTTATATTATTCTGGAGATCATTGTCTATTTGTTTGATGAGATCTCATGATAGGTGAGTTCAAAAATTGCTTGCGGACAAAACGTTATTGTGGTAAAAATTAATTAAAAGTTAATTAATTAAATTAGGATTCTAGAGAACGTTATAAGTTGATTAAATTCAAAGGAATGAATTTAATTGATATTTAAAGCGAGATGTCTAATACGAGGAATTTGATATTCTCGACAAGTGGTGTTGGAGTTGGTAGACTAACCATAGCTTAGTAGCTTGGTGAGCGTATCCAGGTAAGTCCTTGTTACTTACTTAGCTGCGTTCATATATTGGATGAGTACATGAGTGGTGATTGTTATATGCGTTATAGCATGTTATAGGTTGAATATTACTGACGTATGTTTGGCCCACGATTATTCAGCTTGCTCAGTTCTCTCGAGAGAGTCTGAGGAGTTCTTTGGGACTTAGACAGTCCGGGTATACGGTGAGGGTATCGAACCGCTCCATATGGCATACAATGGGGTGCTCCTTGTAACACCCCAAATTTTGGCGCGTTTACGATATTTATTTTATTCGGCTTCTATCAATATTTTACTAACTTAAATGTTTTAATTCTTTTATTTTAAAGTATTTTACGACATAAATTATCCTTTCTGAATATATTTATACTTTGGATACGTTCTTTCAGATCCATACTATTATTTGTGGAAAAAGTCAGAAAGTTTTCTGATTCGAAAATCCCGTTCCGAGTGGTTTTGATCGAGTTTACTCTATTACTCTTTTCCTTTTTTATTATATTATTTCTTTCCTTCTTTTATTTTCTTTTTTTCGTTTCTTCCCAAATGGGATGTCAGGCCGCTGAGATCGACCCCTCGCTCCCTCCGTGCCCTGCGAACCGACCTCTTGGCACATGTAATACCGCCCAACCTATGGACCTATGGTCATCTCCATCACTCAGCTCCTATCTCCCTCAGATTCTATCTCAACCCTGATATCTCACCTCCCTCTTTGCCTCCATCTCTACAACAACACTCAAGCGCCCTCTCTCTCTCTCGATCCACTTGCAACGCCTCACCAGGAAACAGAGGAGCTGCAGCCAAGGTCCGGTCCCTGCAGCGCGGTCCAATCCTGCCGCTGGCACCCCCCGTCCACACCCAGCCTCGGCCTCGACCTCCACCGAGAAGCCCTCTCCCATCTCGATCTTCTCTGTATTGCCGACGCCGGATCAAAGACCCCCCTGTTTCTCTTCCCCTCTTTGTTTTCCTTCGCTTGAACCTCGCCACTGTCGGGAAGAGAAGCCTCAACATCCCTCGCCGTTATCACCACCTGTACTGCCGGTCTGCCACCTGAGAGCACCCATTGTTGGTCTCACTTCCAACTCCTTCCCCTTGCGCTATCTGTTTGAACGGAGAACCAGGGAGACAGCCTCTCCTCTCCCTCTCTTTTGTGGCAATCAGGAGCTCCGCCGGCTGCCACCACCGGAGGCTTGGAGCCTCGCATCGCTGCCACCGGAGCCACGCCGCCAGTGCGACCCTCCTTCCTCCGCCAGACTATGCCGCCGCCGCCTATGGATCTCCTTCCCCAGCCCCTGCGCGAGATCTATCGGGTTAAAAGAAAACCCTTTTTGAATTTTGTAATCAGGCCCCCTTATTTTGTGTTAATTGCTAATGGAACCCAATGTTTTGTATTTACATATTTTACCCACATTTTAGGATCTTGCATTTATATCCTTTGCTGGAAAATTACAGATTATGACCCTTATTTACATTTTCAGAATATGACCAAAGTTTATGAATTTGTTCATCTTGGCCCTAAAAATGTATTTGTCGATTTTAAACTTGGGTTTGAATTAGGGGGATATTCTTATATTTGTATATACTACATTTTATGCCTTTGATTGGATTAATCTCGGTTTACTGCAAAGATTTTATTGTGGGTATTAACCTTGACTTTGAAAACGAGTTTTACCTTGAATTTATGATGTTATTCAATTTGCCCGGAATATTATATTTACGGTTTTAACTTGGGTTTTAAAAGTGAGTTTTCCTTAGATTTATATATGTTAATTATTCCGATCAAATTTAGCGTACGAGCTAAATTTGTTTAGTTTTGGTACTAGGTTCGGGAACGACCCCGTAAAGGCCGAACGAGTCCAAGCCGACATCCGTTGATCGATTTCCGTCTTTTGACGTCGTGTGAGTATTCTTTCCCCTCGATCTAGATATGTTAAGTTTTAGTATCATGCTAGGATGAATCTAGCATAACATAGAGTGAATACCATGTAGTGGTTTGGACCTTAGGTGAGTTTTGAGGATTGTCGATTATTGTAAGATGTTGAGTGTTTGGTTGATCTTGTGAGCGTTTTGAGGCTCGAGGTTGGGGTTGTATGATCTTATGGGATTTTGGAGATTAGGGTTGACTTATCCTAGCATGGTGTTGTTACCGTTGAGTTTGTTTAAACTAGGCATGTTTATCCTAGTATGTACTATGGGTTATGATCCTGCGAGATCATAGGGTTTAGAAGTCTTAGGACTTCTAGCTTGTGTTGAGTGTGATGTGAGCATGAGAGATTCTAGGATGCGGTCCTAGAATTGAGAGTCAAATGGTCTTGCCTAGATCATTTGTATAGAAGTCTAAGACTTCTATTGTGAGTGGGTTGTTGATATAGTTATCTTTTTGTGAGCAGGTTATGAGTTTCCTCTCCTAAGGAAGCGAGAGTGTTGTGAGTTGAGTGTGGTGACGAGGTAAGTCTCCGGACTTACTTAGCTCGTATTCTTTGTATTAGCATTATTGTGTGTTGGGTGGTGTGTGTTATTATTTTACTGTTTATAACAACTAAACCGGAAATAGGATTACCGAC
>BSUD01000001.1:148102200-148126435 GCA_033239045.1 Fagopyrum esculentum
AGGGTAAAGGGAACTGGAAGGACGAAGAGGAAGGTGAGTCTTCTAGAGTGGTTGCGCGTAAAAGAGGGGAGGTATGATATGTTTGTTCTAAGGTTATGGATGTCATGTTTTCGCGAGCCCGGCTAAGTCAAGGTTTTTGTGACTCGCATGGCGAAACCATAGTGGCTATGACGTGAAATGAGGAATCTGGATTAGGGCAACACTACAAGCTTAGGGTGATGATGTTAGTATTTGGTGGAGTCATGAGTGGATCCTCTAGAGTTGTGGTTGGGGAATTCTGCCTAAAGGCATACTGTCACAGTTGTGAAGTTGCTCATAGAATACCAAGAAGTGCATAAGGTGACCAACAAGAGCAAGAGAAAACTGAGGTTTTGAAGTGTGAAGTCGATATGAGACGTACAAGAAGTACTTGAAAGATTGAAGTTAAAGCCTCTATGGTCGGTTTGACGTGGCATAAGGAAATGAAGTGTAAAGTTCTACACCTACTTGAAGAAAGGATGTTTATCGCGAAAGCTAATGTGGGATGCAGAGAGCTCCTCCCATATGTGGGGATGTCCGAGGAAGCGAAGGAGATTGTATCGGTTTGTTATAAGGCATGAACGAGTCTTGTAGTTAACACCTTTGTGACTGAACACATGCGCGAGATCAAGAGATGTTATTATCTCCATCCCTTTGAAGTGAGAAGAGGAATTAAGTTGAATTATTGTTTAACTAAGGCTTCAAGAGTCAGAAGACTCGAGCAAGTCCCTCGAGTTCAGGAGATGAAGGATCTTTGAAAGAGGACGGTTAACATTGTAGCTACAGATGGAGCGATGCCTGTGTTTAAAGGACGTCACCCCAACAGTTTGAGGTAGATCATTATTACCATGATCACTTACAAAGTGATAAGACAAGACTGTGTCGGTTAATACGACATGTGACGGGAAGAGAAAAGATAGAACCCGAAATAGATCGGATTCCAATGCATCGGAAGGTGGATTTTACCATTAAGCTTGATTTGAAGTTCATGTTGGAATATATCTTGAACTCTTGATTTGAGGTTCATGTTGAGGCATATTTTGAATTCTTGTTTTGAAGTGTTATAAAGGACACCAGTTTGCGAAGAGAGAGACGATTATCTTCGTTTGTACATCGATCTCTATAAGTTGAGCAAGACGACAATGAAGGACCAGTACCCCTTACAACGAATGGGAGATCTACTCGGTCAGCTGCAAGGGTCGGTAGTGTCTTCTAAGATTAAGTTAAGATTTGATTGTCACCGTTTGAGAATTCGAGACTCAGATATCGCAAATACCGCATTTTGGACCAACCAGAGTCACTACAAGAGAGAAGTCGTATGATAAGTTGTCTCGGGACGGAAAACCCCGAGATATATGGAAGGAGTTACAAGTTATCTTAGATGTGCTGAGCTTTACCAGATATGTGAAGGGAGAAGTTGTGTAACACCTTTGATGGTAACCTACTACGGATGATGATGAAGTATTGAGTGAGACGAAAATTGACAAGGGAGATGTTGCGAGTTAAGAGAAGATTCATTGGTGCAACTGTTTTGAAATTGCCTCGAGATATGAGCGGTTGGAAGAGTACAAGTGATCTTTCAAGACATGGTCATGATTGAGTATTAAGGAGCAATGTTAAAGTAATAGCATGTATGTCTCATTAGTAGAAGCGGTGTGAGGTAAAGTACTTCCTTCATTGTTGGGGACTTACATCAAGAACTGAAGAAACGTAACATTAAAGTTTGGGTTGACAAAAAAAAAAATCAAAGTCAACTGTGTAAATGGGAAGATTTGATCTTCTTTGTTATAGACAATCAAAGAGAAACATAGTGGAAATGCTGCATTGAGAAAGACCCGAGAGGAAAGTTGAGTTTCTGGTATATCGGACCTTTTTGGAATCATAGCGCAAGTAAGGAAAGTGGTTTACCGATTGACATAGCCGCCGATAGTAGAGGGTGTTAACCCGGTGTTTCTGGTATACCAGTTGAGGGAGTACATATATGACTCGAGACATGTTGTCAGGTCATGAGGATCTAGTAGTAGATGAGGAACCGATGAGGCTAATAGGAAGACGGAGGATAATATCTTTGGATAAGTTTTACGCTGAGCTAGTAACATCGATAAGATCAACGGGTTAGACCTAGTTCTTCTCTTGGTTGAGTTATGTGCATGTGTGATGTTATGTGTAGTTAGTGCCCTGTGCGGGAATGTGCTATATAATCTGATATATCTTGCGGTGGTAGTTTGAGTAGATTGTGTGTATAGAGTAGAAGGTTTAAGCCTTCTTAATTTGAGAATTCATACCTCGGCCTTAAGGACCAAGAAGTTCGACGCATAGCAAGTTTCGGGACGAAACTTGTTTTTAGGGAGATCTGATGTAACACCCCAAATTTTGGCGCGTTTACGATATTTATTTTATTCGGCTTCTATCAATATTTTACTAACTTAAATGTTTTAATTCTTTTATTTTAAAGTATTTTACGACATAAATTATCCTTTCTGAATATATTTATACTTTGGATACGTTCTTTCAGATCCATACTATTATTTGTGGAAAAAGTCAGAAAGTTTTCTGATTCGAAAATCCCGTTCCGAGTGGTTTTGATCGAGTTTACTCTATTACTCTTTTCCTTTTTTATTATATTATTTCTTTCCTTCTTTTATTTTCTTTTTTTCGTTTCTTCCCAAATGGGATGTCAGGCCGCTGAGATCGACCCCTCGCTCCCTCCGTGCCCTGCGAACCGACCTCTTGGCACATGTAATACCGCCCAACCTATGGACCTATGGTCATCTCCATCACTCAGCTCCTATCTCCCTCAGATTCTATCTCAACCCTGATATCTCACCTCCCTCTTTGCCTCCATCTCTACAACAACACTCAAGCGCCCTCTCTCTCTCTCGATCCACTTGCAACGCCTCACCAGGAAACAGAGGAGCTGCAGCCAAGGTCCGGTCCCTGCAGCGCGGTCCAATCCTGCCGCTGGCACCCCCCGTCCACACCCAGCCTCGGCCTCGACCTCCACCGAGAAGCCCTCTCCCATCTCGATCTTCTCTGTATTGCCGACGCCGGATCAAAGACCCCCCTGTTTCTCTTCCCCTCTTTGTTTTCCTTCGCTTGAACCTCGCCACTGTCGGGAAGAGAAGCCTCAACATCCCTCGCCGTTATCACCACCTGTACTGCCGGTCTGCCACCTGAGAGCACCCATTGTTGGTCTCACTTCCAACTCCTTCCCCTTGCGCTATCTGTTTGAACGGAGAACCAGGGAGACAGCCTCTCCTCTCCCTCTCTTTTGTGGCAATCAGGAGCTCCGCCGGCTGCCACCACCGGAGGCTTGGAGCCTCGCATCGCTGCCACCGGAGCCACGCCGCCAGTGCGACCCTCCTTCCTCCGCCAGACTATGCCGCCGCCGCCTATGGATCTCCTTCCCCAGCCCCTGCGCGAGATCTATCGGGTTAAAAGAAAACCCTTTTTGAATTTTGTAATCAGGCCCCCTTATTTTGTGTTAATTGCTAATGGAACCCAATGTTTTGTATTTACATATTTTACCCACATTTTAGGATCTTGCATTTATATCCTTTGCTGGAAAATTACAGATTATGACCCTTATTTACATTTTCAGAATATGACCAAAGTTTATGAATTTGTTCATCTTGCCCCTAAAAATGTATTTGTCGATTTTAAACTTGGGTTTGAATTAGGGGGATATTCTTATATTTGTATATACTACATTTTATGCCTTTGATTGGATTAATCTCGGTTTACTGCAAAGATTTTATTGTGGGTATTAACCTTGACTTTGAAAACGAGTTTTACCTTGAATTTATGATGTTATTCAATTTGCCCGGAATATTATATTTACGGTTTTAACTTGGGTTTTAAAAGTGAGTTTTCCTTAGATTTATATATGTTAATTATTCCGATCAAATTTAGCGTACGAGCTAAATTTGTTTAGTTTTGGTACTAGGTTCGGGAACGACCCCGTAAAGGCCGAACGAGTCCAAGCCGACATCCGTTGATCGATTTCCGTCTTTTGACGTCGTGTGAGTATTCTTTCCCCTCGATCTAGATATGTTAAGTTTTAGTATCATGCTAGGATGAATCTAGCATAACATAGAGTGAATACCATGTAGTGGTTTGGACCTTAGGTGAGTTTTGAGGATTGTCGATTATTGTAAGATGTTGAGTGTTTGGTTGATCTTGTGAGCGTTTTGAGGCTCGAGGTTGGGGTTGTATGATCTTATGGGATTTTGGAGATTAGGGTTGACTTATCCTAGCATGGTGTTGTTACCGTTGAGTTTGTTTAAACTAGGCATGTTTATCCTAGTATGTACTATGGGTTATGATCCTGCGAGATCATAGGGTTTAGAAGTCTTAGGACTTCTAGCTTGTGTTGAGTGTGATGTGAGCATGAGAGATTCTAGGATGCGGTCCTAGAATTGAGAGTCAAATGGTCTTGCCTAGATCATTTGTATAGAAGTCTAAGACTTCTATTGTGAGTGGGTTGTTGATATAGTTATCTTTTTGTGAGCAGGTTATGAGTTTCCTCTCCTAAGGAAGCGAGAGTGTTGTGAGTTGAGTGTGGTGACGAGGTAAGTCTCCGGACTTACTTAGCTCGTATTCTTTGTATTAGCATTATTGTGTGTTGGGTGGTGTGTGTTATTATTTTACTGTTTATAACAACTAAACCGGAAATAGGATTACCGACATTTATATTATTTGGCCCAAGTGTATGATAACGGGCGGTGACATCACTGCCTGGCTCCCCGTGAGAGCTAGGGGGATCTCGGCGACTGGCCCGTGCTGGTTAGACGGCCGGAGGCATCCGACCGTTCCATTGCCGGAAGAAGGGACCGAGGCGAGTTTCGGAGGATTCTCGTGTCACAAAAGAAGTTGAACTAGAACGGGATATGACTTAATAAATAAAGATAATAAACCGGATTTGTGTGCTTTGAGTATGTTGTGTGACTATGTTGAATTAATTGCGTTTGTGCCTTTCCCTTTAATTCTAATGCTTCGAATGTGAGCTAACGGTTTTATACCGAATGTTGTAGTTTGCCTTGCAGGTTAGGAATGCGGTCGAGAGATCCGGAAGAGTGGGCAGCCGGGGTTCCGTACATTTTAGGAGGGATTTTGGTTAGAGTCGTGTTGTGTTTTGTTCTTCGGTTATTGTGTTTTGTATGTCACGTGTATGGCGTTTAGTCTTTGTTTTGTATCTCGGCTAAAGTCTTTTGGTTGTTCGGTTTCGGGTTTCATTGCATTGCATAAAAATGCATTTCATTTTGGCCTTTATTTGTGCCTTGTTGCAAGATCCGGTGAAATTGTTGTCAGGCTAAGGGTCGGGACCCATTGTGAGGTCCCAACCCGTAGCGCCCCGAGTCCCGCGGATTTGGGGTGTTACACTCCTAACCACTCCAGATGGCAAGCGAAACAGAGGCGAGAGTCGTAGACTTCTCGTGTCACACACATAAATGGATTATGAGTTCATGACCTTATGAAAGATAATAAAACGGGAAATCTATGATAGCATGCTTGGTGTTTATTGTACTTTTGATGTGTGTTTGTGCTTATGTATTATTCTCTTATATGAATTGTTAGCTAACGGTTTATATCGTGTTGTAGATGCTTTGCAAGATAGGAAGGCTGTAGAGTGATCTGACGGGAGTGATCAGCCGAGGGTTTCCGTACATGTAGGATGAGTTACGGGGTTTGTATGTACAGATACATGATTGTATAGTTTTGATACTCGGCTGTGAGTTTTGTATGTCTTTGGGTTTATGACATTTCAGCTTTATTGATGTTGGTTTTTATATTTATTTGTACCTTATTGTAACATCCGGTGAACTTGTTGTCAGGTTAGGGTCAGGACTCATTGTGAAGTCCTAGCCCGTAGCATCCCGAGTCCATAGGATTTGGGGTGTTACAGTTTTTCTAAAATTGATATATAACTAGGGAAAATAAAACTTTATTTAAAAATTTTAAAACAGGTGGAACGGGTCGGATGGGTGGATGGATGATGGATCCAGTGGGGTGGATTAAACACCCACCCAAATCCTACCCCGATCCATCACCCTCCACTCGTTTTCACCCTCTTTATATTAGGTTTTGACCCTTTTACGATGGATTGGATGGTCGGGTATCCATCGAGTTCGGATGAAATTATGATCCCTACCGTACGTGTGCTTAAACAAGTTTAATAATGTAGAATACTTGATGCCTTGAGTTTCATTGGAGTTTTTATATATGAGCTATATGAATTTCAGCGAACCACTTGGTGCCTAAATGTATGTTTAATTGAAAACATGCTTGTAATATTGTTTAAGTACGATAGGCTGTTAGACTTTGTTGCATTCATCCTTTTTCAAATACATTTTTATAAATTTCGGTTTTTCTTATTTGTGTCTTGTTGCAAGATCCTAGTAATATTGTTGTCAAACTGAGGTCGGGACCCATTGTGAGGTCCTAACCAGTAATACCCCGAGTTTTGAGAATTCAGGGTGTTACAACATGGTATCAGAGCTCTAGGTTGACAACAATGGCACTTGAAATCTTCTAAAAGACCGAATAAGTATTAAGCAGAACCCGAAAGGGATTTGAGTTTTAAAAAGAGAACTTTTGGTTTTCAAATACATGCATAGTCTGGTTGGGAATAGAGAAGTACGGCTGACCACCACTACGACCGCGAATCTCAGTATGCTTAGTATGGACTTTAGGTTTACTTTAGTTGGACGTTTTAGCTTGATTATAAAGATATGTGATATAGATAAGTATATGACGAAGATTAGTAGAAATTGTAGTTATGTCCTTAACGGAGATAACATAATGAGTTTCTCACCCCTTTGACACATCTAAGTAGACTTTGAAGGGTGTCAACGTGAGGACTAGTATGCACATCATATGTGCATTAGGGTAGACGAACGGCGGACAACTCCTTCGAGCTTGTGGAGGAACGTTGAGACGGAAAAGTGAAGATCAAAAGACAACGCCAACGACAATAACAAGAAGGAGATACAGCCAACTTCACAGGGTCAAACGAAGAAAATCCATGAGAGAGGTTCCGGAAAAGCGTTGGCTGACCGGTAATTATACAAATTAGGAGAGATAACCCATAAATTCTTTCAAGTGTGGTGGAAAGCAACGTTACAGACAAAGAAGATGACGACAGAAACAAGCATAGGTGTGAAAGTCAAAGAGAGGTGGTAGGACTCAGACAAGAGATATAGAATTCAAGCTCACTGACGGACCAGAAGGTAAAAGTTGATGCCAGCAACAGAACAAAATGTGATCACCTCGACAGTCTACTCGACACCACAATTGAAATGGATAACCAAGACAGTCTAAAGCATAGAAGTCTATACGAAATACATTGTCCATCCAAATATGAAGAATTAAAGAGCTGTAAAATGGAAGCATACGCGTTGCCAACAAGTGAAAGACAAATTTCACCAACATGGAAGCGGAGTGACTTTCTAGAAGACAAGTGAGTGACAACAAGGGCCGTGATACAAATATCAAAATCATAGAATCATGAAAGCAAAGTCAAAGGGATCACTATAAAGGCAGCATTATAATACCAATCAAATAAGGGAGTTTGTGAGAAGGATCTTGGCGTACCCGAATGGCCGCAATAATCTCCCTCGCACAAGTGGACTTAAAAATTTCAACACCAACGATTTACCCCGGGGAACCACGAGCAGCTGATGGCTGAGGTAAAAGTAATTGCGAAGATGCATATACGAGCTATCGTGGGAGAATTGACGAGTCCGTTGACGGTAGATGAATGATAATTCTAAACTCGGAAAGAGTATAACGCCCTTATAGTGTGAAAGAGAAGTGTAGATTATAGAAGAGTTAAAGAAGTAGAAGCGGAGAAACTAGAGAGGATAGATTTTCACCAGGTTTATCAAATTTCAAAGAGATAAAAGAAACGTAAGCCTATGATCTTGTAGAAGGTCAACTGTAGACTACTTGGCAACAACTGGGACTTTACACGTGTGGGTTAACAGGTGGTGACTGGTTGCCAAGTAATAAGAATAACCACAGAGTTACAAAAGAATTCTATTGACATGAGGAGGAATCCTTAAAGCGACCAATTGCGGCAATTGTGAAGTCAATCAATACGAGTGCTAGTAATACTGAATAAGTTCAAGTCAGTAACTCTAAAGAGAATTGACGGTCCGAAATGACCCCTTATATCAGTAATGATATAAAAAGAATTAATGTGAGCAGTTGCTTGTCTACTGACTAAGGAAAATGTTACAAATCACGGATAGTATGGATGGATTCGTATAAGGAGAACAGAGGGGTAAGAAGAAGCAGATGATTTTGACCAAGTCATACGTCAGTCCGGAGAAAAGGGTATGCTCGTAGTATACCACTCAAATGAAACTGATGGTATACTTCCGAGAAAAAGCTGGGGTCAATTTTCGAGATTTACAAAGGATCCCTTATGACTAAAGATGTGACACATAATAATTGGAATTATAGAGGCGGCACAAACATAGAGAATATAATTTAATGCAGTGGTGAAAAGTCTTATAGAGTTTTGAGGTGATTGTAAATGGAACCTACATCTTTGTTGGAACAGACATCAGAAAGAATTTAAAGTGAAATGGTGGTACTCCAATGAAAATCTAAGTTAACCCTGATAACCAATAATATGTAGATGGAGGAGTAGTAGTGAGATTGCATACAAATGGGGTACTAGAAGTCCATTCCCGACTGATCACAAATGAGTTGAGAAAAGTAATAAGACCAACCAACGTGGTCCGTAAGGCGTAAACGAGGAAACTCAAAGGGATTTAACTATCTTACGGGGGTAAAGATTTAAAGAAGGTAAAGCGGCATGAGTATAAGGAAAACATAATAAATGCAATGCGAAAAGTTGGATTGGTGAGAAAATCATATGCATCTGATGTATCGTATACAAATGGTACCATTAGATGTTTAATAAAAATTATACTATCGGACTGAGGACACTATGATGGATTAAGTGTAAACCAAGCGTATAACTTAACCGGTGAGAAGGAAAGTCATGTATCAAAATACGGGTCATGCTAAATTTAAATAAAGTCTTGAGATGAGGATGTCCTTAGGAAATCTATGCAAGAGTACAAAGTAACTGAAGTTCCAACACATCATGGTAGTAATGATCAACAGACAGTTAGAAACCAATGCAGAGAAGAAGAACGTATAAGATGAGTTACCTAGTAGAAGAATTCACAAGACGAACTAGAGAGACCAAAAGAGATAAAATGTCGACCCGGATATGAGGATCTAAGTTATATGGAATGGATACCTACAAATGAGTGTAGAAGCAAGATGTAGACTATACAAGTGTGAAGGGGTTTTGACCTCCTCAAAGATATAGGAATTGGAAAGAAATCGCAATGCCGGTACCAAAGAGTTGAAACCTTGTAGCGGAAACAACGGAGTTGTATGAAGGCGATATTTCCGGTAACACCAGCGAAGGAATGTATATATGATAACGGCCTTGGTGGACTCGAAAATCCAAGGTAACCCCAATTATCACGGGACCTAAGTCATCAACATCGACGGTCCATGCAAGGGGAACTGCAAGCTGAGGATAATTAAAGTCACCAGAACTACAAAGACACTTACCAGCCATCGTTGAAGACTTGGAATGACTATTTATGTCAGGATGAATGACCCAGTTGGGCTCGAGAAGTAGAGTTAGCCTAAAGAACAGAAGTGTGGAAGATAAAACAAATTAGCAAAGCATGAAAGGATTAATCGGGCAGATGATGCTCACCAAGAATTTAACGCCAGTATAGGTATGAAAAGAGTAAGTCCGGGATATTGAGGTAAGTCAATTATAGACGGACCGACGTCCGCTGAGGATGTGTAAGTGTTGGTTGGTATTGACGAGTAGGTACCGTTAAGAAGAAACATTAGTGACTATAGATTTAAGAGGTAACTTTACCGATACTTTGGAGATTCCCCAAGTGGGCAACAACAACCTTCTGGGATGATCTAAGAATATGGAGAGAACCGGGTTAGAGGTTGCTTACTGGTTGGTTAAGAACGAACTGCGGTTGAGTAAGATAGTAAGGGTCCGTTTGAAGAGGATCTTGCTAGTATTAGAAGGGAAGTATAGGCGGGAGTTGGGTAAATCTTGTTGACCCTTAGAAAGACGTCATTGTGACTAATGGGTGTTACACCAGAAGCGTGGTAGGCCATAAACCACAGATAAAGAAAATCAATGTTAGGTTAACTATGATTTCAAGTTAAGGAATTAGAGATCTATATAAAAAAGTCCACTTGGGTGTGTGATTTGTTTTGAGTTATATAAATGAGAAAGCTTGACAAGAAGTAGGTGAAAACCATTAATTAAGGAACGATCCGATAAGGTCACATTGAGGAAACCCGGCCAAGCGGTTTGTATTACAAAGAGCATTAAGCACTTAGTAAGGTGCCGACAGAAGTTTAAGATCACTATTTCATAATCGATAGTCGGGAACTTTCAAAAGGAAAAAGCAAGTGGGCCAGTGGTTATGGTTTGGTAGAGTCATCAAAAGAGCTGGAAGTAAGTTTAGAAAATCAAACCGTTGAGAGAGTACCTACCGAATCCGAGGCACGTCATCAGCTATGAAAATAAGAAAATTTAGCCGGTTCATGCTTTTGTAGAGTTCTAGTTGTCTAGACGAGAAATCGAGGAGGCTACTTAGGAAATGGAAGAGAGCATTAGAAATGGTTACCCTGAGTACCTTGCGGAGTTAGCCGCTACTTCTGTATCGACGAGTTAGTACTCGGATGATGTGTGGTTTGATCTTCAGTTTTTGTTTTATTGGATTGCGTGATTATGTTTTATGTGATGTATGTTTGAGTATGATATTTGAGTAGTTGCATGGCAAGAAACAAAAATTTTATGAAAACTAAGAGTTACAAAGAAAGTCGAACGATTAGTTACATTACTCTAAGTTTCAGGACAAAACTTATTTTAAGGGGGTACTGATGTAATACCCGGAAATTTAAACTCCGTTTAATACTAAATTCAACCGGATTCCGATCCGCCAGCTTTTATCCTTTTAATTAAAATAAAACGAGATTTAATTACTATCATTTTATGTGACCTTGATTCACATAAAATGATAAATTGTGTAACCGAAAATAAGTCCGTACCTTTAAAATAAAATGATAACTTATATATTACATTGAATAATTCCGTAATTTATTCCCGTACGTTTAACGTTTCCGGGCGAATAACGAGTATTATTTCAGTCTCTTATGTTAATTGAAGAGCAGGCCCAACATACCAAACCCAATTCTTTGCCATCCAGCCCAGCCCATGCTCTAACTAATCTAAACCCTAATCAGCCCATTAATCAAGTTTAACCTAATTCTAACCTCACCTACTCAAATGGCAAGACGCTACTCTCGCTACCTGTTGATACGCCAGAAGAAACCGCCAGACGAGACGCTCCAGGACCACACCAACACCCTCCAACGGGACTGTACGCGAGGAGTGGTGAAGACGACCGCCTGTGCCGGAGCCTACTTCAGCGTCCCAGACCGCCAGCGCCGTCGGAGTGCTGCAGCGGATAACAACCGGAAGGCCAGTGCACTTCCCTCCTCGCCGCCTTCCTGTCGACCGAGTGCCGGACGAACCACCACTAGGATTGCCGCCGTCGCCCTGTCGACCACCAGGTGAACCACCAATCGCTATCTCGTCTCTCTCGTCCTTTCCGTCGGCTCGCGAATTAACCCGTCGGTATACCGACGTTTCGCACAACAACCAAAAACACCGGAAGAGGCTTGCAGCAACGCCGATCGACACCGCAACGAGGACCTTCGAGCAGCAGTGAGGAACAAACCAGCCGAGATCTCCACCGCCGTCGACTGCAGGACCGTCGCCGCCTAGAGCCTCCTTGCCGGACAGTAAACCCAGTAAGCCCTTCTCCGTGTCCTCTACTCTTCTGTACAGATGCCGGGGATGTACTGTTGCTGGACTTGCTGGAGCACTTAGTGTGTACATATATATAATTGGGCTGACATGAAGATGAACGATATGGAGTATATACGTACATAGGTATAGGAGCCGGACGTATATAGAGAAATATAGTGTAGAGTATATGTGTATATATAAATGGATGTAGAGGCGAAAGGATTTAAATAAAATATCCGTTTAGTATAGTGTATGTAAGTATCACATAAATATGGCTTCGTACCGATGGAGTTATAACAGAGGACATAAATGAATAAAAAGTAGGTATGTAGATATACTCGGATGAAGAAATAGGAGTATCAGTAGATGTATATATATATATATATATATATATATATATATATATAGACCTGGGCATATTAAGCAGTTTACAAAAATAAGTGCGAGTTAGGGAGATTCGATTTTTATGTAGGATAAGTGGGTTGAGGAGAAAAGTTAAGATATGTTTGACGGTATAATATATGTAGTAGCGTAAATAATAACTAGGGAGGAAGAGTGTTGTCCTTCTTCGAGGTTGTTTCGAGTTTCGAACTTATAACCTATAAGTAACCATCCAAGAGACACCAATTTTGGAAAACAAGTTCTAAAAGAAATTAGTAGAATTCAAGAATAAACTTTGAGAATTTTCGGCACTAAGGGTAAAATGGTCTTTTACCGTAAGAGAGCTTTTTCCGTAATTCCTTTCGCATGAGGTTGGACATCTGGATGTGATTTTGATCCACATGCCTTATTTGACAGGCGTTTGAGTTACCACGAGTACGGACCGATTTGAGACTTGTTAGAGTGTGACTTGACCCAGGTAAGTCCTTGCGACTTACTTAGCTGGTTTCTGGATATTAGTTGAGTGATAATAGTGGTGTATGTACCATGTGTGTTATAATAACAACTTGTTAGGACGACCGTTGTTGTTATGTGTTAAGGCCCAAGTGTATGTATAACGGGCCGTGACATCACTGCCCAGCTCTGCCAGGAGACTGGGAGGTTCTATATACCCAGACCATACAGGTACACGGTGAGATGCATCGGATCCACTCCTGATGGGTACACGGGGGCGGAGGCGAGGTTTGGGAATCCCTCGTGTCACAAAATAAGTATCATTAGAGTGAATGACTTAAATGAAGATAATAAATGGATTGTTTGAAAGCATGATGAGTGTTTATTATTTTATCTGTGTGTGTGCTATTATTATTCTCCTAATGTTTAGATAACTAGCTAATGGTTGTTTTGTTGTGTTTTTTTAGTTTTACCGCAGGTTAGAACAGCAGCTGAGTGATCCGGGAGTAGTGGTCAGCCGGGTCTCCGTACTCTTTAGAGTGGGGGTTTGAGTTGTTGCTTTGTTGTCTTTCCCTTTTGTTAAGACAGTTAGTCTTTTCCGTTGTTTAAGTACGATAGGTTGTTAGACTTTGTTACATTCATCCTTTTTCAAATACATTTTTATAAATTTCGGTTTTTCTTATTTGTGTCTTGTTGCAAGATCCTAGTAATATTGTTGTCAAACTGAGGTCGGGACCCATTGTGAGGTCCTAACTAGTAATGCCCCGAGTTCTGAGAATTCGGGGTGTTACAACTATGCAGACGATTTGGAAACGGTCTTTTGCTTCTTACTCTTCCATGATACAAGAGAAGATTCCAAACAAACAATATCCAGTAATAGATTTACATGTGAACGCACAAGAACCCCAATCAGCGTTGTTGTATGTAGTGAGAGACAAATCAAAAGTAGCTGGATAGAATAAAGCAAGGTACAAGGTTCCTGGAAGATATCTCAGAAGATGAATGGTAGCATGCCAATGAGGTAAGCGAGGAGAAGCCAGGAATTGAATGAGTTGATGCACAATGAATGAAATATTTGGACGAGTGAGCGTGACATACAAAAGACGACCAACAAGGCGTCGGTAGCCTTTAGGACCATCATATAGGTCTACATAATCAAGAGTGAGCTTAAGGTTCTGTTGCATGGGAAAGGGACTAGACTTACAAGTAAGCATATTTGATGATGTAAGAATGTCTGTGATGTATTTTCGTTGGTTTAAAAACAAACCAGTAGGATTCCTTGATATCTCCATGCCTAGAAAGAAGCGTGCAAGTCCCATGTCTTTCATGGTAAAGGCATGGTTCAAGGCTGTTTAGTACGTGTGATCATGGAGGGGATATCTCTAGTAATGAAGAGATCATCCGATGTACACCAAACCAACTGTAACACCAAGGGTCTCGTATTTGGTCAAAAAAGAATAGTCATGTTTGGATTAAATGAATCCAAGATATAATAATAACTTAGTAAGTTCCATGTTCCACTGACGGGTAGCCTGCTTCAGACCATAGAGGGAGCGTTTGAGTCGACAAAATTGATCAGATAAAGCCTTAGTATAACCCTATGGAGGTGTCATGTACACTTCCTCGTCTAAAAACTATGCAAGAAAGCATTGTTGATGTCAAGTTGATGTAATGGCCATGATTTTTCAGCTGTAAGAGCTAAGAGTACACACATAGTGGTGAACTTGGGAACAAGAGAAAACGTGTGCTTGTAATCTTTATCCTTAACTTGATTGTAACCATTGGCAACCAATCTTTCTTTGTAGGGTTCAACAGTGCCATCTTGCTTATATTTCACTTTATAAACCTATTTAGAGCCAGTGGCCTTCTTTCTAGATGGCAAGGTAGTGAGTTCCCAAGTAAAATTGTCATCAAGAGCAAATAATTCCATAGTCATGGCATCAATCCATCGAGGATCCTTGGAAGGTTGAGCATAATGAATTGGTTCAAAAGTAGAGATAACGTTGCATATAGAATGCATGTATGCAAGGTCAAGGAAGATTTTGCTATTGAGATATGATAGGTTTCTTGGAAGATGTAATAGAGGAGCAAACATAATCACGTAAGTGAGTAGGTTTATGAATGGTTCCGTGTGGGCGTGTAGCTAAAATAGGTAAAGCAAGTGAAGAAGAATGAAAGGGAATTTGTATAAGTGAGCAAAAGGAGGGGATTGAAGAAGAGGGGGATGAAGAAGTTGTAACAGGAAGAGAAGGTGGGGAAGGAATCGGAGGAATAGGAGAAGGTTCTGCCACAAGCAAAGAAGGAATAGAAGAAGGTATAACAGGATAAAATAAACTAGGAGTAAGATCATCTGGTGAATCACATGAGGGTGACACTAAGGGTAACCGTCACCTATCAAACTCCCCCATACTTAGACTCTTTACTCTTCCCGAGTAAATAACACATCAAACAAATCAGCACAACAAGCCTCAGGAAGTATGGTGCAATAGACAAGATGAGGAAACAAAAGAGAAAAGCTACCAAAGAAAGTGAGAAAAGAGAGAAATGAGAAAATGTGAGAAACTACTATCCTTATTGCTCCAAGAGTGACCTACCCGGACATCCTCCTTATGACTCCCCTTCTTATGTTTCCAATGCCGGAAGGAGAACCTGCACTCGGTATCGCTCATTTTGCCAAGGAGCCCTTTCGGATTTTCACCTTGCCACTCTTCTTCTTTTCATGATGACCTCACAAATTCCTCACATCCTTCAAGTCCAATTTTTCACCAACCTAGAGTTGGTCGGACTACCTTCGTTTTGCCTAAACCGCCCTTTCGGGTTTTCGGTTTATCCAAGGTTTTTCTTGCCTTTTTCTCAATTCTTTGGCTTTTTCTCTTTTTTTTTTGACTGAATTAAAACATGAATTACAAACTGAATTTCAAAACAAATTCAAACAACTATACATGCATGATATGTTCCCTCTCCCATACTTGAAGAAATGTTTGCCCTTAAAGTGCGAAAATGAAAGCAAAGACAAATAATGAGGAGAAGGGAATGAGGAGGAGCTCACTAGTGGGATGGTCCGGCTGGACCATCCGGACCGTGCTTCGGTGGGTAAGTGAAGTGGAGGAAGAAATGCTCCTGCCTCCGGTAGATCTTATCAAGGCGGCCCTGTTGTGTGTCCAACCTAGCGCCAAAGGAAGTCTCAAAGTTGGCTTGCCAAGCCAGCTGTTGAGCCTTCATCCTCTGCTACTGAGCCGTCTGCCAAGCATCCTGATACCGGTCAAAATGCTCGGTGATCCTCCCCACAAAACCCGCCTGCCAAGTCTGCTGCTGCTCAAGCATCGACTTTTGGTTGTCAGTCTAACACTAGTGGTGCTGAGTGGTCAAGGCAGCCATCTAATCTCGCAAACTCTCGTGTGTGGGATCATCCTCCTCCGCTGCGGTGGGCATCTCCTCATCATCCGGAATGGGCATGCGGTCCTCATATGGGACTCTGTTGGAGCTAGCCGCATGCCGCTCAACATTGGAAACTTGTGGTCGCATCAGTACGTAAGGACCAGCGGGAATGTATAGGTCGGAGAGCTCATCTCCGAAAGGCAGCGGCCGGGGCAAGTATGTGATGTGGCTCTCATCTGCAAAGGAAAGCCAGGAAAGGTTCTCACCATCCCTCCTAAGGATCTTGCAACGCCGGAGAAGACCCTCGTTGTAGAACGGGATCGCCAACCCATCCTCCAACTCGGTCAGATCCATGACCTGCGCAGTAATCAAAGTGATTATGCCCCCTCCAACAATGTTCCGGGTTTCGTTCTTCCTAATGCGCTTTAAAGCGCCAAGTAAGAGGGAGTTCTAATCAGGCACGTTGTCACACGCCGGAATGCAAACATAGAGCAATGGGAGGTCCTTGAGAGCGACCTTGTTCTCCTCCTTGTGTCCACAAAAGACACACATATCTTTGAGAGAAGTCTCAAGCAAGGGTGAGTGAGCTTGTTGTTGTACTCACCCCCCGCAAGAAAATTGAAACCGGTAGCGGCTCGCTAGAACTCCACCAAGTCCGGTGTAGGGCTTGTCTCCGACCATTTTTCAGATGGAGACTTAGTGATTATGAAAGCCTCCTACAGTTGGCTGAATTCCAATGTATACTTTTGCTTCTTGTATTTGAATGTGAGGTCAACATAGATTTGATCCTCCTTCTCTATGTTAAACGTAGCCACAAATTGTCTCGTTAGCTCGGGATACATTGGGGCACTCTTGCCAAGGAAATCCCTGAGCCGAGCATGCTCGAGGAAGTGTTGCATACTCTTCATCATTCCTAAATTCTCCAATGTCGAAATATGCAAAAATCGAGTTGGAAAGATTGCTCGGTCTTGCACAATCTGATATCTTGCCTTTTCTCTCTCATTCATCTTATAATTCCTTGTAGTATCCATTCTAACAACAATTTCAAGCAACTAGATTAGAAATCACAAAAAATTGCCAAGAAACGGACCTTTCTGCGGCTGACAGACCCGCAGGGGCGGCTGATAGACCCGCAAAGGCGGATAGGCGTAGGGGCGGGAGGGAGTAGGCACAGGGGCGGGAGAAGAGTGGAGAGACAATTGTCGTAGCGTCGTGGTGGCCGGTCCTGGGCGTCTTTTTCTGTTTGTTGTCAATGTTGGTGTTGCTTTTGGTGGCCGGTGGTGGTGGTGGTGGAGAGTGGTGGTGGTGGTTGGATAGGGTTTGTGTGTAGAGGTTAGAAGAGGTTGCAGCAGGGTGGTGGAGAGCAGACATTGGGGTAGTGGTGGCGCAGGGGCGTCGTCGAGGACGGTGGGGTCTTTGCTTGGGTGGTGGCGCAGGGGGCATGGTGTCAGCGGAGTGAGGAAGGTTGTGAGTTGCAGCGGGGAGGGAACGAGAGGTTAGGTTGGTGAAGATGGAGGTACGCGAGGAGGAGAGAGAGGTGGGTGGGTAGGTGTAGGGGTTATTTTCCGATTTCTATTTTTTTCTTTTTTGGACAAACCCGCAGGGGCGGGGGCTTGTCACCGCGGCCCCCACGGTGACAAGGAGGGGGTAGCTGCAGGCCCAGCGCCGGGGCGGCACTGGGAGCGTTTGTCAAGGGAAAAACCGCGGGGCAGGGTCTGTCACCGCGGGGCGGGTTCTGTCACCGCGGGGCGGTGGCAGCATTGTGCTGGCGCTGGCCCAGCACCGGGGGCGGTGATGGGAGCGCAGTGTCACCGCGGGGGCGGTTTTCTTAACATAGCCTCCTCTTCTTAATTTCTCGGGTTGCCTCCCGAGCTGCGTCTTTGTTTTACGCCGTTGGCTCAACGTAAGCCCTTCACTTCTCAGCTTGGACTTCCTCCAAGACCATCTAATTGATCGGATCATTCTTCACTCCCTCATGGTATAACTTGAGCCTTTTCCCGTTGACTTTTAAGATCTTGTGTGTTTGTGGATTGTAAAGATCTCGCACCATGTGGATGGACTTCGGCTATGACATAAGAACCTTTCCATCTTGAGCGGATATTTCCTGCAAAAAGTTTCAAACGTGATTGAAAAAGGACTTTATTACCCGCTTGGAAGTCCTTTTGGAGGATATTCCGGTCATGCCATGTCTTGGTCTTTTCCTTGTATGTTGTGTCATGGTCATATTCATCGAGTCTTAGTTCCTCAACCTCTTACAATTGGAGTTTTTGGAATTCACCCATTTCATTCACGTTCATGTTACATTTTTTCACCGCCCACCAAGCCTTGTGTTCTAGCTCTACCGGTAGGTGGCATGCTTTTCCAAACACAAGTCGGAATGGAGACATCCCAATGGGGTCTTGTATGTCGTACGATATGCCCACAAAGAATCATTGAGCCTTAGGCTCCGATCCTTTCTTCCGGGGGTAACCGTCTTTTCGAAGATCGTCTTGATCTCTCTATTTGATACTTCCGCTTGCCCAATGGTTGGTGGATGGTATACCGTGGAAACTCTTTGATGGACATGATACTTCTTGAGGAAGGCGGTGATCGTCTTGTTGCAAAAATGCGTTCCCTTATCGCTTATCAAAGCTTTAGGGATGTCGAACCTCGCAAAATGTTATCCTTGAGAAAAGTTGTCCCAACTTTAGAATCATCAGTTTTTGTGGCCTTTGCTTCCACCCATTTGAAAACATAGTCCACCGCAAGCAAAATAGAGACATTCCCAAAGGAGTTAGGAAAAGGACCCATAAAATCTATCCCTCAAATATCAAAAACTTCACTTTAAATAAGAGATTATTGTGTCATTTCATTCCTCCTAGAAATATTACCTATTCTTTGACATCTATCACACACTTTACAAAACGCAAAAGCATCTCGAAAGATATGTGGCCAAAAGAAACCCGCATCAAGACTTTTCTAGCTGTTTTATTAGCACCAAAATGCCCCCCACATGCTTCTAAATGACAGAAAGAGAGAACAGATTGTACCTCATCATCCGGAATGCAACGGCGAATTACCTGATCGCTGCAATGTTTCCATAGGTAAGGATCGTCCAAAACGTAGTGCCTAGCCTCGGCTTTCACCTTTTTTCTCTAATCTTGGGTGAAGTCTAGAGGGTACTCACCTTTAACAAGAAAGTTAACGAGGTCAGCAAACCAAGGTTTGAACGAATGCAACTTATACCATACCTCTGCAGTGTTATCCGCAGGGGCGGCCAGAGCTAGCTAGAGGTGCCGCAACAAGGACGGCCCAAAAGCGCCGGCTTCGAGCAACATGGGCGGGATTTGAGCTCAAGGTTGACTCCTTCTCCAATTTCCGGTATGGTAACCACAAGCGGGTGTTGAGTCAAATCGGGCTTCGTTAGTTGGCGGAGAGTTCGGTTTGCCATTGCTTCACAAGTTCGTTGTCTTCGTTGTCGATTGTGCGTTATCTCATTTTCTGAATCAAAAGGCGCAAAATGTTAGTTAGTAGCACGGATTTGAACCATGAAAATGGTCCAAACCAATAATCGATAATCAAAAATAAAACAAAACAAAAACTTAAACTCCCCGGCAACGGTCTTTTAGCTTTAGTCAAAGTTTAATACCTAACGTTACACTTAACCGATTTGTATAGTGTAAGTGAGGGTCGAACCCAAGAGAGTTTTAGTCGAGTTTTGATTAGATTCAATTAATGAATTGTAACCAAGGTGGGGGGTGGATTTTAGAACAAACAAGACAAAAGGGATTGAATAGTAAGCAAAGATGTTGATAATTAATATTGATGATTAGAGAGCTACACTAGGTTGGATCTTAGCATGCATACTACTTGGTTGGTTCTTTTTAGAAGCAATTCACCAATGTTCTCATCTTGATCTTAGATATGTGTTAAGCCAATTACCGGCATTGACACAACTTAACTAGTTTATTGATCCGTAAACCTACAAGATCAAAGCACAAGTTAGCATTCTAGTAAAGATAAAGAGATATAAAGAAGAACAAACAAACTGTTAATCTTTCTGTACAGTTATGTTCCTTTCCCTTAGATAATTACAACCAACTTTTACCTAAGGGTTTCCTACTAGATTAAAGACCCGAACCCGAAATCGATTAACCCTAGCCTTTTGCATGCAAATGTACACTTAAGGTGATCAATCTAAGTGATAAAAGACATGCAAACATAAGTGAGAGATCAAGGAAACATAACACAAAGGATACTAAATTATACTTTTATAAAAAGAACTTACAACCAAATAGTAGGGATATTCATAACCGGATATCCGATCCGGCTTATCGGATCGGATATCCGGGAACAAAATTTCTCATAATTATATTCCGAATCCGATCCGAAGTTATCCGGATATCCGATCCGAGAACTTCGGATCGGAACGGATATCCGATACGGATATCCGAATAATGTGGATTAAAGGCAAGTAAAGCTTGAGTTTGGGCCGGCCCATCCAAATACTGTAGAAAATGACTCATCATTATACAAAGCCCACACTTTTTTAAGTTAAAAAGGGAGGTTCAGGAATTGAACCTGAGACCACATGCCACAATATTGACATGGGTACCAACTTGGCTGTTTGAATTTGTTGAAACATAACATAATTTATAAATTATATTCACATAAGTCTACCCCGGATATCCGAAGGCAAAAATATTTCATTCCGTATCCGATCCGGTGATCCGGTAATTTTTCTCGGATCGTATCGGATACGGACAACTAATTATCGGACTCGGATAATTATGGATCGTATCATCGGATTCTCAAATCGGATCTAATGGATCGGAATAATATGAACACCCCTACCAAATAGTAATGCAGCTTCAATCAACCCAATGTAGCAAATGAAGCTTAGAAGCTCATTACAAAATGGCACTTAGAAATATAGAGTTTTTAGGGAATACGTGGATGATTCTAGCAATCAACCAAGGGCTCTATTTATACTACAAAATGCATTAAAATGAGTAAATGAGATGTCTAAACAATCACCTTAAATGCCATAAAGGTGGTGCAAACAGCCGGAGTTAAGTCCTCTAGTGCTAAACTACGGGGGCGGGCTACAAGGCCGTAGGGTTGGTTTAGGTCAAAATGTTCCAACTTTGTCTTGGCCACTGGGGCGGCCTGGCAGTCCCGCAGGGACGGGTTCTTTAATGCTCTTGAACGTCCGACTCTTCATCTTCGTGTCGTTTCTGATGATGATCCGCATGGGCGGCCCAGTGTCACCGTAGGGGCGGTGACATAGTCTCTTCGGCTTCACAGGTCCGCTGGCAAGGGCGTTGGGGCGCCGGCTTCGCTTCTTCAGGTTAGGTCACCGTAGGGGCGGCTAGAGGGAGCCGCTGGGGCAGTGACAAGCGTCTTCTAGGCGAAGGCGAAGGCGCTGACTGCGGCACTAGACAGGGATCTTCAAGGATGTCACCGCATGGGCGCTAGGTGGCGCCGTGGGGGCGGTGACACCCTGCTCTTGGGAGCGCTGACGAGGCGCAGACTGTGTAACCGGAGTGTGGTGTCACCGCGGGGCGGTGTGGCACCAAAAACTTGTCTTCGTTGATCTTCTTCAACTCCCAAGTGTTGCTAAACTAGTTCTTACTTCATTTTGGACTTCTTCATCTGGATCAAGGGATTAGTAACACAATATGGCTCAAATATATAAAAAGGACTCTAAAAACTACCTAAATTGATAGTGATTTCATCACATATTACATCGTTAATCTAATAAATCATCATGTCACATCAGTTTTCTCAAAGATTAATTAAAACAAAAACAAATTTATATCAAAACATAACAAAAATATATCTAGATTTTGTTTTTATAATTTTCAGAAAATAATGTAGGCACATTTTTAATTTCCCAAAAATTAATTTTTGAATAAAATTGAATTTGAATTTTATATATCATTTTTCTTCTTCTTATTTTAAAATTTATCTTTAATTTATTTTTAAAGTTTGAACTTTGTGTGTGTATATATATATATATATATATATCATGTTATTGTTTTCTTATTTTTAATTTTAAAATTATTTTATATTAAATAATTAGTAATCGTTAACAAAACCGATAAATATCTTAACTGATTTCACCTATCTTTTCTTAAAAAAATAATAAGAAATAATTTGGTTTACTAGACTTTTTCTAGTTTTGTGTTTAGTAAATGTACTCCTTGAGAGAAGAGTGTGTAGTATTTGAAAATAAATACAAAAGGTTGGGGTATATTTACTTAATTGAAATATTAAAAAGTCTAGTTACTACTATAGTTTTTCAAAAAGGTCTAGTTACCAAAATTGTCCAAAAAATAATTAAATAAAAACAATCATTAAAAAACAAATCTTTTTATAAGAGTATATCGTGTAGTTTGTTTGATATATTAAAGCAATTTCCTTTATCTTTAATTATCACGGATAAAATCAAACTAATTTGATGCATGTTTTACCAATAACATCAATAAATTTATATATTATACTAAAACAACTTCTTTTTTTGATGACGTGTCAACTTTTAAGGCAGTGCACGTCAGTATTTTTCCGATTTATTTACAGATTTGCCACAATATATTTATAAGTTTGTCATTAATTATTTTATAATAACTTTTATTATTAGAATTAGTAAACAGTCGCCACGTCATATTTGTTTAAAAAAAATCTACATATTTACCAATCAAAATTAACAAATTGATCTACTATAATTCGATTTTGTTAAGAAAACTCATGCAAATCTTCTAACCAGATTTTACACATTTTTTAAATTTAAACTAAATCAAACTTTGATCATCTAGCTTTATATAAGTAACCGATGTCATTGAAAATTTTAATTATGTGATTTCATTTATTAAATGATTATAATTTAATCATCACTGATGTTAGTCGCATTAGTTAATAAAACATGACTTATATATAGATTAATATCCAATACATGATGTTTACAAGTGAAAATATAATACTTTTTATTTAGACAAAACCCGCACAAGACGCGGGCACTAAACTAGTTATCTACAAAAATTACTTGCAACAGATAATACAGACAACAAAAAAAAAGATTTAGAATCAGGGATTAGTTTAGGAATGAAGACCAAATTAAAAAAATAACAATAAAATTCTGTAAAAAAAATTTTTTTGACAAAATCTAACTTATGAATCACAAAAATGTAACAATAAAACTCCTCAGAATATATCACTTGATGAAAATATAGCGTAGTACCTTGAATCATCTTATAATCAAATTATAAAGTACGTGCAACTTCTCTCACTTGAAATCCAAGTATTACAAAACCATGATAAAGTTGCATATTATTCTTCAAGGAGCTCCATTTAATCATATCATTGATACCAAGTAGGTCACTGAAACTCATCTAGCTCATATATAAATACACTTATGAAACTTAAGACAATAAGGGCCCGTTTGTTTCCAACTCCGAAAACGAAAATGGAATGGAAACGAATTTAGTTCATATCTATATCTTTATTCGTGAAATTGTATGAAATCATTCCTTCTACTTTAAGGCAAAATGGATTTGATTCCCCACATTTTGTTACCCTATAGGGTATTAAAAGTAATCAAACTCTACTCCGCTTACTTCAAACCATAAGGAATGATTCCAAAAACTTTCATGAATAAGGATATACATATGGAATAGGAAATGAACAATGAGATATGATTCTAAGATTTTAAGGACTTAAAATGTAAGGTCGTAGCTCCTATATACATCCCTTAAAATTTTAATTTTTTTTTATCTCTAATGATATTTGCTACATTGATCGTTTGTTGCTTCGATCGATATGCAATTGATAATAGATTTTAGTTATCCTAAGCACATAATATCAAAAAATCCGAGCATTTAGCACAACTTGTCTCCAAGTCTTATGATTCAAGCAAGATTCAAATTACTTAAAAGAGTATTGAATACAGAAAGCAAAGTTAACTCACATGTCTTTGTCTTGGAGCATTTTCAAGCCTTGAACCAATCACAAGTAGATCTACACTAATGTATAATATTTTTAGTCATTTGTTCAATCAAATATCACTACAAACTAACATCATTAATCTATTAGCAAACATAAACAACAAGAAATTTATAAAAAAAAAAAAAAAAAAAAAAAAAA
>BSUD01000001.1:148126445-148155253 GCA_033239045.1 Fagopyrum esculentum
AAAAAATTTAAAAAAAAAAAAAAAAAAAAAAAAAACGGTATAAACGAATGAGGAGAAATTTTCATTTTTGAATTATGTTTTTGTCATTCGTCTCTATGATTTAAGTACCATAATCAGAAAGTACTAAGACGGAAAAATACGCTAACAATTCCGATTCGGATAAATCTTGCCTATGAACGAAGGCTTGAATCCAAGCCTCAGCTACACAAAATTTGTAACATCCCGTAAAATTATCATCGTGCGTCGGATTTATGGTTAACTTATAAAAATGAGTTGCTACTCCTGTCAAATTATAACCCCTTAGCATTTGAACACATCATCAAATCATGTATTCGACATTCATCAAATCATGGGGGTAAACAACCATCCGAACACATCATCAACAATTGTTCACACATGACCTAGCTTATTGATCGTTCACTATACAAATTCAACTACCGCGCAACATAACACCTCGGCTATAACAACATGACAATCAACCTATGACTCAATGGTTGTTCGACACATGACTTAACAGCTACCCATATAATTTCGACACGTGACTTAACTACTAATCACTAGAAGTTATTTGTAACTGACCAACATATGACTCGATAGTTGTCCTAAGGTGTGAGATTGTCGATTGCATGGTCAACATGTAGCCAATTGTAGCTTGTTGATCAGCATTTGGGAGTATGACGCAACTAAGAGGTTGGTAATCTGGATGTTGTGTACGTATCCCTTTAGGCCCAAGGAGAATTGCGGAGGCCTCAGCCAAGAGCACGATAGACGATCCCTCAAGTCGTTCAATGCCTACCATGAGAAGATTTTATTGGAAGATATGTAATATTATAATTAGAGAAGTTATCTTATTATTTTAGAATAGTTTTTATTTTATGTTATCTTATGTAATTTTTATTATTCTTCTTTAACTCTATAAATAGGGTGATAATAAACTTATAAAGTGTGGTCCCATTAATGACCGGTATTAAGCTTATACACTTGTGCCGTAGGCGGTGACCAAGAGGTTGGAGACGAGAGCGCCAGCGGAAGTGAAGAACAAGAAAAATAGGTGAGTCCTCACTCTTGTGCCAAGTTCTAAGTGTTAGTTAGTTAGTTACGTACCTAGTTCTTTTTCTAAGGGATATTTGTTACATAAAAATAGAATTTTTAAAGTATTATTGAAATATATTAATATCCTTACAAAAGAAATCATTGCAACATAAACTTATATCTTTAGGAGTGGTAAAGTAGAGAGGGTTGTTGTGGTATCGAACTATGGAGTAATTTGGACCATTAATTGAGTTGATGCAGCCACGTCATTAAGAGTGTGTTTGGTAAAAGATCTAAGTTTTTTAGAAGATTAATTTAGATATAGATTATAAGAGATTAATCTCCAATAATCTTGGGTAAAAGAGATTATCTTTTATGATTATTTTTGCTCATATAACCCATTTTAACAATATCATTTATAATCTCTATCTCTTACCAAATACACTCTAGAAATATAATCCATTTGATATAAAGTTTATGTAAATTTCACTGCACAACTCTGATCAGCTACTTCCTTATATTTTTGTGTCTTTTCAGAGAATAATGAGCCTGATAGCAAAGATATACGTGAAGAAGAAGCTTTATATAGAATTTGTTCGATTGAGATGTGTGAAGGCGGAGAAACCTTCAAGATGGAGTGCAGTTGCAAAGGCGAACTTGCTCTAACTCACAAAGAATGTACCTTAAAATGTTTTAGTATATATCAAAGGAAACAAGACTTGTGATGTGAGTAAGCAGGAAGTTACAAACTTACCCGTCACCCTCTTACACATTCAAAGCTATCACCTTCCCAATAGAATATCTAACAGATCACATCTCACTAAGATCAGCAGTTACATGCATGCTTCTTATGCTTGTCATGCATATCTGCATTTGTACTTTTTTTATTCTACTGAAATCCTAAAAAATATATATATGTGTGCTTCAGGGTCTAACAAGATGTGCCTATTCTTGTGATAGTCAACATGCTTCCCGATTCCGGTAATTTATCATCAAAAAAATATAAATCCTGTCCCGTCATATCCCACTAAAAAAATTTGCAGGACGAGAAATGGGTCTTACCTTCTTCATTCCGTCAGACCCGTCCCTAAATATTAAAAATTTTAAATATAAAATATATATTCAAGCCTAAATTTACAAATCTAACGAAAATCTATAAAATAGGCTTGTAAAATTTGTATCATGTAGTTTGCAGGTGTTGTTAAATATGACCATAACCAACAATTGAAAACACAGATTTATTGTAACACCCCAAATCCGCGGGACTCGGGGCGCTACGGGTTGGGACCTCATATTGGGTCCCGACCCTTAGCCTGACAACAATTTCACCGGATCTTGCAACAAGACACAAATAAATGCCAAAACTGAAATACATTTTTATGCAGTGTAATGAAACCCGAAAGCATACAAACAAAGACTTCAGCCGAAATACAATACCCAAGACCAAACGCCATACACGTGGCATACAAACACACTAAACGAAGAATAAAACACAACCCGACTCCAAACAAAACTCACTCCTAAAATGTGCGGAACCCCGGCTGCCCACTCTTCCGGATCTCTCGGTAGCCTTCCTAACTTGTAAGGCAATCTACAACAATCGGTATAAAACCGTTAGCTAATATTCGCAGCATTAGAAGTAAGGTGAAGGCACAAACACAAGTAAATCAACATAACACACAATATACGCCAAATCACACAAGTCCGGTTTATTATCTTTTTATTATTAAGTCATATCCCGTTCTAATTCAACTTCTTTTGTGACACGAGAATCTCCCGAAACTCGCCTCGGTCCCCACTTACCACATGGAACGGTATGGATGCATCCGATCGTCTAAACACACGGGTTAGTCGCCAAGAACCTCCTAACTCTATGCAAGAGCTAGACAAGTTGTCACCGCCTGTTATCATACACTTGAGCCAAATAATATATAAAGGTCGGTAATCCTATTCCAGTTTTATAAGTTATAATGAAATCAATAAAACACACACCACCAACACGCATCGAATCTAATACATAGAATACGAGCTAAGTAAGTCCGGAGACTTACCTTATCGTCACACTCAACTCACAACACTCTTGCTCCCTTTGGGAAGGAGCCCACAACCTGCTCACAAGAAGATAACTATATCAACAACTCGCTCAACTCAAGAAGTCTAAACGTCTACACAAATGATCTACGCGAGATCATTTGACTCACATTCTAGGACCGCATCCTAGGATCTCTCATGCTCACATCACACTCAACACAAGCTAGAAGTCCTTAGACTTCTAGACCCTATGATCTCGCAAGATCATAACCCATAACACATACTAGGATAAACATGCCTAGTCCAAACAAACTCAATGGTAACAACAACATGCTAGGATAAGTCAATCCTAAGCTCCAAATTCACAAGATCGTACAACCCCACCTCGAGCTTCAAAACGCTCACAAGATCAACCATATAACTTAAATCCTTATAACGACCTCACAAGATAACCACCACCTCAAGCTTAGAATCAACATCAATCCACCAAACAATATCAAATCCTCGAAACCCACTTAAGGTTCAAAGCCACTACTTGGCATTAACTCTAAGTTATGCTAGGTCCATCCTAGGATGATACTAAAACTTAACATAACTAGATCAAGGGGAAAGAATACTCACACGACGTCAAAAGACGAAAGTCGTTCAACGGATGTCGACTTGGACTCGTTAGGCCTTTATCGGGGCGCTTCCGAACCTAGCACCAAACTAAACAAATTTAGCTTATATGCTAAATTTGATTTTAAATATATATAATATATAACTCAAAGGTAAAACTCGTTTTTCAAACGTCAGCTTAAAAATCCCGTAATTCCCTTCTGGGGTAAAAGTACGATACAAGAAACTTGGTCATAAAACCTTGATTAAAACCTTGACCCGTAAACCAAAATTAATCCAACAAGGTCACAATATATAGCATATATAAATAAGAATTTAACTCGAAGTAAATCCCAACTTTTAAAAACCGTAAATACATTTCCCGGACACAATATACAACTCTAGGAATTTGGGCCATCTTCCGTAAATAAAACTTTGGGTCAAAATCTGTAAATAATTCCAGCAGGCGCATAAAGTTCAATTCCAAAAAGTTGGGTCAAATGTGTAAATACAAAAGATGGTTCCAATCTGTAATATACCATAAATGAGGGGGGAGATTTAAATATAACCCTAAAGATCTTCTTCCTCATTCGATTCAAACGCTGCTTGACAAAGAAAAGGGAAGCAGGCGGCGGCGAGGACGGCAGCGAGGCAGGAGGGCTGCCCTGGCGGCGTGGCTCCGGTGGAGAGAGGCGGCGCTCTAGGTCTCTGGTGGTGTGGCGGTGGTAGCAGGTGGTCGCAACTGAATTGGAGAGGACAGGCCATCTCCTGCTTCTTTGTTCGGGCCCTAGTGGCGCAGGGGAAAAGAACGCAGGGCTGGAGGCGGCGGCAGCTTGCACAGGCAAGCTCGGTGTGGCCAAGCCGGTCTGGCTCTCTGGCGACAAGAGCAGCAGAAGGCGAATCTTCCCCTGGGTACTGGTGGAGGCGCAACAGAGGGATATTTCCAGATGGAGGTGCGAGAGAGAGAGACGGCTGGATTCGACCACCAGGGTTCCTCCGTCGAGCTTCCGGACGGTGGGGACGCAGCAACAGCGAGAGGAAGGATGAGGGTGGTTCCAGCACCAAGGTTCCAACCTTCCAGGCGTGAAGAAGGAGGCGGGAGAGCTTGTGCAGATGGTTGGTAGCAAGTGAGGATTGAGGAAGGGAAGATAGAGGTTGTGGCAGTGAGGAGGGTAGGGCAGAGTGTGAAAGGACCGAAGGGTCGGCCAAGAGTGCGAGAGGTCGCCCCACTACCGGTGACGAGGGGTCGGGATGCAGAGCCAGATCTACACAGGCCTATAGGGAGAAGAAACGAGGGGTCGGTCGACCGCCTCATCGGATGGGAAGAAAAAAAGAAACGAAAAAAAAAATAAGTAAAAAGAAATAAAGGGAAAGGGAGTAAAAGTGGATTTGATCCAAAAGTTAGGGACGGAATTTCTAAATCGGAAAATTTTTCAACCTCTTCATGAAATAAAAACATACGGGAAATTTTTTGTGGTAAAACTCGTAAAATATAGTTTGCAAATACAAAAAAAAATTATTTAAGCTCTTAAAGTATCGATAAAAGGTGAAAAAATAAATATCGCAAACGCGCCAAAAATTGGGCGTTACATTAGATCTCCCTAAAAACAAGTTTCGGCCCGAAACTTGTCACACGCCGAACTTCTCGGTAGCCGAGGTATGAACTCTCAAACTAAGAAGGCTTAAGCCTTCTAATCTATATACACAATCTACTCAAACTACCACCGCAAGATAATTCAAGTCATATTACACATTCCCGCATAGGGCACAACTACACATACATCACACATGCAAATAACTCAATCAAGGGAAGAACTAGGTCTAACCCGTCGATTCTATCGATGGTACTAGCTCCGCGTAAAACTCAACTAAAGATACTATCCTCCGTCTTCCAGGTAGCTCCATCGGTCCCTCGTCTGCCGCTAAATCATCATGACTGACAACATGTCTCCAGTCATGTATGTACTCTCTCGATTGATACACATGAAACCTTGGGTGAGCACCCACTACTCTCGACGGCTACGCCAACTGGTAAACTACTTTCCTTAGTAACGTTATGATCTTCACAAAGCTCCGATATATCGAAAACTCGACTTCCTTCTCGGGTCCTTCTCGAAGCAGCATAACCACTATCTTTCTCGTTGATTGTCTCAAACAAGGAAGATCAAATTTCCCTTTTCACAGTTGACTCTAGTCCTTGTCAACCCAACTTTAATGTTACGTTTCCTCAACTTTTCAAGCAAGTTCTAAGTAATGAAGGAAATACTTTATTTCACAGGGCTTCTACTAACGAGACACATACGCTATTACTTTTACATCATTCTTTAATACTCAGTCAAGACTTTGTTTTTGAGAATCACTTGTGCACTTCAAACCCATCATACCTCGAGACAATTTCAAAACAGTTGCACCAATGAATCTCCTCTTAACTCTCAACAACAGCGAGAGGAAGGACGGTTGGATTACTCTTCCCTTGGCTACTGGTGGAGGCGCACCAGAGGGATATTTCCAGATGGAGGTGCGAGAGAGAGACGGATGGATTCGACGACCAGGGTTCCTCCGTCGAGCTTCCGGACGGTGGGGACGCAACAACAGCGAGAGGAAGGATGAGGGTGGTTCCAGCACCACGGTTCCAACCTTCCAGGCGTGAAGAAGGAGGCGGGAGAGCTTGTGCAGATGGTTGGTTGCAAGTGAGGAAGGGAAGAGAGATGTTGTGGCAGTGAGGAGGGTAGGGCAGAGTGTGAAAGGACCGAAGGGTCGGCCCAGAGTGCGAGAGGTCGCCCCACTGCCGGTGACGAGGGGTCGGGATGCAGAGCCAGATCTGTACAGGCCTATAGGGTGAATAAACGAGGGGTTGGTCGACCGCCTCACCGGATGGGAAGAAAAAAAGAAATAAAAAGAAATAAAAAGAAGTAAAGGGAAAGGGAGTAAAAGTGGATTCGATCCAAACGTTAGGGACATAATTTCTAAATCGGAAAATTTTTCAACCTTTTCGTGAAATAAAAACATACGGGAAAATTTTGTGGAAAAACTCGCAAAATATACTTTGCAAATACAAAAAAAATTATTTAAGCTCATAAAGTATCGATAAAAGCTGGAAAAATAAATATCGCAAACGCGCCAAAAATTGGGGCGTTACTTTATTTTTTAATGTCGTGCATGGTAATGATTGTTGAACTTAGGGGTGGACATGAGACATGACAGGACGGGACGGGTCTAATCCCGCAAGAATTATGCACGGATTATATTCCATATTTGTACCCATTTTCTCTCATTTTAAAGACACATGTGATAAAAAAAACTCGACAACGAATTACCGATTCAAGAGACCTACATTAGTAGTTAGTACATTCAAAACGAATACAAGTTACATTACAGTGTGTCTTACCGATTTACATTCAAAAAACCTAGCATTGCACTACACTAATGATAATTTACAAAAAGTAACATTATTTTACATGTTGTGAATCGCAACATGTAAAAGAAAGTTATCTATTAGTATTTTATTACGTTTATAACTCTTATCAATATAAAACTATAATTTTTATATATATTATTTATCAATACAATATTTTTTAAAATATAAAAGTATTATTTTTATATATATGCGGGAAGGGACGGGACTAATCGGAATGAGAAGCTTCCGTTCCGCATCCCGTCCCACAAATTTGTAACGGGACGGGACCGAGATGGGACGGGATTAATCGGGATTTATGCCCATCCCTAGTTAAACTATTTAAATTTGTTATAATTTGCTATCTTTTTTGCTATTTACTAGCAAGTATTTTGGATTCTGTACTTTTTTCTATTTTTTATTTGCACAACATGAAAACACCACTTTAAGCAAAAACAAATTGTTCACATTCATTTACAAAGGCCAAATGAAAAGTGAATTTCATTGATGCATTGTCTATGGAGGAGTGATCATTATGTAATTTTGTTTTTAAGTATTATTTTGGATGTTTAGAATTTAGATAAATTAATTATGTTTCATAAACTTTCTTGCAGTATTTTGTTTTGATGCATTTCATTTTAAGCATGATATCAACGATTGTTTGCTTGCATATTTTGTTAATTTTAAACCGAAAACAAATTATATATGAGTCATGCGAGATTGGTCCAATTCCGTCCCTCTCGGTTCCAACTGGGATAAGACCTGGTATTTTTTAGTCTAAAAACACAAGGTATGCCCTGATCCTGTCTCATATATAATAGGCGAGATTGGACATGGAACAACCTCAATTTGTCCCGTCTTGATTTCGTCTCATGCTCAACCCTAATCCAAACCCAACCTACTTTTTTTAGGCTTGATTTTTTACCACAAAAATTAGTTTTCGATTCAATTCAATTTTCTTAGGTTTAATTCAATTAAAGACATGTGTCCATCCCTATAAACTAGTGTCACTGAATGCACCCATAAAGAAGCAAAATTGAATAGGAGGAACGGAGGAGAAATCTATCTTACTATACTATATTTTCAGCTTTTGAGAGCACTAAATGTCTACATTTTAACCTTTTATTTTGTCCCATTATTACCCAATTAAATCTATCAAATAAAATTTTGATTTTTGTAACTCATATGTTTAATTCCTATGGTTATAACTCCTATATTTAATTCATATGGTTTTAACTCCTCAAATTGATTTCATATATAAACTACTTCAAGAAGGGTGACAAGGTGAGATCTTCTATAGCCGATTTGTTTTCAGCCCGAGGTTCTGGACCTTACTGAAGAAGACCTTATCAACATATATGCTTTTTGTGTCTCTATGGTTACCTCTCTATCCCTTTCCATATCCTACTTGACCATTGCAGCGGCACCACACATGTTCATCAACACCTACAAGAACGTCTTGTCCATTGTTGTTGCTATTGAGTACTCGCTCCCACAAGCTGTCAAGGTTAAGGAGTACCTTGCTGACCCAAGCAAGTTTGTTGCGGCTGTTGTTGCGTTTGCTGTTGTGGATGCTGGTGGCTTTGCTGCTGCTTTTGCTCTTGCTATTTAGAAGATCTCACCTTAGAAACATATCTGCTATGTAATGATCTATACTACTATTATTTTATGTTGTAATTTACCTCCTCGGCTTCAAACAACTGTCTGTGAGTCCATAGTTTGAAAATAAGATACGGGAAGTAGGCGATGAGCATCATGATGCTACTTACTGTTGACAAGTTCAGAGTTTGAGTTAAACTTTCACTTGCAGTTACATATTTTCCAGTAACAAATACAAACAACATTGGTAGCAAGTGACACATTAGACTAAGAAGCAACATGAGAGTGTTTATATCACCTTGTCTCTGCAAGTAAACCACAATATGCAAAGAACTTGTACTTATGTATCCTCAAATTTAAGACAACTATTCAACAATGGTAACAAAACAAAAGTTCGGTTTCCTTACTCTATCGAAATTTTGCAATATCTTTTGTCAAATACTTCATTTTTTATAAATTCACAAAATAGATACTCAACTGTAATTGATAGAAAAAAGGGTTAGAGATTTTTTTTTTATATAAAATTTTTCTCTATAGCTAATATTTTTAAATAAAATATGATTGATTGATGTAAATAGTAAAAATTACATACCACAGCAAGCCTTGAATTACATAGCAGATAAATTCCTTTGACTCATTTTTCCTTAATAAAATATATGAAATCAACTCTTAATATAGAGTTAAAGGCCTAATTAACTCCTTTGACGATTTTTTACATTATCATTATGATTGGTGATATTCATAAGCTAATTTTGTGCAGCATTTTAAAACGCATATAACCTTAATTACATAATAAATTCCTTCCAAACAGTTTTTTATGCATTAAATACCAATATTAAGGACATAATAAAATTCTTTTGACAGTTTTTTACACATCAATTATAGTCTTAATTAACTAACAAATTCCTTTGACTCATTTTCCCTTGATAAAAAAATATATGAAATCAGCTCTAAATATAGAATTAAAGGCCTAATTAAATCCTTTGACAGTTTTTTTTCATTATCATTATGATTGGTGATATTCATAAGATAATTTTGTGCAGCATTTTAAAGCGTATATAGCCTTAATTACATAATAAATTTCTTCCAAGCAATTTTTTACGCATTAGATACCCACATTAAGGACATAATAAAATTCTTTTGACAATTTCTTATGCATCAATTATAGTCTTAATTAACTAATAAATTTTTTTGACTTATTTTCCCTTGATAAAAAAAATATATGAAATCAGCTTTAAATATAGAATTAAAGGCCTAATTAACTCCTTTGACAGTTGTTTTTCATTATCATTATGATTGGTGATATTCATAAGATAATTTTGTGCAGCATTTTAAGACGTACAACTCCTTCTCCTACCTTATATAAATGGACTTCAACCCACATCGAAACCACATCTCAAAATTCCTAATCACATTTAGTTACTACATAGCACCATTATAATGACAAAACAACCAACAAGTGTTACCATGAACCAATTAGCTGAAGGCGTATCTACCGTAGTACAAGTTATGGTGCGTCCTCCCAGCAAGCAAACCAATTCAGTGACAAAATAGTCAAAATATACTAGCATTGATCAATTGGCGGAAGGTGTTATAATGCTGAAATACAAGACATGATGTATCGTAAATGGGATGTGTTCAATGTTTGTAGGAGATACCTTAGCACTGATTTGATCTTCTCCGACAACATGGTTTGCATATTGTTTACTTAGACTTTTTTTTTTATTTGTGTGAAGATTATAATATTTTGATATTTCTTTTTGTAGGGAAATATTGTGCATGCAACAATCAAAACAAAACACTGATCGGTAATAAGCATTCAATTTGTATATTCATTTACTCATGTCTTACTATTAATTATTTCTCTCATTTGACCAAAAAATAGATGTTATCGGATGTGTGACTAATATCGGAAAGGCAACAAAGACAATACCCTCTTCAAGGACACTTGATTTCGACTTAGTGAATAATAGGTTTATGCTCTCTAATGTATCTTCTTATTGTCTAAATTTTCACACCAAGTATTGTTTTTAACCTCCAAATTATACATCAAATGTGAGTAATTTACAGGGGACAAATCCTAAGGGTGACCTTATGGGGAGATTTGGGGGATGAGCTTCTACTTAAGATGAATGTCAAGGAATTTAAAGGTATGCATTATTTAATTACCACACATTCATTGACTATAATGTGCTTATACCTAATTTTACTCCTTTAAAGTTATAATGTGGTTATGCCTAACTTTATTCCTTTGCAACCTCAAATATTTTCAGATGAAGTGTACCTCTCAAGCTATTCTTCGACGCAAATGTATACTACGGATGAGATTCCACATCTAATAAAAGGAACAAAATTATTTAACTATTAAAAAAATTATGTAGAAGAATTATGTAGATATGTTTTTACATTACTTCCGCGCGCGAAGTGCGCCGCCATGTCACTAGTCTTTCTTTATTATACACTCCTCTTTCTAAAATTGGAGTAAATTGCACTTTGTCCCTTCAAAAAAAATTAAGAAACAATTTGACCAAATTGACTATTTTCTATTTTCATTAGGTTTGTGTACCCCTTCACTTAACTTAAAGTTAGAAGGTATGAGGTTTGATTAGGAATACATTTATTAACATATTTATACCATAAATCTAGTTAATAGAGAAAAATCTTAAAAAACTTACTTTGCTAATTTGATTAAAAATTAATGATTTTTAAAATTTTGATTCACAAGTCATAATACATATAATTTTTTAATCATTTTTCCTTAAACTCGATCTAATTTTATTGAATGTAGACAATATACGAATGACAGTCACATGCTGTATCATGATGCAAACCAACGACCGTTAAACATAATACATACTCCATACATGTCATGATTCACCAAAGATGCTTAGCATCGATGAATAAGGCGCAACAAGTGCCATAACGTTTTCAGTATAGACTTTCATTATTGCCTTTTGTGTTTTGGCCCAATTAGAAACCGTGATTATCGCCTTTGTCTCAGATTTACTCTTCATTTTATTTATTTATTTAAATAGTACTCAAGATATAGCAGTCATTTGGAATATTCAAATTTAATTTTCATTACTAAAAAATATTGGTTTAAATAATAGTAGCATCTTAAGCTGTCATGATTATATCTGTAGAAATAGATATGATTATATATTAAAAAAACCTTATTATTTTAATAATTAAGGTTTTAGTTTACTCGTTTATCATTATCTCCTTGGATACCAAAAGTAGTTTTAATAGTAATAATAACTAATAAGGTATACTAGGATACTCACACGGAAGATAATCATGACAATGTTAAATTACTAGGATTTGTTTCATACAAAACATTTTTTTATAAAATATTATATTTTTTAAAATATCATTCACATAAATATCAACTATATAGTATATACAATTTATTTTCTCTCTTAATAATAATTATTTAAGAAAAAGAAAAAAGTAAAATATGAGCTGACAAACCGAAGAATCCACCTGCCAGTAATGAAAATGCCCTGCTGTCAATCGTGTCTTCCTCTCTGTAAAAACATACTCCCCTCCTCCTTCATATCCCTGCTCTCCCTTTCTTCATAAACCATTCTCTCTCTTTCTCTCCTTCCCTCTCTAATATGACTGGAATTACTGGCCAATTCGGCGACACCTCTCTTACCAAAGTCTTCGTCGGAGGTTTAGCTTGGGAAACTCCCGTCGACAACTTAAGAGCACATTTCGACAAGTTCGGGACCATTCTCGAAGCCGTCATCATCTCCGATAAGCTCTCCGGCCGATCCAAAGGCTACGGTTTCGTAATTCATCTATCTTTCTCCCTTTTCATCATTCAATTGCTTTAATAAGTTGCGATTTCCGATCCGTCAGTTTTGGAAACTCAATCGTTCCTACGCGTTTAATCAATCTCTATTTTTAATGTAGGTGACATTCAAGGACCCCGAGTCCGCTCGTAACGCCTGCGAAGATCCAGCACCAATCATCAACGGCCGCCGAGCTAACTGCAATCTCGCCGCTCAGGGATCTCGCCGACCGAAGACCACACCAACTCCTCCTCCGCCGGCAGGATTCGAGAAGCTACATTTGTCTCCTCCACCTAGAAACGTCCAGTGGTATTTTCCGGCGACTCCTTCCCCGTTTCACCACCAGCGTCCCCAACCTGTCCCCTTCTATGGGTATAATAAATTTATATTTTTTTAGGTTTTACAAAATATTAAACTTTTAACAGTTATTTGTTTTTCAAAAATGTTCAGGTGTACCCCTGCCTACGTTGCTGCTGATTACAATCAGGTAGCACAAATGATCTGTTTAAAATGATAATATCGAAATTATAGAAAATGATGGGATTAATTTTGATGAAATGATAGAAGGTGAGCTGGAACGGAGGAAGCTACTATCCACAGGCACAGCAGATGTACAGAGGAGGAGTGCAGGTGATGCGGGGCCCAGCAGGGAACTTGTGGATGATGCCCATGTACCCGCAAGTGTACTATCACCCTCACCAACTACAAGAAATGGGCCAGACGGCCCACATGTTCCCTCACGTCACCTCTGGCCCATTTACTGCTACCGGCCCAATTACTCATCCAACCAATCACCAATTCAACAAATTTTAGACCTTGGAACAAAAGAGAAGGAAGGTTCGGAGTCTGGAGGGAAGATGACAGCTGTCTGGATCTCATAATGTTACATCTGAGTTGCCTTTGTATTTTTCCTTCTTTTTTTTATATTATTTTGTTCAGTTAAATTTTTAGTTGATTCATTTATTCATTAATGGACTGAAATGAAATAATGTCGTTCCATTGGCCATTGGAATACTTTTGCTTTCTTCACATAAATTACTTATACTGTTTCGTTGAAGAGAGATGTGCAATACTAGTCGGCGTTATCTCACTGTCGGCCAAACCTTGACCATGCATCGTCGGAGGGCAGACATTGTATTTCTGGTTATCTCCTTCATCAAATCGGGGATCCTCCGGTCCATTACGGTTATTGTGAGTCTAATGTTCAATTGACTTCAATTAGCTAGTGTTGATGCTCTTATGACAATTCAGATGGTTAGATTTTTGCCTATTCGGAATTTTGATTTATCAGTTAATTTATTAGACTTAATTGGGTGATTCGGTTGTTGTAGTGCGATGTGGTTGATTCATGAATTTTGCTTGATATCATACCACGAAGGGATCTCGCCTCAAACTATCTCTATATACAAGAATAATCTCATGGATATAAACGTAATTTACTAATTACAATATATACGATTCAAAATATATCTCCTAATAACATCCCTTAGTCGAGTCGGAGGACGTCGAAGACGGAAATTGGATCTGAAGTTTGTAAAAAGCGGAGTGACGAGACCTTTCGTAAAGAAGTTAACATACTGATGAGATTAGTAGGGGTGGGCAAAACCAATCCGATCCGTCGATCCGGTCCGAAAAATCCGTGACTCGGTCCAATAAAACCCGATAATTTAGTACCCGTTTTGATCCGGTCCGAATCCGGGAGATTTTCCCGGATCACCGGATCGGATACGAATCGGGGTTTTAGGCTTCCGGATATCCGCAGATATCTGGAGATAAAACGGATATTCATATACTCACAGATCAACGGATATCCGCGGATCATCAGATCGCCGAATAGTTTCGGATATCCGGATAGTCCCGAATCACTATATATTCCTGAATATCCGGCTATTAACAAACTTTTATTATTATATTAAATGTATTAGTGTTAGGATAGATGAATCAAGATTGTATACTACAATTTTGTATTAATATTTATATTTGAAAATATGTGGAATGGGAAAAATATTTGAGGTAGAGAAAATAATGAATTAATAATGTTAATTTTTTGCAACTTAATAACTAATGCATACTTAGTTACTTTATATCACTATGCAATTTTGTATTAATATTTATATTTGACATATATTACAATATTACATGGTAAACTATTTCAGTTAATCAAATTAATGAATTGATAATATTTGTTTTCTTATAACATTATACGTACTCACATAGTCACATTGATCTCATTTATTTAATTAGACATATATGCATTTATAGTATATACAACTTTGTACATACTCACATATTCATACCTTTCGGAATAAATATTCATAATATTTTATATTATAAATTGATCTCATTGTAAGATATATATTCTTATAAATATGATTATAAGATGGTCTTAATAATAATATTTTATTAGAAATTGGTGTCATTTGAATGAACAAATAAGATCTCATTGTAAGACATAAGTTTTATAAGATGATCTCAATAATAATCTGCTTTTTTTTGAAAAGTTATTATATTATGTAACCTTAGAATTTACAAGATTGTGGGGACGACTCGTCCGAGAAGATCCAAAAACAAGGCAAATCAGAAGACAGAGACAACTACAAGTGAATATTTAAAATGTTAGCCCAAGAAGATGAGTCAGGAGACTTGTCTCTCTAGTGACTCGAGGTGTGATTTTTTGTGGCTCTGATAATGTTGTGAGCACAGTTGGCCGGGTGAGTGAACTTTTGGTTGTAGATGAGCTCGTTTTTGGCTTTCCAAATGAAGTAGACATAGTTCGAGATTGTGGAGAGCCTAACATGGGAGATGAGATCAGATTTTGACGGTTTTTGGTTTCCAATCCAATCCTAGATGCTATCTTTGTATGGGTATGGAGGAGGGACATGGATCTAGGTAGAGATGAGGTCTAAGACAGTTTGAGAGCAGGAGCAATTGTGGAGGAGATGGTTTTCATTTTCAAGGTGGGTGCTACAGAGTTTGCAACTGTCGTCCTGCATAAGGTTCCAAGCATGAAGTTTTGTAAGTGTTGGGAGTTTCCCGTGGCTGGCAAACTAGGTGATGAAACTGCTCTTTGGGATGATCATTCTATTCCAAATGATACCAAACCGATAGATTGGTTGGGGGGGCTTGTGGTCTCTGGAAATGTAGGTAAGCAGCTGAGATTGAGAACTTGCCATTGGTTTTGGTGGTGAGGTTGATGAAGTTGTGGCCCGTTGTGAAGATTAGGATATCTTCTCTAATCTTGATAAGTTGTCCCCAGAAAAAGCTATGCTTGTATGTGAACACTGTCGACCAAATAGACTGACCCTTTAGTATGTTGGCTTTAACCCAGTCAGACCAGAGGCTACAACTTCGTGAGGAGGGATCAAGTTCGAAGATTAGATTTGAGAGACAAGCTTTATTCCAGGAGAGCAGCTCTTTGAATCCAAGACCGCCATCAGTTTTTGATAGGCATACAGTGTTCAAAGCAACTAGGGTGCGGTGACTAGCAGACTTACTAGACCAAAGAAAGGAGCGGAGAAGACTTTTGATCCGGTTCATGATGATAGTTGGAATAATGAGAACGTTGCACCAGTAGAAGTGAAGGGACATGAGGATGGATTGAATCATCTGCTTTCTACCCGCATAAGAGAGGTTCCTTGAACTCCAAGAGTTGATTTTTTGTGTAATCTTTTGGATTAGTGGTGTGTAATCAGCCTGGTTCAGCCTTTTGCTGCCAATCGGGATGCCGAGGTAGGTGAATGGTAAGGTTCCTTGAGCAAAGCCAGTGGTGGAGGAAAGATCATTGCAGTCTTGTTGAGAGAGACCTCCAAGGAAAAGACAACACTTGGACATGTTGATTTTAAGCCCTGAGTAGCCACCGAATGCATCGAGAGTGCTCTTTAGAATGTTGATGGACATATAATCTCCTCTGCAGAACAGCATGATGTCATCTACAAAAAAAAGGTGAGTAAAATGTGGGGCAACACATTTGGGGTGAGAGTTGAAGTTTGTGGTAGAGGTGTTTATGTGAAGCATGGAGGATAAGACTTCAAGGCCAATGACAAAGAGGGAGGGGGGGATAAGGGGCAGCCTTGTCTTAGTCCCCTAGTGCCTTTGAAGAACTCATTCAGGGCGCCATTAATATTTATGGAGAAGGAGGCAGTGGTAATGCAGGCTTGAATAAGGCGAATAAAGTTCTCAGGATAACCCATTCGAGCAAGGCATCGCAACACAAACTTGTGGTCTATCATGTCAAAAGCCTTAGACAACTCAATCTTCAAGGCACTTCTGGGTGAGATATGTCTTTGGTTGTATTTTTTGAAGATTTCCTGGCAGAGAAGTATATTGTGTTTGATGTTACGGCCCTTAACAAAAGCGCCCTGGTAATTGCCAATGACAAATGGGAGAGTTTTGTTCAGTTTTACTGCTAAGATCTTTGCAATAATCTTGTAAGATGTATTGCAGCAAGATATGGGACGAAAGTCAGAAGGCAACAGTGGGTTCTCTTTCTTGGCGATTAGGGAAATTGCAGTGTGGTTTGTTTGGTGGGCTAGTCTGCTTGAGGAGAAGAAGTCAAGCACTGCCTTAGAGAGGACGTTGCCAGTTATGCCCCAGGTTGATTTGAAGAAGTATGAGTTGAAACCATCGGGCCCAGGGGCTTTAAAATCGTTGATGCTAAAGAGAGCATTTTTGACATCCGAGGGAGTTACAATGCAGTTCAAGTGAGCCTTGTCATCGTCCGAGATTTGGGGCAATGGGCAATCAGGGAAGAGATTTAGAGGGTTTATGGAGTTTGTTGGCCTGAGAATCTTGGAGAAATAGTTGATCAAAATTTCCGAGATCTTCTCTTGATTTAGTGTTGTGCCATTCCTCGGGTTTTCAGGATCAATGAGGATCTTAATGTTATTTCTTGCTCTTCTTGAGGAGATGCTCTTGAAGAAGTAACCATTGCATTGATCGCCATACTTAGCCCAAGCAGCTTTGGATAGTTGGCCAAGAGTGGTGTGGAGTTGGCTCATCTTTGAGTTGAGTTCCTTAGTAACTACTCTTTTAATATTTAGAAGAGAGAGATCAAGGGGGGCGTTTTGGAGGTTTGTTTGTGTTGTGGCTAGTGTGGTTTTCAGGTTTTCAATTGAGGAGTATAGTTCTTCCATCTTCAGGTTGGGGAATTTTTTGAGGGCTTTTTTCAGGTGCTTCAGGTTTTTGTTGAGCAAGGACATAGGGTTCGTGGGGCTCCCCTCAGTGTGATTCAACCATGTGGTGGCAACAGTATTCAAGAAGTTCTCATGTGTAACCCATGTATTATTGAAACGAAACTGCGTGTTGGGATTTGAGGGTTTTGTGTCTAAGGATAGGATGCCAGGAGAGTGATCCGATGTTATGGGATTATCGAAGAGAGCTGTGGAGTTTGGGAAGGCTCGGGTCCAGATAGGGTTAGCAACAATACGATCCAATTTACACCAAATCCTGGAGGACAACTGCTTGTTGTTCCAGGTATATTTACAACCAGAAAAATCAAGATCCCTTAGTGAGTTAAGAGCAAAGCAGTCCTTTAGTTCTTCAGAAGGTGGTAGCGTGGAGGGGCTGTGAGAGATTTTCTCATCCGGGCTTAGTATTGTATTGAAATCGCCCATGAGGATCCATGGATTGTGTGAGTTGAGGGTTTTGATGGTGGCTATATTGTTCTAGAGAGGGGTGCGCTCTTCCTTTGTGTTAAAAGCGTAGATGAAGGAACAATCGAAGGACGTGATGGTGTTTGTGGGGTTGTGAGAGTTTTGGGAGGGAGAGGAGATATTACAGTGTGTCATTTGGTCGTTTATGAAGATGGGGTTGAGACTGAGCACATTTGGATCCCACCAGATCCAGATACGACATTTGAGCGGGGAAGAGATGTTTGAGATGTGGCTCCAGTTTGGGAGGAGGGTGGAAAGCTTTTCCATCGCGTTCTTTGAAACTTTTGTTTCAATGATCGCGAAGAGGTCCAAGTTATGCTTGCTAACAATATCACGAATGGCCTTATGTTTATTGGGGTGGTTAAGGCCTTGGATGTTCCAAGAACATAGGTTAGCATTCATTGACAACAATTTGAGCGGAGGGAGCATCCTTGATGCCTTCAAGTGTGTTGGCGTTTTGTGGGGGATTTTGAGTTTGAGCATGAAGGATGGGCGTGTTATGGGGTTTTGGAGAGGGAGGGATAGGAGCTTGGCTTGAGAGGTGGAGGGTGGGTTCGTTTGCAGTGGCTTCAAGGTGCCGGGAGATGGATGTATGTGATGTTTCTGCATGGTTTTGCATGATTAGGGTTGTTTGGAGAGAGGGGAGGAGGGGTATGTCATGTGGTTTTTGGATACGCTGGGAGATATCCGGGGTAGGTAGAATGGGTTTTGTGTTTCTGGATGGAAGAGGCACTCTTCTTTGGTGCTTGGCTGTTGGGGGATTAGGGTTTGTGCTTGGTTTCTTACATTTGTTGTAACACCCCGAATCCGCGGGACTCGGGATGTCACATTGGGCTAGGATCTCACAATGGATCCTGACCCTAGCCTGACAACAAGTTCACTGGACCTTACAACATGGCACTGACAGATATAAAACAAATACATAAAACAGTATAAACTGTACGACCCAAAGTAAACAACAACATAGCCGAGTATATAAAACGACATCCTCACATAGGAGGTACAAAAGATCATCCTCACGCAGGAGGGGAAACACAACAACCCCAAACCAACCACCTAATGTACGAGAGTCCTCGGCCTGTCACCCTACCAGATCACCCAGTAGCGCCTAACCTGTAAACATCTACAACACGGTATGAAACCGTTAGCTAACCATACATATATGAGGTAATGCATAAGCACAAGCACAATCATGAAAGATAAACACATCAGCATGCTATCACACATTTACCCATTTTATTATCTTTATATAATGACCATTCACTCAAAAACCGTACATATATATAGATAGATGAAAGTATGTGACACGAGGACCGATACATCCCCGCCTCTGAGTACAATGTCCAGCTGTACAAGTATCGGTCACACAATCCGTGTACCCTATGGGAGTGGATTGCGCCCTTCCTGTAAACCAGTCTGGCTTGACATCAGAGAACCTCCCAGACTCCACGGCGGGATGAAAGGGAAAGGTTATCACAGCCACGCAGTGGGGCAGTCAATAGAACATAGGTCGATAAAAACGACAACTCATGCTATCATAGCAAACATATAAAGCACACACCACTCATGAAAACACCCAATATAGGGATGGTAGCTAAGTAAGTCCTACGGACTTACCTCAACCTCGTACAAACTCAACCACGATCACCTCTACACTGGAGGGATAACACGGCCTATAAACAAGGCATAAAGAGATATATCAACCTCTATTCATCAAAGGGGTCACACCTAGACGCAAAGGGATCCATAAGGATCATACTCAATCTATAAGCCTCACAACCAACTAAACCTCAATATCTCAACATAACTCACAATTCCTCAAATCTCAAGGTAGTATCTAATCGACATTCCTCAATCTCAAATCTAATCCTAATTTAATTAATTAACCTATAATTAATTAATTAGATTTTGCCAGAATAACGTTTTGCCCGCAGGCAATATCTAAACCCCCTGTCATCAGATTTCATCAAACAAACTATCCATAATCACCAGAATAATATAACGACCATAATGGAATTTCTAATTATCCATTCTGACAAGCCTAAAGTCAATTTAGGCCAAATCGCAGTACGTAAAACGAATAAATCCATAACTTATTCGTTACTAACCCGATTGACGATCTGAAAGAAGATTCGGAATCACAACGACGTAGGCTACATATGGACAACATCAAATTCATCGGAATCTGAGCGACGGAACCGTCCTGGTGACATATATGCTCGACCAACCCTTCTTCTACTCGGAATTGCAGAAACTCGGCACCGATATGAAGAGAATGAAGAGAGGAATCCAGAAAGTCAAACGGATTTGAAATCGGATTAGAAACGGAGAGTAGATATGAGTTTGAAGGTTGAGAGAAATCAGAGCTTTTACGAGAAAACGTGAAAGGAAATGAATTAATAAAGGATTTTCCGCTATTTATAGTGAAGACGATAATTATCCTTTAGTAAAGTCGATAATTATCCTTTAACCGATCCAAAGGCGGGTCGAACCTCTTTCTCCAAACTTCTCGAGATTGGAACATTAAATCTGGAATATTGTAGGGATAATTATTCCACAACTGCCTCGGAAAACGTGTATTCCTAAGCCGTCTTTCTTAGCCGTTAAGAAACGAAATAGCGACTCTTTTGGCCGTTTTGCCTCTCCATGTTATTTCATATCTTGAACATATCCGATAACCTGATCATTTCTCTCAACTGCATTTTTATTAATTGGAGCTCCCAAATGCTCCAAATAATACCGGAGGGTAAAAATAATTACCTGGGGGAAAAAGTAAAAATTTTCCCAAACGCCCAAAATTATGCCACAAACATAACGGTGGGACTCTTACTCATCACTTGCGAAATCTTCGCGAGTTATATATCAATTACTATAAACGATTAAGTTAATCAACATTAATTAAAATTCAGAAATCCTAGCTATTACATCACACCCCCCTAAAAAAAAAGTTTCGTCCCGAAACTTGAACAATTCCCAAATCCTCTCGGACCCATACGCCGAGGTATAACTCTCACTCTTTCTAACGGAAGTATCACATCTCCGTTCAAAATATCACAACCTATAACAATCTATAACCTCAAGTATAAACATGGAGGAATCATCATCTCCAGGAAAAAGGGCCATAGCGCTACCCAAAGGCGTAGAGGAATCACGTCTCTCGCCATACCACATCACAAGGCATAGAGGAAACACATCTCTAGCCAAAACATATCACATGCATAGAGGAAATACGTCTCTAGTCAACCCATAAACATATATATCGCATGGAGGAATCACATCTCCACTGAACTATGTCCATCAAGGTAGCATGGAGGAAAGAACCATCTCCAGCTGAATCCTAATCCCACTCAAATAGCATGGAGGAAAGAACCATCTCCAGCTATAAATATAATCATAGTCGGGTAGCGTGGAGGAAGTAATCATCTCCAGCTATAGCATACATCACGCTAGCACATCAAGATCTACTAAGGTCATAAATCACATCACAACTAGCATGGAATAACATATCAAGGCATATAAGCACATAAGCACATAAACACAACATTCATCAAGATAGCACTAAGATATACTCGTGCTCCCACAAATGGGTATGTCCTAACATATACTCTGGATAGTCCCTCAGGACACTATCCTCAATCTCTCACATGGCCTCTTCAGGTCTTCATCTCGACCATCATATCCTCAATATGGGAATGTCTTTTGAATGCAAGTGTTTCATATCTCATTCCAAGAATGTAATCGAATGCTCAACAAAAGTGTGGTTGGACTCAACAATCAATCATCGTAACTCACAAGGTGTCTCGAGTCTGGCATATACATCCTCAGTTGAGACATAAGAAACACTGAGTGGATATCCTCTAATCTCAGAGGCAAAGCTAAACATCATGTTGCCTTCACAAAACTGATCAAGATCTCAAGTAACCGACATATTGGAAACTCAGTTCCCCTTTCCATATTAACACGTATAACGTCTCGTAGCTGAGATACTTACAGCCGGACCTGAACTTTCGCTTGAACTTTAGAGGTTAACACCTCTTGTCTACACACACAATCTGGCGACTATGTAGAGCTGACACTCTTCCTTTAATCATCGTTACTCGAACTATAAAATCCTAAATCTGGTCAAGTGTTATTCCACTACTACTGCTAGATCACTTATAGCATAAGGTTATACGACATCTATGTCTATATATATTGCCTCATAGGGTCATCCCAGAAAGATGCACGTCCTTCATTGTTATATAATAAACTCATTAATGGAAGGTAATATAACCATCCACGTTTCCCATTCAACTTACAACTTATAATAGATCTTTAAGATCTAGATGATCCTCTAACTGACCATCTGTTAGGGGGTGAAGTGTAGTCATGAGGTACAGACTCGTCCCCAAAGCAGTCTGAATCTGTTGCCTCAAATCTCAAAGTAAAAACATCCATCTCGATCAGAAATGATCGTTCTTGGTATACCATGGAGTCTCACTATCTGTCTAGTGTACTCCTCAGCCAATTCATTCACTAGCCACGTCCTTCTGATATAAATGAAACGTGCCGGTTTCATTAATTTGTTACCCACAATCCAAATAACTTAAATCTTTTACTGTGTCACAATCCCATAAAAAAGTCCATAGAGATGTCCTCCCAAATTCTACTACTGCACTAGTAGTGGGTGGGGCTTATCTCTAGATCGAAAATACTCTATCTAGACTTGCTAACAGGTTACATACTGTATCACAAATCTGGTTATATCGGCTTCATACAGTATAATCGTCTCATCTCGTGGTCCATCTTACTCGTACCTGAATGTACTGAATAAGGCGTACAGTGGGTATACCGTAATATTCTATGTCTCCATATGCATCAGCAGGTACACAAAAGTGGTCATGACTCTTCATCAGTCCATCTACTCCCATGGAGAACTATGGTGTCTCAGTACGAGACATCCTTTCTCTAAACCTTGTCAAGGCCAGGCAGGTCTCCTGCTTCTGTTGGACCTCATCCAACAGACCAGGTAGAACCTCTGAGGAATAACAGGGTATCCTCATCAAGGAACTGATTGTCCAACTCTAGCCAAGCTAGATCTCTCTGAAGTTGAGGTTGAACTATCAGTCTCACAATCATCTTCTCTTGGAGCGTCTTTCTATTCAAGTTATCGGCGACAACATTTAACTTCTCTAAATGATATGAAATCTTCAAGTCAAAGTCTTGATCAACTTAAGCTCTTAACACTGACGGTTATTCAACCCATGTTGCATAAAATATACTTCAGATTTCTATGATCTATAGAAATCTGACATGAAGATCAAACTGGTACGGTCTTCAAAACTTAAAGTCTTGAACTACCACTACTAACTCTAAATCATGAATCGGGTAGTTCTCATCATACGTTCTCAGCTGTAAATACACATATCAATAACCCTACTCCTCTGTAGTAATACACATCTCAGACTTAGCTGGGATGTATCACCGTAAATCACGGGATCCCAAAAATCTTCTAACTACAATAGAATGGAAGCAGAGGTCAAATGCCTCCTCAACTTTTCAAAACGTAGACACACTGCTTTCATCACGTAGTTATGGTGTTCTTCTCAAAAGACTCGCAAATGAATACGTAATCATATAAAATCCTTCGTCAAAGCATTGGTAGCAATCGGTTGAGCCGAGAAAACTACGTATTCTTTAATGTTCATCAGTATCTCCCATGCTACAACATACTTAATTCTCGCCAGACCAAACATGATCCCACTGGCGGAGACAACATGGCCTAAAAAGGCTACCATTGGCATCTCAACTTACACTTAGAGAGCATAGAATACAACCCTCTATCTCTTGAAATCTACAGAACGGTCCTCAGACGATCGGTCTACTATTCTCTGCTATGAGAGTATACCGACATGTCATCAACGAAGTCCACCATCAACTAATCAAGGAAGTCGATGAAGATACTGTTCATCAACTCCATAAAAACTACTAAAACATTTGTCGCCCAAATGACATCACTACAAACTCGTAGTGTCCATAACGGGTATGGGATGCTATCTCATACACATGCTGCTCTCTCATCCATGACTAGGGATAACTTGAGCACAAAGGAATCCTGAAAACACAATTGCTTCTTGAAGCTAACTCATCAGGTCGTCAATACGGAACATGGAACCCACTAGGGTAAACCCTTTTCGATCAACTTTTCAAGTTATCAGTACAATATCTCAACAAGCACCATATAGTGTAGCTTTCCCATTCAATCTTGTATCATACTTCAACTCGATAACAATGTCCACACTTCGCTGAGGTGGCAACTAGACGGTTCAGTAACACATCTATAAACTCATAAACAGCTGGAATACCTTCCAATGTTGGACTATCTCGCTCCTTCATGGTATAACACTAGAATGCGTCACATCCCTGTGCTATCAGCTCGCTGCTCGTACAGTCCTGATGACAAACCCGTCTCTTCAAAGGTCTTAACCTTAGAAGACCTCTATTTACCATCTCAGTAAAGACTATAATAGCCTTACTATTAATATCTAACACCGCATGATATCTATTCATCCAATCCATACACATAATGACTTCCTCATGCACCTACGATATGACAAAGAAGTCTGCAACCATACACGGGTCCCTAAAATAAGGGGACAAACACGCATCTCACGGGTATCTCAGACCCAAAAAGGTAATCCTGTAAAGGAAAATCCACCTTCTACTATATACCAAAATTCAACCATTAACGCATGCATCGAAAGACATGATGTGCATAGCACTCACAACAAGCAAAACTCCACCAGGTAAACCATTAACGAGAATGGTACCTATAACAACTAACACTCGTAGCTCATCTACATATCATCACTCAATGTCAGATCCATGCTCCTCAGGTATCACTGAGGTCATTACTATAGCCGCCACTTCCACTCTTTCTGCACCGGAAAGAGGAAGGTCTTGCTGGGAAGAAACACCACCGTGTTGACAAAAAGGGCTAGATGACCTGTGCAACTGAAGGGTAACTCGACCTTCATCGTCCACCTGGAATGATCTCACTCTTGAAGGGAACCTGTAAAGGCAATTCCTTGCCCTGTCGACAAAACTTCACTCTATGCCCTGCTTTACCACACGTAAAGCATATGATGGGAGCCTTTGGGCACACAGCTCGCCAGTGTCCCAACTTCCACGCAATTAAAACACTATAGTTCCTTGCCAGTCATCTTCATGGCCAAAGGATCACTAGATTGTCCTGATATCGGACTTGGTTCCCCATTCATCATCTTTGCTTCTCCAGTAACTGATTCAGTCCATTGCTTCTTTCCGGATCCAGAAGCTTTAGTTGATCTCACAATTTTTGGTAAATCTGGTGTCGATCTACCCGTTATCACCGCTTTATATACTTGTTACATATATTCTTGAAACTCGGATCTACTCATGGAGACACGATCAGCCTTTTCAAACTCGTTCTCTGCCATAGGCGAAACAACAGCGGAAACTGGTCCCTAACTTATCACCACTGGAGGAAGAGGGGGGGGGGTGTACCCCTACCTCATCCCACTACAGATACTACTCTAGTCTGAGTCATCTGTAGGATATACGCACCTAATCTTATAAGGCTATATATATGCCATAGGTATCGATATGTATATAATAAATCCACATAATCCATAGTACACACATATATATACATATCTACGCTGCAGAGATCCATGGCAGAGGTGACGACTTCTCGTACATTCTATCCCAAAACCACACTTAAAACCAAAACCTTTGAAAAAGTCAGATCCCATGTGGGCTCTGTTTATTTTACCTATCAAACCTCATTGCAGGTAGCAAGTGCCATTGTTGTCAACCTGGGCTTTGATACCAACTCTGTAACACCCCGAATCCGCGGGACTCGGGATGTCACATTGGGCTAGGATCTCACAATGGATCCTGACCCTAGCCTGACAACAAGTTCACTGGACCTTACAACATGGCACTGACAGATATAAAACAAATACATAAAACAGTATAAACTGTACGACCCAAAGTAAACAACAATATAGCCGAGTATATAAAACGACATCCTCACATAGGAGGTACAAAAGATCATCCTCACGCAGGAGGGGAAACACAACCCCAAACCAACCACCTAATGTACGAGAGTCCTCGGCCTGTCACCCTACCACATCACCCAGTAGCGCCTAACCTGTAAACATCTACAACACGGTATGAAACCGTTAGCTAACCATACATATATGAGGTAATGCATAAGCACAAGCACAATCATGAAAGATAAACACATCAGCATGCTATCACACATTTACCCATTTTATTATCTTTATATAATGACCATTCACTCAAAAACCGTACATATATATAGATAGATGAAAGTATGTGACACGAGGACCGATACATCCCCGCCTCTGAGTACAATGTCCAGCTGTACGAGTATCGGTCACACAATCCGTGTACCCTATGGGAGTGGATTGCGCCCTTCCTGTAAACTAGTCTGGCCTGACATCAGAGAACCTCCCAGACTCCACGGCGGGATGAAAGGGAAAGGTTATCACATCCACGCAGTGGGGCAGTCAATAGAACATAGGTCGATAAAAACGACAACTCATGCTATCATAGCAAACATATAAAGCACACACCACTCATGAAAACACCCAATATAGGGATGGTAGCTAAGTAAGTCCTACGGACTTACCTCAACCTCGTACAAACTCAACCACGATCACCTCTACACTGGAGGGATAACACGGCCTATAAACAAGGCATAAAGAGATATATCAACCTCTATTCATCAAAGGGGTCACACCTAGATCCAAAGGGATCCATAAGAATCATACTCAATCTATAAGCCTCACAACCAACTAAACCTCAATATCTCAACATAACTCACAATTCCTCAAATCTCAAGGTAGTATCTAATCGACATTCCTCAATCTCAAATCTAATCCTAATTTAATTAATTAACCTTTAATTAATTAATTAGATTTTGCCAGAATAACGTTTTGCCCGCAGGCAATTTCTAAACCCCCTGTCATCAGATTTCATCAAACAAACTATCCATAATCACCAGAATAATATAACGACCATAATGGAATTTCTAATTATCCATTCTGACAAGCCTAAAGTCAATTTAGGCCAAATCGCAGTACGTAAAACGAATAAATCCATAACTTATTCGTTACTAACCCGATTGACGATCTGAAAGAAGATTCGGAATCACAACGACGTAGGCTACGTATGGACAACATCAAATTCATCGGAATCTGAGCGACGGAACCGTCCTGGTGACATATATGCTCGACCAACCCTTCTTCTACTCGGAGTTGTAGAAACTCGGCACCAATATGAAGAGAATGAAGAGAGGAATCCAGAAAGTCAAACGGATTTGAAATCGGATTAGAAACGGAGAGTAGATCTGAGTTTGAAGGTTGAGAGAAATCAGAGCTTTTACGAGAAAACGTGAAAGGAAATGAATTAATAAAGGATTTTCCGCTATTTATAGTGAAGACGATAATTATCCTTTAGTAAAGTCGATAATTATCCTTTAACCGATCCAAAGGCGGGCGGGTCGAACCTCTTTCTCCAAACTTCTCGAGATTGGAACATTAAATCTGGAATATTGTAGGGATAATTATTCCACAACTGCCTCGGAAAACGTGTATTCCTAAGCCGTCTTTCTTAGCCGTTAAGAAACGAAATAGCGACTCTTTTGGCCGTTTTGCCTCTCCATGTTATTTCATATCTTGGACATATCTGATAACCTGATCATTTCTCTCAACTGCATTTGTTATTAATTGGAGCTCCCAAATGCTCCAAATAATATCGGAGGGTAAAAATAATTACCCGGGGGAAAAAGTAAAATTTTTTACAAAAGTCCAAAATTATGCCATGAACATAACGGTGGGACTCTTACTCATCACTTGCGAAATCTTCGCGAGTTATATGTCAATTACTATAAACGATTAAGTTATTCAACATTAATTAAAATTCAGAAATCCTAGCTATTACATTTGTGTCCGAAAACAAGGCATTTTTGGCAATGTTCAGGAAGCCAACCATAGTCAATTTTCTAAACAAAAGTCTCTTCATTTGGGCCCATGAAGGTGATCTCCCGGGGCAGGGGCTTAGCAGCTTGTATCTCGACTAGAATTTTAGCGAACCTTAGGCGATCCTGATTAACTGAGCATGAATCGGTGAGGATGGGGACACCTATTGCTGAGCCTATTTTGGCGAGCATGTGGGACGACCAAAATCTGTAGTCTAGGTCTTGTAGTGAGGCCCATACTGGGACTGAAGAAAAACTTGAATAATCAAGTTTAATGCCGTGAGTCCAGCGTTTGAGAAGGAGAGAGGACGAGCCACTAATCACCCATGGGCTACCTTGGAGGATGGAGTGGAGCTCATCGTCAGATTTGAAGTGGAAGATGAAAACGCCTTGCTCATTACGTAGTATCTTGGGTTTAGAGATATGGTTCCAAGAAAGTTCGGCATAGGAGGCCATGCGGTGGAATGTGAGAGGGCTGCCCAACGGGAAACCAACAAGAGAGCGGGACCATTTGGAGACATTGTCAGAGATGTCCTCCTCAGAGAATTTAATGATTCCATTTTCGAGACCTGAGGAGTATGAGAGTGGGACATGGTTTCCAGACAAATCATTAGAGAGGATCTCTTTGAAAGTAGCTTTTGGTGAGGGGTCCGCATTGGAGCATTGATGAGGGGGGGGGG
>BSUD01000001.1:148155372-148204044 GCA_033239045.1 Fagopyrum esculentum
GGGGGGGGGGGGGGAATTTGGAAGGTTTGGGTTGTTTCCAGCGTTTGGTAATTGGTTGGTGTTTTGTGAAGAGTCAGAAGGGGTAGTATCAAAAGGTGATGCCGGAGTAGGTGCAGGATAAGGTGCAGGAGAGGTAGAAGCCGGCGTAAGGCTCTGTGATAGGACTTGGTTTTTGTCTAGGGATCTATTATCAGTGGAAGGTGCAGGAGAGGTTGGTGATGGGGTGGGTTTGGACTTGGGGGCAAAGGTAAAGGTGGGAAAAGGGATACGGATGAGATGATCGGGGCTGCGATTGCCGCCTGCTTGGATAGACGCATGTTGTTCGATTTGATAATATCTTCCGGGATGGGATCGAATGGGCTTGTTGGCTTTGAGGGGGAGTTTGGTTTGGTCGGTTGGGTGGGTGAGCGTGTCAGGTCGGAGATCTTCATAGATAGTTTCCTTGAACGGTGTTTTGAACCACCCATGGTAGGCAGGGAGGGGTGGGGGCGTGAGTGGTCGTCCACACTGGTGGTGGAGGGAGGCGGTGAGCCTCCTCCGGGAAGGGAGGGCTAGTTATTGGCTAATGGTTGGTTGGGGAAAGAGAGCGTTTTTATTTTTATGCTATCTTTGTAGATGTCTTTTTCTGTGTTTTTTAGCCATAACTGTTGAATGTGCCAGATTTTACAGTGAGCGTAGACCTCAATAATAATCTGCTTTATTATAACTTGATTTCATTGTAAGACATAAGTTTTATAAGATGATCTCAATAACAAATTTTTTTAGTATAATAATCTTTTATTATAATTTGATCTCGTTGTAAGATATATATTTTATAAGGTGGTCTCAAAAATAATGTTTTATTAGAAGTTGATCTCATTTAAATAAATAAATATCCATAATAATATTTTATTATAAGTTGATCCCTTTTTAAGATATATATATTTTTTATAAGTTGGTCTCAAGTATTCTTTTATTAGAAGTTGGCGTCATTTAAATGAACAAATGTCCGTATTAATCTTTTACTTTAAGTTGATCTCATTGTAAGGTATACATTTTTATAAGTTGATCTCAAAAATAATAATCTTTTATTAGAAATTGACCTCATTAAATGAATTGATCGTGTTACATGATAATAATTTTAGGGCTAATTTGGTTAATAGGCTTTTTTGAGTTTTACTTTTAGTAACTAGGCCATTTAGTTTTTCAATTAGGTAAATATACCCCAACCTTTTGTATTTTCTCTCAAACTCTAAACACTCTTGTCTCAAGGGGTACATTTACTAAAACTTGTTTCATAATTTTATATATAGGCAAAGCAATGAACGCGCCATGTTCATTTTGTTTACAACATACATAAACACATTTTTATAAATATGATTATAATTTAAATTGTTGTTTAATTAATATGTTCATATTTTTACTATTTTTTATAATAATATTTTATTATAAGGTTGTAAAAACATACATATTTTTACTATTTTGTACTATTTAATTAATTGGGTGGTTCGGTTGTTGTAGTGCGATGTGGTTCATTTATGAATTTTGGTTGATTATTACATGAAATCTTCAGGAGTTTCAAAGCAAATCAAATTCCAAGAGCATGTGGAGGATTCAAAACATATCTCCTAACATCATCCCTCAGGCAAAGTCGGAGGATGCCGAAGATAGAGATTGGATCAAAAACTTGTAAACAAAGAGTGGCGAGACCCTTAAACTTGCCCCAGGGAAACTTTTTTACGGAAGAAATTTAGATCGAGCTCATAATACGATGATGTTGTACAAGATTGGATGACATATTAACAACAAGCATGGTATCATAATAAACCAGTGTAGTTGTGGAGATCCCCAAGCCAAGTTCGAATAGAGGTTCCTGAGCCAACATGTTTCTGCTACAACAATAGCGACACCTAGATCTAGCCTTTGTATTTAGCTTCTATCGGGAGATTGTGGTTTGTCGCATGGAAGACCATGAAACCATGTTGTCACCGAGACATAATAACATGAGGTTGAGGTTGACCGTCTAGTGTGTGGGCAACCTGCCCAATTCAGCATTCCAGTATGTTGTCAAAGAGAAAAGGGATGACTTACCAGTGTTGATCAATATTCAACTATGTTGCCGGCTCTAGGGCTGTTCATTTTCCAGTCTGAACCGGATTTGGACCTAAAGGCCTCTTCAACCGGACTTGTACTAGATATTAAGGGCCTATCCGGTTCAAATTAGGCTTTCCGGTCCGGGTCCCATCTCGGTCAGTGAAAACCCTAGAGTGACTTGATGCTACAAATAGAACCGTCCCTACACTAATAGAAACACCGCCCGTATGGTGAGGCTTCTCCGGATTTGTATTCCTCTGCATCATCAAAACCAGATATTGTTTTGAATTTTTGTTATCATAATATCCGATATCTGATATGTGCATCATCATCAACGAACAACTACATTGAACCGACAATGGATCAATATGAATAAAACTTTGAATCAACTATTTTCTGATTCCCTAAATATGTGTTCTTACGAGGGTATCTTTGATAGGTGTGGCGTACCAATATGAATAAGCAATGGATCAACAGTCAACTATTCTTCATTGATTGAACAGTCAACTATTCTTCATTGATTGATGTGTAAAGTGAATGAAGACAGAGGAAGGACTAATTATTAAGCTGATGAGACACATTTAGCTAACCCCCCTCATCAACTGCGTAACCCCCGTCATCAAGTGCGTACGTAGATGATAATCATTTGTTGTTCGTGTTGTTTTTTGAGGCTTAGTAGTTTGTAATGACAAACTGATGGAACACTTAGAAATCCAACAGATACAAGAACATCATATGGTTCGATCAATAAATAGATCGAATAATAGAATGAAGAAAACTCAAGTGATGAAGTGTTCACCGATGTCTTGTAGTACACTGGAGATGGGATGTAGACTAGTGCCTTGTAATACACTGGAGATGGGTGTAGACTGGGCTCTTATAGTACACAAGAGATGGGGTGCACACTGGCTTCTTGTAGTATACTGGAGATGGGGTGTAAGGGGTCTTGTAGTACACGGGAGATGGGGTGTACTCTGACTTCTTGTAGTACACGGGAGATGGGGTTTACACCGGCTTCTTATAGTACACCGGGGAAGGGTGTACACTGGAGTGTAGATGGACTTCTTGTAGTATGAAGATGGGGTGTAGACGGGGGAAGGTTTGTATTCGGGGGTGGGGGTGTACACTGACTTCTTGTAGTAAACATGTGAAGCCTTGTATTCGGGAGATGGAGTGTAGACGGGCTCCTTGTAGTATGGAGGTGGAGTGTAGACGGGTGAAGGTTTGTATTCAGGACATGTGGTGTAGACCGGTTTCTTGTAATACAATGGGGAAGGGTTGTAGACGGGTGAAGCCTTGTATTCAGGAGATGGGATGTAGACGGAGGAAGCTTTGTAATCGGGAGATGGGGTGTAGACAGGAGAAGCTTTGTAAACGGGAGAAGAAGAGGTGTAGCCATAGTAATCTGTAGAGGCAAGGGCAACCAAAGCCAAGTAAAGTATTGACGTCAAGAGGGTGGAGGATTTGAAAGCCATGTTGAAGGATCGAAGGGGAGGTGAAGAAACTCAAAGGAGAAGAATAAGAAGGTGAGATGCATAAGTCTCTATTCATTGGGCTCTATATATAGTTTTGTCTCAAGAAGACTATTAATATATTTCAAAGTATATATGTTTGCATGCACGTCAGTACATGTCAAATGTAGTTTTTTTTTTTTTTTTTGGTGGAAGACATGTCAAATGTAGTTGCGAACAATTTGTTTCACTCGTTGGGCTCTGTGTAGTCTTAGTTATCTAAGGATGCATTTTTTATTCAGCCATTTCAGCAGCTTATCGACTAATTAGAATTCTTTGTTTAATAAGTATATGGGAACAATTTGTTTCATGCGTTAATCGCAGAAAAAAATTATATATTTTTCATTTGTTACTATTTTATTCTTCTGCCAAAGTGCATAAATAGAAGTAATAGAAAACTTGTATGCCAAACAAATTTCATCATAATTAAGAACCTTCTTTTACTTCATTACTGTATTATTATAAGGATATAGTGTTCACTTTTCTCCTATAAACTTACATCCATAACGGACAAAGCAAGAAGAAAGTATCACATTACAGCAATAACTGAAATTAATTAGAGTACGCGCGGCGGAGACCAATGAACAGCGCCATGAGGAACACGGTAATAGCCACCATCATAAGTATGCCGGGAGGACCGACTGGACCCATCATGAGTGGACCGACCAGGACTATGACCACTAGGATCAGGAACGCTGCCCATGAGGACAGCCCCCATCCATAATCGTTGCGATCCATTGCGCTCAGAGTTGGTCTCAATTCACGGAAGAGAAGTGCAGGTATAAAGGATTTTGTGAATCAAGATCAATGGCCTCCACGAACTTCCAACCGGACATTGCAGACATATTTATACATGTTTTTTTGAGGGCAACGGTTGAGCAGTTATGGTTTTGGCGGTTATTTGAAACAGTTATCTTCCCCGCGCCTGGAGGATAACGGTTAACTTTTGTTGAAGCTTGTAGGCGTATGTTTCCGTGGGTTGGGCCTTATTCGTCAAGCCCAATTTTCTGTTGGATGTTTTGCTGAGTCAAACATTCTCTTATCAGCTGCTGCTTGTATACGACTTAAGAAGATTTTAGCAAAAGTATACAACAACATTAAACATGCAATTTAGGATTGGCATGAGAATACAAATAAAGCACATTACAACTGGCGGTAGCATGGACTGGGTACGTGGAGAAGGTGCAACAACGAAGCACAATCTGAACTAGGGACCCGTTTTGAAATCATTCAGTTTTAGAGTCGTTATTGGCTTATTCTATTCACACATAATCTAGTCCGGGTCATTTTCATGTTATTTATGATTTCGGATTAAATCGGTTTCAAGTATGCCCTTTTATAAAATATATATTTGGGTCTTAGACGTATTAGGTTCGTCGGTTTCACGGGTCGTGCCATGTTTTGGCAACCCTACACACATCATTATTATATAAGGTGAAATGGAAGTTATTGGATTCTAATCTCTACTACTCATGGCCTTGCAATTGACTTTTGTTCTCAAATGCTTCACTCGCCATAGTCACCTCTCAAATTTTAATCTCGTCTTTCATCCACTTTAGACTCCCAATAACTTATTTGCATTTCTTAACTTCGGCAACTCTCGCATTTTTGTGTGTCTATCACCCCAACATTCATAATCGACTTCGGTCAATCGATAGAACGATGCCATATCCTCTTTTCTCCCAAGTTTATCTTAAAAGTCATAGCCCAATTATTATCATAGTTACAAAATAATCTTTTCGAAATTTCACTTATAGTTTTCTCTAGTCTCTCATTCCATCTACTCTTTTCTCTCGTTCTTCAACTTGAAACTTAAGAGTGAAATACTAGTAAAATTCAATGTCCCAAGACTCAAAACATGTCTACATAGAACAATCAACGTATTTGAAAGTAGAATTTTTTTTTAAAAAAAAATCAAATTCGATTAAAAAAAATCAACGTATTTACAATTTTGAAATTACGGATAAGTTTTATACTTGAAATTGAAATTTTAAGCATTTTTCTGTAATTGTTTATGAATAAAATTTTGAATCATGTTATAAATGGATGAATTAGTGTTATTTGACGATAAATTTGGAAAAAAACGATTCAAATATGAATTTGAAACGGTCTTTTTTTTGTTGTTCAAGTTTGGTTACTGTGTGCGTTTGAGTTCAACGTGGAAACCATGTTCCACATTAAGGGCGTGTTTAGTAAAATTGCGGTTGCGGTTGTGGTTGCGATTACGGTTGTGGTTGTAGTTGTGGTTGTGGTTTTAACGAGAGTTTTGTGGTCGGAAAAAAACTCCATATACGTGTTTAGTTAGATGGTTCGGAATTAGTTTCGATTTTACTTAAAGACCAAAATACCCTCAGCATTAATAATCGGTAATAATAAATGGAGGAACAAAAATACGGATCCAGATCCTTAGCTCCCAATGAGAATCAATGATTTTGAAATCGGTAACCACCAGCAATTTCATTGGAAGCACGAGAAATTAATCCAGATCCTTCATCGCCCTCGTCGGATAGAAATGTTAAGGGGAGAAGAGGGGGAGACCAATTAGGTCAGACCCAAGAGAAATTTCATCAGAAGCAACCAATTTCAAGACTACATGGAGAGAGATTATCCCTAGTTCAGTATCGAAATTCGGCGGAAGGCAAAAGTTTAGGCTTTGGTCGGTATCGAAATCGGGCGGAAGATTGCATCGCCAGTGAGAATCGAAGATTTTGAAATCAGTAACCACCATTGATGCTCCTCTACTTCCTTTGTTTTCAGAGAAGAAATTGTTCACAGAGGTAATGGTAGGAGACTATGAGCATAAATGGAAGAAAAATCCTAATTTTGGAAGAGTAGTATTGAGAGGAAGGAAAGGGTACAAAGCTGATTTTTTTTGTCTGAACTCTGATGGAAGAAAAGAGGGATTGTGGTGAGAAGGCCATTTGGAGAATCCGGTGACAGAGGAATTCCATCGTTCAGAGAATAATAGAGCAGTAGTCCTGTTCGAAGAGCTGCGAGCTGTGCGTGACAAGGCCGTCGCCATCTCTGCTGATTGCCCAAGGAAGAAGAAAGGGACTGTCTGAAGGAAGAAAAGAGATGTGAGCTTCAAATTGGGAGAGAGGGTACAACGGGTATTATTTTTCCAACCACAACCTCAAAACTCACCAAAACTTGTATGAGTAGATTCCACAAATAAACCCAAAAACCACAAATCTAGTTTTCATTCTCAATCCTAAAACTCTAACTAAACACCTTTATATTCTTACAACCACAACCATAAATCTAAAGAAACTCTCCCAACCCTCTAACTAAACACAGCCTAAAAGTCCATTGGGAAATTTATCTTATGATCAAAAAAAAAAAGTCCATTGGGAAATTTATCTTTCATGTCAGGTCCCAATGTGAAAAACTGATCAATATTAAGATAAATTAGATATCGAGACCGAACAACTTTGATCAACTTAGCATAAAGTCCAATGACACTTTCGTAAAACCAATTATTCTAGTTGGATAATAACTCACCCAATTTATAGCTATTTGGTGATAGGTTTGAAAATACGAAATATGAGAACATGTGGTTGTTCCTAAACTTTTAATCGTGACTAGTGTTTCAAATATTCACGTAAAACGGTGAATAGCGGAAGAAATATCGAAACGTCGAACAGTGAATAGTGAACCGTTCTTATCGATTCGTAAATAAATTTAATTGCAGTAGTGAAAAGACAATATCAAAAGTGAAGAACTGAAGCGAGTAAATTAATTCATAAATACATATGAATGTAGTTGATATTACGAAGAAGGAGATGCAATTCAATACATTGTAAACCAATAACAAAATATTTATGATTGTCTAACAATCCTACTAATGAATTCCGTACATGTGGACTCCTTGAGCATTTTTAGAACTACTCCAATAGCAACACTAGTGTTTCAAATATTCATGTAAAACGGTGAATAGCAGAGGAAATATCAAAACATCGAATAGTGAATACCTAACCGTTCTTATCGATACGTAAATAAATTTAAATGCGGAAGTGAAAAGGCGATATCAAAAGTGGAGAACTGAAGCGAGTAAATTAATTCGTAAAAATATATGAATGTAGTTGATATTTCATGAAGAAGGAGATGCAACTCAATACACATTGTAAACCAATAACAAAACATTTATGATTGTCTAACAATCCTACTAATGAATTCTGTACATGTGGACTCCTTGAGCATTTTTAGAACTGCTCCAACAGCATCACTAGTGACACCAAAGTTCATGGCTTCTCTCGCAGTTCTCATTTGTTTCTTCTCATTTCTACATCTTCAAACAATAGTTTTTCTTTTTTGATACATGTAAAGTGATCACACATGTTCACGGCTTCTCTTGCAGTTCTCATTTGTTACTTCTCTAATGATTCTCAGCTATTCCATTAGATCTGAGTGTATATCCAAAATACCATTGTATTGTCTGCAAGAACATATTCAAGTTAGTCCCATTCAATATCAGAATGTAAGGCAACAACAATCATGAAATCGTGGAAGAAACTAAAAATAGCAGCAATTCTCATAAATGGAGCCAAAAATTGTTGTTACCAAAAATTGCTCGTTCTGCGACACAAAAGATTACTCCTGCACAAGAAAGATTATGATACTTGTCCAAGAAAAATATATGTGATAAATTGCACATTACCAAGCTAAGATTGACAAAATACAACGCATGTTGTACAAAAAACAAAGAACCTTCCTATTAAGCTCTTCATATGATTTTGCTACATTTGATCCTGGTACAGTGCAAAACCTGAAGTCGGCAATGTAAAAATTATTGAACCTCATTGATATGAACAAGATCAAAACAACATTCAACTCCTTGAAAAACTGAGAACCCGACAAAAATTACAATTCAATATAACATGTAGAGATGTTATTTTTAAGAAATTTTAGAAACAAAGAGGGAAAACTTAAAACTATAAATTTCTAAACTATTCTATATGCAAAAGAGTTTTATTAGCTATCTATGAAGAAAGGGCATTAGTATGCTACTTTTTAGTCTCACTCCATTGAGCTTGATAACTCCACCTTGATGAGTAATTGTTATGTTTGCAGGGATGATGGAAGACTTAACAAAATGCAATTTTTGACTATAAATATCGGTTATATATATATGTAGACTTCTTGTCTTGTTTGTTACATGATTTGTGCAAGTTTATAAACAAGAAAAATCTTATCTTATGGATAGAGTGAAACGAAGATTGCATGAGCAAATCCTTAAAGATCTTGCTTAAAGATCTCATGCACAAGTTGTTGAAGATCTTGCTTGAAGATCATGTAAAGAAGTTGTTGAAGGTTTTGTGGGATACGTTCAACTTCAAACAACCAAGATTTGTTGAAGATCATATGGAAAAGATTCTAAAAGCCCAACGGTCGAAAGCTCAACGTTCGACTTGACTCCACAGAAGATCTTATGAAAGAATCAAGCAAGCAGTGAAGAAAGCAACGCTTACACAGAGATTCTCCAACTTTCTTCATCGACATAGTTTATCTCGTTCTCAAGTGTGATCCTTGTTCCGTTTATGTTGAGAGAGCTAGATAAACACAAGGGCGATTTGACATATCTTTAGAGTGTTGTACTTAGTGTTACTCTACGAAGTGACTAGACTATTATTCGCTAGATTTGAGTTGACTAGGTAGTAACATTGAAGCTACAAGTGAGAGAAGAAGGGAAGTTCTTCTAGGTTGTATCTAGGACTCAAAAGAAGCAGAATAATGCATAGTTAAATCCTAGGGTCAGAAACCCTAGGAAGAGACGTAGGTGTTAGAGCCGAACTTCGTAAACATGTTGCGTGTCGATCTTCATTTTGTTTCTGCACATTATTTGATTGTTTGAAATTGTGATTAACAGTTTTTACAGGTTCAAGACCTTGAGATTCGCTTCAAGGCCTTAAGATATATTCAACGTCACAAGTTTCAAAGTTCGACTTCAAGGCCTTGAGATTCATTTCAAACCTTGGCACTACAATTGTGAAAAGTTTTCATACTCTATTCAACCCCCCTTCTAGGGTTTCTTCTTCCTTATTCTATTCCATACTCGGTTCTTCAATTGATATCAGAGTTAGACTCATTTATATTTAATTTAATCATCAGTGAGGTTAAGCATGAACTCTATAGGTGATGGAGGATTCGCACAAGGAAGATCCACCAATCGACCACCCTTTTTTCGTGGTAATAACTTTACACACTAGAGATCACTAATGCAAACTTCTGTCATTGATCAGGATCTGGAACTGTGGGACATCATTAACAAATGTCCAAAAATACCAACCACAACTACTGAGGGAGTCACCGTTTCAAAAAATGAGGATAAATACAGCCAAACTGACTTGGAAAGTGTGGCTAAGAACTATAAAGCTATGAATTTGCTCTATTGTGAATTAGATGTAAATGAATTCAACCGTGTCTCATCGTGCAAAAGCGCAAAGGAAATATGGGACAAACTGATATTCACATATGAAGAAACAAGCCAAGTAAAGGAGACCAAGATTAGCATCTTCCTCAGACAATATGAGTTGTTCAAAATGACATCAAAAGAGATTGCCAAATAAATGTTCACAAGATTCACACAAAATGTAAACAACCTTAACTCTCTAGGAAAAGTCTTCACAAACGAGGAAAAAGTCAGAAAAGTTCTAACAAGCTTGCCTAAGACAAAATGGGGACCAAAGGTGTCTGCCATCGAGGAAGCTTAAAATCTAACAAATTTACCTCTAGATGATCTACTTGGAAAGCTCATCACTCACGAAATGGTCCTTAGTAAAGAAGATGGAGAAACCTCCTCAAACGTAACGAACTTGGCTTTGAAATCTAATGTAACACCCGTGGGGGCGGCACGGATGTGCCGCAGGTGCGCCGACCCACGGGGGCGGCAATTGTTCACGACGGGGGCGGTAGAACAGTAAAGTGCGTCGTTTTAATTCGTAAACTTCGACGGTTACTATCCTCATTCTCTTTTATTCCACAACCCTACTTTCTTCTTTCCCCATTCTGAAACCTGCCGTCATTCTTGGAGCTTCACCCTTGGAGAACTTACGTAAGTGAGAATCTTTCACCTCTTTCTCTTTCCTTTGTCTCTTTGTCTATTCTTCCTTTGTTCTTCATTTCCTTTCTTCATTCCAGTTGTTGTCATAACAGAGCAGCGCCGTTTTCCTTAACCGGACTACAACAATTATTAGTAGAAGCCGTACGTGTGGATTCCAGAGGAAGATATTTCTCATTCGATTCCGTGCTAGGGAAGGGTAAGACTTTCTTCCTCTCCGCTCTGTAACACCACAAATCCGCGGGACTCGGGATGCTACGGGCGGAGACCTCACAATGGGTCCCAACCCTTAGCCTCACAACAATTTCACTGGATCTTACAACAAGACACAAATAAATGCGAAAATCAAAATACATTTTTATGCAATGATATGAACTCCAAAAGGCATACAAACGAAAGACCACAACCGAGTTAACAAACCAACGACCAAACGTCAAAAACATAAAATACACTATATATATATATATATACAAGACTCCACTCCCAAACCCATCCTACAATGTACGGACCCCGGTTGCCCCCTCTTCCGGATCTCTCGGCCGCGTCCCTAACTTGTAGGGCAACTACAACAATATCGGTATAAAATCATTAGCTAGCATTCAAAGCATTAGAATCATGGTATTGACACACACACATAAGACATCATAAACACACAACATGATCCAAAACACACAAGCCGATTTATTATCTTTCCAATTACGTCATCCCATTACTAATTCCATTTATGGTGTGACACGAGAATCATAACGATCTTGCTCTTGTCCCCATTCAACATACGGGTTTACACTTGATGCGGATCAACATCACCCGCTGGATTGGTCGCAAGGCACCTCCCAGTCACCCCATTTTGGACTGGACAAGCGGTCACCGCCCGTTATCATACACTTGGGTCAATATACATATACACAAGGTCGTCTTGGTTCCGGTTTCGTTATTATAAAATATAAATAAACACACTCACAACCAATCACACAACGATGCTAATACAAAGAAGCTAGCAAAGTAAGTCCGGAGACTTACCTCGTCCCAACGTTAAACCGACCAATACCGCTCTCGCTTCCCGTAGGAAGATACTCATCGCTTGATCATAACAAGGCACAAATCAATACCACACTCATAATCTAGAAGTCCTTAGACTTCTAGACCCGATGATCTCGCAAGATCATGACCCATACACATATTAGGATAACATGCCTAGTCCCGACAAATCTCAAAGGTAACAACACTATGCTAGGATATGCACATCCTAACCTACAATCTCTCAACCATAAACTCACAAACTCGCCTAAGGTCCACAAGCCACTAGATGGCATTCCAAACTATCCTAGGTCCAATCCTAGCATGCTTCTAGCATAAACACTCTCTAGGATCAGCCATGAACACATGCTCAAGGGAGGGTACTCACCGGGCAAATACATGGGTGCGGAAGAAGGAAACATATCCGTGAAGAGGGAAAGAAGGCCACAAGGGTAGGATGGCTGAGCCAGCGGCATCCCTTGCGACTCAGGCTGGCCGCCCCCGTGACGCTTTCCAGCCGCGGGTGCGGTTGAGCTCCAGATGGCGATCTTCAACGGCTTCTTCGATGGATCCATGATGTGTGGAGGGCCTCCTAGCTTCCTTGATCCACCATGGATGTTTCACACTCAACATCATCAACAAACATGATCTAAGCTAGATTCGAGCACATGCAACACAAAAGGAAGAATCTAAGAATCCATGGCTTCCTCCATTGAAGCTCAAGGAAGAAGAAGAAGAAGAAGAAGAAGATGAAGGAGGATGAAGAAGAAGGGGAGCTTACCCTTACACATCCGGATCTGCAGCTCTCAAACTTGCTGGACATCAAGACAAGAGCAAGAGGAACAATGATTTCCCATAAAAGAGCCATTAAGATCTTCCAAGCCAAAAGAGGGAGAAGGAGAAAAACCTCACGTGAAAGGGAAATTGGGAGGAAACAGAGAGGAGAGGAAGGCTGCCCACCAAAAGGGTAATGAGGGGTCAAGCAGCCCATCACTATAATAGCGAGGGGTCGAAAGCAAAACGTGGTAAACCAAGGAGCGAAACGAGATTTGAGATAAAATCCCGTCGGTCAACACATCGTGCATGCGGAAAGACTGAGTTGCGCCTGCGGGAAGGCCACTAAACTTCTCATAAACCGGAATAAAAATTCCGGTCATTACAACAAATCCCCCTAAAAACAAGTTTCCTCCTGAAATTTGCTAGCGCATAACTCTCGGGCATAACTACCTCGGTAACTACTCAAAAACCGTAAACATGCACACTCTATACTCGACAACCAACACACACTCGTATAACCACGTCAAGACATCGCAAGGCCTTCACGCAAACTCACATGGACCACATATCACATACCAAGACAAGATCTAACCGATCACACAACACATCCCTCTCGGGCACAAATCACATAAACTCGCACATGCACATAAAATCTAACCCATCGGCCATATCGATGCAACTAGCTCATTGTAAAAACTCAACCCACGATACTATCTCATGTCCTCCCGGTAGCCTTATCAGCTCCTCGTTTGTCACTAGATCGTCACGACTAACATCATAACTCGATTTATATGTGTACCCCCTCGACTGTCGCAAGAACCATCGGGTAAACACCCTCCAATCTTGGTGGCAACGCTAACCAGTAATCATCTTACTTGTCTTCATCTCTCAAAAAAGTCCGTAAAACGGAAACTCAACTTCCCTTAAATGCCAAACATTTGACGCCTTGCGCCTGTAAAAATCTCGACTCCACCGAATCCACTCCATAACTGAACTCCAGAGGTCTTCACCTCTCATCTACATATACGCCTTCTGGCGACTCAACTCGGCTAACATCCGCTTTGGACCATCGCTACTCGAGCGAGGTCGTCCCATATCTGCTTAGGGCTATCTCTATACATACTATCCATTTTCCCACACCACTGTGTACTATAATTTCGTCCATGAAAATGCCTCCCAAAGGGCCATCACAGCAACACATCCCAATTGTCATAATACAAAAGTTCGATCCAAGGGAAGTGTTCGGAGTACACTTGTTCTTACTCTAGCAGAGAGGCTCCCAACACATCCTTTAAGGCTTGAAAAGCCCTCTCTAACGGACTATATGTATAGGAATGAAAATTGTCATGAGAGACAATTGGGCCCCTAAGCGGCACTATCTTGCTGCCCAACAATCTCAAGATGAATCGTCAATCTCGATCCGAACGATGATACTTGGTACCCCAAGTAATCTCACTATTAGTTAGTAGATTCCACAGCTAGCCGACTCATCGGCCTGGTTTCCCAAAAAGGTTATAAAATGCGTCGACTTTGTTGGTCGGCCCATAACGACCCAATCACGTCACAATTGTCACATGGTCTTAAACCGGTAATAACCCCTATGGATGTATCCTCTCAGTCCCACTGCATAACTTGCGGTGGGTGAAGTCTTCCTCTCGTCTTATGGTGCTCAAGCTTGTCCTGACAACGGTCCCTTACTGGCTTTGTCCTTAACCACATTGTTCGCTCCAAACGGTGTGTGCAAGCTTTAAATTTATAACCCTAGACTTGAGCTTAAAACAAGGATGCGAACCCGCAGTGTACGGGTCAATCGTAGTAAAAAGCAAGAAAATTCCAGGGGCCGATCACAGGGACTCGGTGAAACAAAGTCAATAACGGTAAGCTTCGTGAATACTAACCACAAGAGCAATTAACACAATCAATGAAGTCAATAAAGCAAACATGCAATTCTAGGGATTAAAGCATCTAGTTGTGGTTCCAACTCAAGATCTAAAGATAAGCGGACAAAGCTGAGATTTTTGCATGGGGAAGGTGTTACTAAGTGGAGTAGATCACCGGGTAAGTCTCACTACACACTAATCCTAAACCGTAACTCCTATTACCGGGTAAGTCTCAAGGAATCAAGATAAAGAACTATAACCTCAAACTAACATACCATCTAAGGGAATAGAATCAACCTTTGCCGGGTAAGTCTCAGGCTAACTCACAAAGATGGGATGGAAGCACACTCAAACCCCAATAAAGGATAAACCTTTATTACCTACACTTATGATCGTTGGTAAACAAACTAAGGAATTACCGGGTAAGTCTCATCCTAAGCTTGCATTGAACTAGAGAGGTGTAATAAGAATAGGATTTAGCAAACTCTAACACTTAACTTTCTGCTTAGGATCGGATAAGTCACATCGGTCAGAAGAATTCCACCCCGGCCGAGATGTTCATCGACTGAACGAGATGCTTAGGGTTAAGGTTAAAGACTCGAACTTTCAGGATCCTACTGGAATCTAAGATTATTCTATCATTGTTTTTCCCACAACCTTCAGCCAATCACCCTAGAATCACATAAGGAAATTAGCCACTCATCATCATTATGAAAGTATTAAATATATGGGAAGAAGGTGAATATTTGAACAAAGAAGAATTTAATGAAAAAGACTTCAATAACTGAATCAAATATCACAACAAAGCGTTCCTTGGATAACAATCCAACAAAATAAGACAACAAGGAAGGGGAATTGAAGACAATCTTACAAAACCCTCCAAAAGGCTATAAAAGCTATAGACTTCAATCTTCCTTCAACCTTCAAAAAGGTTCTTCGAATCTCTCCAATTGGAGTATGCTGCTGCTGCTGCGTGCACGACTCTCTTGCGCTGATAGCGGGTTTTTCGGTGTAAGCGGGATCCTTGATTTGTGGAAATCCAACCCTTTTTATAGGAAAATAACCCTCCAAAGATAATAAATCTTAGAAAGATATTTTCCCATAAATATAGGTAAAATATAAGATTCTGCATATCTCCTTCCTTCCAGGAGCCAAGCCCAAAAATATAAGATTACTTTCCAAATTTAAAAGATCTCATCCAAGAATAAAATATTCTCGCCGCGTCCTAGGTGTTCGCCTCGGTCGAGTCGGCGTCTTTGGATCACCTCGGTCGAGATGAATCTCTGGTCAACCGAGGTGAGTCATAACAGAATGTGAAATCTCTCGAATCTGCTCCAAAGTAAATCTTTAATCCATGGCTATGCTCCCTGGATGTAGCTCCAAATGACTCATGACTCCTTTTGCTCTTTTTTGATGCGAAACGTGCCAGTTTACCTACGATTACAACAAAACTAGGTGTAGACCTCGATTCTCGCAAAGGTAGATAAAATGATAGTATAATCACACATAATACATGTTAACATGCAGATTATGAAAGATAAAACGTCCAAACAAACCCCAAAATATAGACTATAATTCATGCTATCAAAATACCCCATACTTAGCCTTTGCTTGTCCCCAAGCAAGTTCCGCATATAGAAGACAAGATAGAATGGATTATAAGTCAAGAAAATCAATGAAAAAGTCTTTCAAAAACATTTTATGGTGTGCAACTATCATAGATCACTCTAAGAGAATGCTTCATGGAATTTAAAAACTCAATATATGATCAAAACATTTTATAAATATAGAAAAGTTGTTCATCTTTGCATAAAACCATAGAATGCATAATAAGTCATAATTATCAAAATTAATCATGTATAATCCAGTTTAAACCACTAAGTCAATCAACAAGCTCAAGGTCTCAAGGGCTTCCCAAAAGAAAGGTTAAGAAACGTGTAGGGTAGGGATGTGTGTAAGGTAATGTGGTGCTAGAATCCGGGAAAAGGATGAACTTCACTTTCACTTTGACTTGCAACATCTTCCACCAATAAGCTTTGCTTATTTCACACTTTTTCTTTTACTTTACTTTTTGGGATGCATGGACAGAGGTGCACAATAACCGAAGCCTAGGAAATCTGCAATCATCAATTTCTCGAGATGCATCAAACCCTTGATGCACATACCATGACCCGTTAGGAATATCGCTCAATCCGACTTTGGCAAGACACAAACACCCGGCTATGTGAATGGTGCCGAGTTACTCATCTTCATGATTGACTTCCCCAAACCTATTATTGCTTTCTAACACTTTCACTTCCAGCCACTTCTCAACTTTAACTCCACTTGCTTTCACCACTTCGCTTGCTTCCAAATTCCCGGATAGGTAAAGGGAGGCAAAATGTATATGAGGGGCTAAGCATGATCAAGAAGAAGAAGAAGAAGAAAATGAATTGCCTTGGTCTTTCCAAGAAGAAAGTGAGAGAACTTAACCTGCGGTATCAACCTTCAAATTCAACATAATTTGGATAAAAACAAAGTATTAAACATGCTAATAATTTCAAACAAAGCATTTAGCAACTTAAACATATTATAAGACCTTTCAAACACTTAAAGAATTTAAAACCAGTAAGTAAACAAGATCTTCACTGAGGTCATATCCAGATAAGTAGCACAAAATCGTTTTCGAAAACTTTCTGTTACGCACCTCGGTCAAGGTGTTCTTGGTTCAACCGAGGTGAAATGCCTCGTTTGGCCAAGACTGACTCGGTCGAGGTCAAAATTTTTTTTTTTAAAACCATTTTTTTTTCGGTTTCGACGTTTTTCTCAATCAAATAACCTGTAGGTATGCATGTAATATCAGATAATCATATAAATGCGGAAGTGAAGCATAAATAAAATATCCGATGAAATAGAATGTCATACATCAAAAGTAGTCAAATAACATCAAGTAGTCAAATAAGTACAAACAACCCATACTTGGGACACACTGTCCCAGTGGGTCAAATAAAAGTCTGAAAATGAGAGTACTCACCGGATAAATAGCTGAACTGCATAAAAAAATATAATAAGAAAATCCTGCAGCTCCTCAGTAATCCTGATCCGGCGGTGGTGGTGGTGGCACATACGGATACTGTGTCGGGTCGAACGGATAACCCATGACACGCTCGAACTGAAGCTGGGCCATGACGTGCTGATAGTGCTGCCGCTCCTGCATCTCGCGGATATCCAGCGATAATGCAGCATACGAGTCAATAACCTGATCCGTCAGATCATCGATCCGTCTGTGGGCAGCTCGATCTCTCACTCCACGCCTCCTGCGTCTAGCAGGTCTGACTGGAGAAGTCTCAGCTGGTGCAGGCTCCGTCTCCTCCTCATCATCCAAGTCAATGATCGGCGGTGCGCTCGTACCTGCAGTATCCGTCCCTGTATCCATCGGGACTCCACCATCTCTCTCATCTACCGTCTCCTCGTCGTCGTCATCCTCCTCCTCCTCCTCAGCCTCAGCTGGGGCAGCTGCTGCCTCTCTATGATCCTCCATCAGCGGAGCCCAAGCTGTCTGCCAGTAATGTGGATCGAAAACTGTGAACTGTGCAGACCAGCGGATCCCCTGTGGTGCAGTCCGCTCCCATGGCATAGCAACAAATGGAGTGGTCAGACCTCGGGGAACTAGAATCCTCCGAGTGATCATCTCCTGTAATCCAAGCGGCTTCGGAGCCGCCACCATCGTACATACACTGAGGTCCATCCCGTGATAAGCAGCTATATGGGTGACTAGACCTCCGCAGCAAATGTCTCCCTTCGCTTTAGCCTTGATCTTGTGCAGGTCCTCTGCCAAGATCAAGCCAAAGTTTGGGAAACCCCCCGTGACCATACAGTAAAGGCTGAAGAGCTCGCCCTGTCGGATCTTCTGGGGCGTCTCAGTACGCGCCAGAAGTGTCTCGTTGAATATCCTATGGGCTAATCTGAAGGCCGGGTGGAAGATGACCTTCTCCTTGGAATCTCCAGGGCGCCATCTGTCTGCATGCTCGGTAATATGGGCAATCTGCCCCCAGAACTCCCTAGCTACGGATCGGGAGGGGAAGTCGGTGGCGGTGGGCTCAGAAAAGCCGAAAATCTCTCTCCAAATCTCTAAGGGAACTATGAAGTTCCGGTTCATCAACCGGTACTTCACAGACTGGTCTGTGGGGAGGTAGGAGAAGGAGCTAACAAACTCTAAGGTCGGCTCCAAATAGGCTGGGGCTCGGATCTCAGTAAACTGATCCAGCCCAACAGTGGCAATCATCCTCCTAAGGTCACCATCTAACCCTAGGCAATCGAAAGCTGACACGTCCAAAAAACGTGGTGCGATAACTGGACGGCTAGCTATGCGCTCATAGTCTACCCGACATCTCTCGTGGATCACCGGGCGGTAAGGACGAGAAGAAGAAGAAGAAGGAGGGGAAGGTGAGGATCTATCTCTGAGGGCTAGACGACGATCGGAACTCATTTTCTCTCAACACTGTCAGAACACCTCGGTCACTGACAAGACTCAGAAATCACCTCGGTCGAGATGCAGTTCGACCGGACCGAGGCGCAGCAGTTACGATTCCAATTCTCAGAAATTCAGTTCTTTTACCCCAAAAATCACTACAATTGCTTCCTATGGGGTACTTAAGCCTTTTCTCAGCAGAATCAAGGGCAACCAAAGCCCAAATCGAAACGAATGAACGAGTTAGGGTTTCGACTGTTTTTACCTCGTTTCGGTCGATTCGTTCGATTTTTTCGCAGATCTGTTGTTGCAATAGGCTCCTCTACCCTTCAATCGCAGTTTGGAAATGGAAATCTTCGAAAACGAGCAAGAAACGAGAGAGAACGAAGTGTACTGTCGCCGCGGTCGAGATGAAGAAGGTAAAAAGTAAAAACTGAATTTTTTTTTCTTTTTATACTGCTCCTGGATCTGCTGTCACCTCGGTCGAGATGGTCTCGACTGGACCGAGGTGGTACGGACCGAGGTGGTTCTGCAGAAACCCTAGTCGCCTCGGTTGCTCAAGAATCAACTCGGTCGAGGTGCTCTGACAGTAACCGAGATGCTTCTGTCTTCTCAAAATCTTGAACTTCTGTCCTTCCAGTTATGCTCCTTCCTTAGATATTCCCTGTTGTCTGTCCAGAACGCCAAAAACAAAGCAAAGCAAAGCAAAAACAAAAACTATCTAAGCTAGACTAGAAAACGGGAAAAGAAAGCAATACCTTGGGTTGCCTCCCAAGAAGCGCTTGGTTTAAGGTCGCTAGCTGGACCGTGATGCGTCTCAAACGAGGTGGGAGGTGCCCTCACCCCATACTTAACCTCCATCGTGGGGTGAAGTAAGTAAATCCATCAAACGCTCCAACAAGTGTAAGTGCTCATCGGGGAATGAATCGTCTATGGGTGGGTCATCCGTCTCGCGGGAAGATTCCGGTAGCCGGCTGAGGTGATCCGCAACTGAGTTCTCGGATCCCATCTTATCGCGGATCTCTAGGTCAAACTCTTGAAGCAAGAGAATCGATCGAATAAGGCGCGGCTTGGCATCTTTCTTAGCCAACAAATAACGAATGGCTGCATGGTCGGTGTAGACAATGACTTTCGCCCCCACTAGGTAGGAACGAAACTTCTCGAAAGCATATACAACCGCCAATAACTCCTTCTCGGTGGTAGCGTAGTCGCGTTGTGCTTCATCTAGCATCTTGCTAGCATAATAAATGGCGGTGGTCCGTCCATCCTTCTTCTGTCCAAGCACCGCTCGTACGGCTACATCACTAGCGTCACACATGACCTCAAAGGGCAAGGTCCAATCAGGAGGTTGAATAATGGGAGCGGAGATCAACGCTTCCTTAATCCTGTAAAAAGCATCAAGACACTCCTGCGAAAACTCAAAAACAACATCTTTATTCAAGAGGTTAGTTAGAGGTTTAGAAATCTTAGAGAAGTCCTTGATGAATCTCCTGTAGAAACCTGCATGCCCGAGAAAACTCCTCACACCTTTAACAGAACAAGGAGGAGGGAGCTTCTTAATAGTCTCGATCTTAGCCCGATCGACCTCAATACCTCGATTAGAAACGAGGTGTCCTAGCACAATGCCTTCATTAACCATAAAATGACACTTCTCCCAATTCAAGACGAGATTAGTGTCTTCACATCTTTTAAGCACTAGCGAAAGGTTAGATAGGCAATTATCAAAAGAGGAACCATATACAGAAAAATCATCCATGAATACCTCCATGATCTCCTCTATGTATTCGGAAAATATAGCCATCATGCATCGCTGGAAGGTAGCGGGTGCATTGCACAATCCAAATGGCATCCTCCGATAGGCAAATGTCCCCCATGGACAAGTGAAAGTGGTCTTCTCCTGATCATCCGGATCGATAGGAATCTGGAAGAATCCACTATAGCCGTCCAAGTAGCAAAAGTGTGAATGCTGGGCCAATCGTTCGAGCATTTGATCGATGAAGGGAAGCGGAAAATGATCCTTCCGAGTTGCCGTGTTCAGCTTCCTATAATCGATGCAAACTCTCCAGCCCATAACGGTTCTCGTTGGGATCAACTCGTTGTTCTTATTCGTCACAACAGTCATCCCTCCTTTCTTCGGAACGACATGCACCGGGCTAACCCACTTGCTGTCCGAGATAGGATAAATAATACCTGCATCCAACAACTTAAGAACTTCCTTCTTCACAACCTCTTTCATGATCGGATTTAACCGTCTTTGAGGTTCCCGTGAAGTTTTATGATTATCTTCCATTAGAATTCTATGCATGCAGAAAGAAGGTTTAATGCCAATAAGATCATCCGTGGTATAACCTATAGCCTTTCGATGCTCTCTCAGGACATGCATTAATTTGGACAATTCAGATTCGGTAAGGGAAGCACTAACAATAACGGGATAAGTAGAATCCGGTCCAAGAAAGATATACCTCAAGTGACTAGGGAGTTGTTTAAGCTCCACAACTGGGGGTGCTTTCTGAGAGGGATCCTTGCTTCCTCTTTCCAGTGGAGTGGTGTCAGAAACTGGACTCGATGAAGTCTCAGTTAGAATCGTCTCGCCATCGACCTCGGTCGAGGCGCAGAGGCGTTGACCGAGGTGTTCTTCAGTCGCCTCGCTCAGTCCAAACGGTGTTTCGGTCGAGGTACTGCTACTGGAACCGAGACTGGAGATCTTCGTCTCCTGGATTAGTTTCTCAGTTTTAGCTCCTGGATCCTCTTCCAGTGCCTTTAAGCTCCGTATATCTACATCACAAGAAGCATCTATACCTTCCTCCATTAAACTGAAGCTAATAACTCTTTCGAGTGGATCGTTAATAAGGATAGAGCTCACCAATTCTCTTGATTCTTCTTCATCGTAGATGTTGAAGATATCATCAGTTAGCTGCTCCCCTTTCATCGCTGCAAGTAATGCGAACTCCACCTCATCGCCACCAACGTTGAATTTCAACTTGGCGTTCTTTCAATCCACGTTGCAACCCGAAGTTCTAGAAATGGCCTCCCGAGAATAATAGGAACAGGATAATCTGCGGGAATGTCAAGCACAACAAAATCTATAGGTAGATAGAAGTTACCTAACTTGACCGGAACGTCCTCCAAGATGCCCACGGGATGAGTAATGGAGCGATCCGCCATATAAAGTCGAATCTTGACCGGCTTGGGCTCTCCAAGACCGATCTTCGTGCATAGCTCCAGCGGGATGATGCTCACGCTGGCTCCTAGATCACAAAGGGCTTCGCAAGTGACATCCCCAACTTGAATGGGAATGCAAAATGAGCCGGGATCTCTCAACTTAGGTGGCATTTTTTCCTTCATGATCTTGATAAGCTCCGAAGATTTAGATGTCATCCTAACTTCACCAACATCCTCGGGTTTCCTCTTCCTTGATAAGATTTCTTTTAAGAACTTCCCATAGGCAGGCATACCTAAAATAGCATCAAGGAAAGGAATATTAATATGTAGCTTATTCATCAAGTCAAGAAACTTACCAAAGTGCTTGTCTAGATGTGCTTTGGCTCTGGACTGAGGGAATGGAAGTGGTGGTTTGTATGCAGGAGGTGGAATATAAGTTTCAGTCGTCCCTCCTGCTTTCTGTTGCTCCACCTCGGTTGGCATCTCGGTCGAGGTGTTCTTCGACTGGATCTGGACCGAGGTGGTCTGCGTCGAACGAGGTACTGGATCTGCAGTTTTAAGTCCACTCCTTGTCGTTATGGCCATGCATTGGCCCTTAGGGTTAGTTTCCGTCTTTGCTGGAAGCTTCCCTGGATCTCTTGGCGCTTCATTCGCCCTACTAGCAAGTTGTTGTTCGAAGGACTTTTGGGCCCTCGAAAATGAAGTCATAGAATTCTCCATAGCGCTAAGCTTGATCAATATAGCCTCCAGAACTGCGTCTTTCTTTTCTGGTTGAGATGAACTTGATCCTTGCCCTTGGCTCTTTAATGGAGTAGAAGAAGAAGAAGGGGGAGAGAGGAAAGGGTTAGAGGAATCGTTAGAGTTGGAGTTTGAATGATTGTTACCGTGATTTTGGTTATTCGCCCTCCAGTTGTTGCTATTGGATCCTCTATTGTTGTTGTTGTTGTAGTTGTTGTTTCGGGGAGCGTTGTTGTTGTTACGGTACCCGTTGTTGTTGTTGTTCCTTTGCCCTTGCTCTTCCTTCTTAGTTTGAGCCATCAAGAGTTCCTTCAATTCTTCACGTCATTCTTCAAAGACGTGAGTTGATTGTTGTTGGATTGAGTCTCTTGAAAGTTGACTCTTTTAACTCCACCTTCAGCTCCTTGGTGGGTATATTTCTCCATGTGCAAGGCTTGCTTCTCAATGAAGTCCCAAGCCTCATCAATCGCCATGTCCATGAAGGTACCGGCGGAGAGTAGTTGGAGATTGAACTGGGTGCTTCCGTCCAGTCCTTTGAAGTAGATCTCCAACAACTCGATCTTTGGAATCCCATGATGTGGGCAATCCAAAAGGATATCCTTGAACCGCTCTCAAGATTTGGACAAGCTCTCCTTGTCTTTCATAATGAAAGCATTGATCTTCCCTCTCATTTCAGCGGTCTTTGAGGGGGGAAAGAATTTGGTCAAAAATTCCGTAGTCATCTCCTCCCATGTGCTAATTTTTCCTGGAGGAAGAGATTGATACCAAGTAAGAGCTCTATCTTTTAAAGAAAAGTAAAAAGGTCTTAGCTTGTAGTTGTTATTTTCAATTCTGGAAGGTCGCAAGGTTTCCATCAAGATCTCGTAGTTTTGAAGATGTTGATGCGGTGACTCCTTCTCTAACCCTCCGAATTGGCATTGGCAAATCATGGATAGAACTTGCGGTCGAAGTTCGTAGTCATGATCCGCTGGATCTCCTAGGTTCACCCCTGGACGCCTCAGTTGTTGATTAGGGTCCATCCTTTGACCTAGGGTTTGTGGGATTCCTGCAAGAAGAGCATCTCGGACTGGCATCCGAGGTGGAAGTTCATCGGCCGGGGCGTCAGGTACTGGAATCTGCCTCGGTCGAAGATCAGCCACTGGATCCTGCATCGGTCGAGGATCAACAGGGGGATCTTCCCTCGGTCGAAGTAGAATCTGGTTTCGTATGACTGCTATCTCAGCTTCGATTGCTGCAGTCTTGGTGCGATTCTCTTCTTTCTCTTGCCTTAGTTCTTCCTTGCTGAGGCGTAGCAGCTCTAGCGCCTCTTTCAATTCGGCCGCAAGATCGCGATCGTCTTGTTGGGCCATCTTTGCTTCTCTTAAGCGTCGCTTGTATGTCTTTTCCGGTTCGGGATCGTAAGGAACGATTTCCTTCCCAGTGCGGGTTCTTTGCATATACCTAAGAAAGAACCTGCAAAAGTCACTCAAGTAGAGTGGTTAGATGACACGGGGCAAGCGCCCCAAGAGCAAACCGTACCGGCTCGGTCTAGACCAAGTCCCCGGCAACGGCGCCAAAAACTTGTTCGCTCCAAACGGTGTGTGCAAGCTTTAAATTTATAACCCTAGACTTAAGCTTAAAACAAGGATGCGAACCCGCAGTGTACGGGTCAATCGTAGTAAAAAGCAAGAAAATTCCAGGGGTCGATCACAGGGACTCGGTGAAAAAAAGTCAATAACGGTAAGCTTCGTGAATACTAACCACAAGAGCAATTAACACAATCAAAGATGAATAAGAAGTCAATAAAGCAAACATGCAATTCTAGGGATTAAAGCATGTAGTTGTGGTTCCAACTCAAGATCTAAAGATAAGCGGACAAAGCTGAGATTTTTGCATGGGGAAGGTGTTACTAAGTGGAGTAGATCACCGGGTAAGTCTCACTACACACTAATCCTAAACCGTAACTCCTATTACCGGGTAAGTCTCAAGGAATCAAGATAAAGAACTATAACCTCAAACTAACATACCATCTAAGGGAATAGAATCAACCTTTACCGGGTAAGTCTCAGGCTAACTCACAAAGATGGGATGGAAGCACACTCAAACCCCAATAAAGGATAAACTTTTATTACCTACACTTATGATCGTTGGTAAACAAACTAAGGAATTACCGGGTAAGTCTCATCCTAAGCTTGCATTGAACTAGAGAGGTGTAATAAGAATAGGATTTAGCAAACTCTAACACTTAACTTTCTGCTTAGGATCGGATAAGTCACATCGGTCAGAAGAATTCCACCCCGGCCGAGATGTTCATCGACTGAACGAGATGCTTAGGGTTAAGGTTAAAGACTCGAACTTTCAGGATCCTACTGGAATCTAAGATTATTCTATCATTGTTTTTCCCACAACCTTCAACCAATCACCCTAGAATCACATAAGGAAATTAGCCACTCATCATCATTATGAAAGTATTAAATATATGGGAAGAAGGTGAATATTTGAACAAAGAAGAATTTAATGAAAAAGACTTCAATAACTGAATCAAATATCACAACAAAGCGTTCCTTGGATAACAATCCAACAAAACAAGACAACAAGGAAGGGGAATTGAAGACAATCTTACAAAACCCTCCAAAAGGCTATAAAAGCTATAGACTTCAATCTTCCTTCAACCTTCAAAAAGGTTCTTCGAATCTCTCCAATTGGAGTATGCTGCTGCTGCTGCTGCGTGCACGACTCTCTTGCGCTGATAGCGGGTTTTTCGGTGTAAGCGGGATCCTTGATTTGTGGAAATCCAACCCTTTTTATAGGAAAATAACCCTCCAAAGATAATAAATCTTAGAAAGATATTTTCCCATAAATATAGGTAAAATATAAGATTCTGCATATCTCCTTCCTTCCAGGAGCCAAGCCCAAAAATATAAGATTACTTTCCAAATTTAAAAGATCTCATCCAAGAATAAAATATTCTCGCCGCGTCCTAGGTGTTTGCCTCGGTCGAGTCGGCGTCTCTGGATCACCTCGGTCGAGATGAATCTCTGGTCAACCGAGGTGAGTCATAACAGAATGTGAAATCTCTCGAATCTGCTCCAAAGTAAATCTTTAATCCATGGCTATGCTCCCTGGATGTAGCTCCAAATGACTCATGACTCCTTTTGCTCTTTTTTGATGCGAAACGTGCCATTTTACCTACGATTACAACAAAACTAGGTGTAGACCTCGATTCTCGCAAAGGTAGATGAAATGATAGTATAATCACATATAATACATGTTAACATGCAGATTATGAAAGATAAAACGTCCAAACAAACCCCAAAATATAGACTATAATTCATGCTATCACACATCGGCATTAAGCCCGCCTCACTACTGTGAGCGTCACCAATCCAGATACATCTTACTAGCACCATGGTGAACTAGTAAGGATTGTGAGCCTCGCAAAGGCTCTATCCCAGCTCTCCGTCATAAGTATACATGGACGATCCTGACATCTCAGCCAACCGTTAACCCATAACGGTAAGTATGGGGTCTCCCCTCGGGACCTTTTATCCTAGATCTTTCTCGAAGCCATTCAAATCCCGCGATTCTGTCGGGTCTCTTTTCCGATCATCTTCATTAATAAATTGAGGTTGAACCCTGAGTTAGGTCATTGCTTCCTCTCAAAGTGTCCACTTACTAAGGTGTTGGTGATCACATTCACCTACTTTGGATGATACCATAATCATAAGACCGAAGTCCTCAACGAGCTCTAGCCATCACTTGTGGTAGAAATTTAGCTCTCACGGAGCAAATATATAAACATAACATACTCTTATCGTTTTTACACGACAAGCATGTCGCTCATGATACAATACCGACATCATCTTGAGCATGTGCCCTAAGGTGGCTAACTCACAACTCTTTCTTGGTCAAACTCACAACTCTTTCTCGGTCATTCTTCTTGAATGCCCACAATTGCCTAACACACATGTCAAACCATTCTCGTTATTTACACGTATCCCAGGACTCGCTTGGATGCATCCATAAGGTCATACATCCCATGATTCAACGTATGTACTAAAGAAAACGGAATGGAGGTCACTCACCTTTTCTGCTTCTATTAAAGCTCCCCTGTTGTGTCTCGGACCCTATGATCTAATCGACTTCCTCGGAAAGGAAGAAAGTGTCAAACCATCCCGCAACTCGGCGGTTATAGTCCACCAAACTACACGCTGCATACCTCCTCCACGTACCTTGGAGGTACTAGCGGAACTATCATCTCGTTCTCATTGATCAACTGGGTACTCTCAATACTGCTACGTCTCTTAGGAGGTCACTTCGGACGTCCCAACCCGCTTAGATAACTCTACTCATCCCGCATAACCTGTATCATCGTCATCCTATGTCATGCTTGTTCCTCTCAATTTTGAGAGTACACAAGACATCATCAAAACTGAACTTAAGAATCATTTGTACTTCTCACACCTCTCTAACTGTCATTACGTACCATTAGATTACGGTCCACCTCCTACGACATCGCTTACCAATCTATAACATTTAACATAAGCTTAGGGTCCACCTTGGAACCACCCGAAACCACAAATTGAATGTCCTTACCAAAACCGATCCAGAAACCCGATGAATGTCATCTACATAACTCTAACCCACCAATCGCACTTGTGGGTGCAAAAAGCTTCACTACAACTTGTAGTGACCATACCAACCCGAAACGCCGTCTTGCTTAAGTCATTTCCTTTCTCCACCCAAAACGGGTGACATCTCGACTACAAAACAATCATACAAAACATCATACTCACATGTAACTGATCTAAGGAGTCATCCACTACAGGGCAAAGGTACTTATCCTCATTGGTAGTCTTACGCATTTCTCGATAGACGAAGTACAACTTCTCAACTCGTACGTTTTCTCACAACTCGTACCAGAATGTCCGGAGGGGAAGACCGGAAGCAATTCCCCATTCCAAACCACTAAAACTTCTCACTCATGAATTCTCAAGTACCACCACCTTAAGCTTAAGGCTTACATCGTCACTATAACATCGGTTCCCTGTTTAGCACCATAGCCTCCATGGCTCCTTCGGGTGAGTCTAAAAACTTTGACTCATATCTCGTTCGCGACAATATATCATCCGTTTCATAAGAACGAAATACCGTGCATTTTCTTACATATCTTCACATTAAGCAACTAGGGAAACATCACCTTCCTTTCGACCCACTAGGCCCCTTAATCCAACTCAAACCTTAAAGATTTCGATCCGTGCCGTTCCTCTATATGCCAATTTTAAGGCCTAAGAAGGTCACAAAAAGGGTCATTACAACCCCTCCCTAGGAGGTCCTTTACAATCACTTATCTTGAACTAATAATCATTACATGATTAGTACACTCATACTTCAGTTGACATACCACCTTACACTTACACCGAACCACCGGAAATCCTCAAAGCTCTCGTTACCCATCCTTCATGCCATAGACTTGTCTACTCTTCCCTTTTAGGCCCGTCAATAGACAACCCGCACATGTGCGTTCTTGGTTGTCACCGGTCAGCTTATAGTTGACCTTCTCCCCGGTCAACAACCTACCATTCTACTACACTTTTATGTCACTACTCTCTTAAAGGCTACCCTCCTTGGGGTACTTTGCCTCAACTCCGTCAACTCTTTCCCCGTTCCATGCTTCCTTCCTCTTCCATAAGGTAATCATACTCCTTTCGGCCTTGTGTGCCGTATAACTCGCCTTCATAGGCTTAACAACGTCTTATGATATCTTGTAGGTGTGTCTCCTCAACATCTCTAACGTTACTCAGCTCCTTGTGGCGTCACTTCTCTTCTCGGGACCACGTCTACTCGCCCTTCTATCCTCTTGGCGTTACTTAGCCTTATCATCATAACGAAAACAAGTAACCTCCGCTTAAAAAATTCTACCATGTGAATTCTCACCACGCCATTCTCCTCAAAACTCTTGCAAGTCTGAACAACTCACCATCTCATAATCTTATGATGTTGACCCTTTGGTACTACCGTAAGTTTAACTTACGGTATCAAATCTTTTGCAAATGGTTCGATCAGTCTTCTCATCTTGACTCCAATGTCTAAGGAAAGCTTCACATCTTCATGGAATACCACCTTTAACCTTGTTAGAATGTACCCATCTCCCCCTCGATTCGCATCTTTAGTTGTCCACGCGTCTTCTTGAAGAACTTAAGCTCGTTATCTCTATTGGTCTCGTTGTCTATCAATCCGGGTTTCTTTGGACCACTTCCGCACATTAATGTTACTCCTTTTTCTTGTATGGTCTCCATCTCGATTTCTCTTTAGTTGTCTCGAGTTCTTCTTTCTACTTGTTCGTCCTTCATATATGTTATCTCTAATCCTCCTCTTCGACATCCTTTTAAAGGAATCCGAGAAACGCCATGGTGTTCGTTAGCATGAAATGCTCAACTCGATACTTGAGCGTACTCCTCCATGTATGAACGATATCCCAAGCCACAACATCGCCTTAAAGGTGATGATATCATACTATAATCTTTTCTATTAGGTCCCATATATCCATATACTACTATATATAATAAGTATACATATATATATACGACTATATAAGTCCTATGTCCATATCATTACCAACATGCCAAATCTAGAACATGCATTACAACAAGACAAGGTTCAAAAGCTAATAAGACCCTATCATACCACATGTATAAGCGTATATCAATAGAAGGCCATGCTACTACTATACATAAGAAGTCCATCATACATAACTACAATCCACAAGGATACCTAACAAGTCCATCATGCATAACTACAATCCACATATACTATACATATCTACATATAAATATATATATATATATATATATATATATATATATATATATATATATATATATATATATATTTATCAAGATCCAATAAACTAAGCTGCCAAGATCCATGGAAGGATTGGTGGTCCGTACATTCTATCCCCGAGTGACTATGCTCGTGATTTTGAAAACGAAATTCATTTTTAAAACTTGGAATCCTTGAGGGTTCCATTTCCTTCTATTCGGCCTTTAGAAGATTGCGAGTGCCATTGTTGTCAATCTAGGGCTCTGATACCATATTGCAACACCCCAAAACAACGGGATTCGGGATGCTACGGGCGAAGACCTCACAATGGGTCCCGACCCTTAGCCTGACAACAATTTCACCGGATCTTACAACAAGACACAAATATAGGCAAAAAATGAAATACATTTTTATGCAATGATATGAACACCAATAGACATACAAACGAAAGACCACAACCGAGTTAACAAATCAACGACCAAACGTCGAAAACATACAATACACAATATATATATATATATATATATATATATATATATATATATATATATATATATATATGTAAGACTCCACTCCCAAACTCATCCTACAATGTACGGAACCTCGCTGCCTACTCTTCCGGATCCTTCGGCCGCGTCCCTAACCTGCAGGACAACTACAACAATATCGGTATAAAACCGTTAACTAGTAGGCAAAGCATTAGAATCATGGTATTGTCACACACACACATAAGGCATCATAAACACACAACATGCTCCAAAACACACAAGCCATTTTATTATCTTTCTAATTACGTCATCCCATTACTAATTTCATATATGGTGTGACACGAGAATCATAACAATCTCGCCCTTCTCCCCTCCACCATACGGGTTTGTACTTGTGTGAAACAACATCACCCGCTGAACTGGTCGCAAGGCACCTACCAGTCACCCCATTTCGGACTTGACAAGCGGTCACCGCCCGTTATCATACACTTGGACCAATATACATATACACAAGGTCGTCCTAGTTCCGATTTCGTTATTATAAAACAAAAATAAACGCACTCACAACCAATCACACATCGATGCTAATACAAAGTAGCTAGCTAAGTAAGTCCGGAGATTTACCTCGTCCCAACGCTAAACCGACCAATATCGCTCTTGCTTCCCGTAGGAAGATACTCATCGACTGATCATAACAAGGCAAAAAATCAATACCACACTCATAAGCTAGAAGTCCTTAGATTTCTAGACCCGATGATCTCGCAAGATCATAACCCATACACATACTAGGATAACATGCCTAGTCTCGACAAATCTCAAAGGTAACAACACTATGCTAGGATATGCACATCCTAGCCCACAATCTCTAAACCATAAACTCACAAACTCGCCTAATTTCCATAAGACATTACATGGCATTGCAACTACCCTAGGTCCAAACCTAGCATGCTTCTAGCATAAACACTCTCTAGGATCAACCATGATTGCATGCTCAAGGGAGAGTACTCACCGGGCAAAGTCACTGGTGCAGAAGAAGGAAACACATCCGTGAAGAGGGAAAAAAGGCCACACGGGCAGGATGGATGAGCTACTGGCCGCCCCTGCGGTTGAGGCTGGCCGCCCCTACGGATCAATGCAGTGGCCACCCCCGCGGTGTTGTCCAGCCGCGGGTGCGGTCGAGCTCTAGAGGGCAATCTTCAACGGCTTTTTCAATGGATCCATGATGTGTGGAGGGCCTCCTAGCTTCCTTTCTCCACCATGGATTTTCCACACACTCAACATCATCAACACACATGATGTAAGCTAGATTCAAGCACATGCAACACAAAAGGAAGAATCTAAGAATTCATGGCTTCCTCCATTGGAGCTCAAGGAAGAAAAGAAGAAGAAGAACATGAAGGAGGAAGAAGAAAGAGGGGAGCTTACCCTTACACATCCAAATTTGCAGCTCTCAAACTTGCTGGACATCAACACAAGAGCAAGACGTAGAATGATTTCCTATAGCAGAGCCATCAAGAACTTCCAAGAAAAAAGAGGGAGAAGGAGAAAAGCCTCACGTGAAAGGGAAATTGGGAGGGGAGAGAGGAGAGGAAGGCTGCCCACCAAAAGGGAAACGAGGGGTCAAGTAGCCCATCACTATAATAACGAGGGGTCGAAAGCAAAACGCGGTACACCAATGAACTGAACGGGATTTGGGATAAAATCCCGCCGCTCAGCACATCGTGCATGCGGAAAGACTAAGTTGCGCCTGCGGGAAGACCACTAAACCTCTCATAAACCGGAATAAAAATTCCGGTCGTTACACGCTCCTTGGGTCTCCTAGAGGCTACGTGATAGTCTGACTAAATAGACATGTCAGGATCTACAAAGGATTGCAAGAAGTTGGTGGAACTAGGAGATTGATCGAAGAAGAGAAGACGGAGCCTGTTGTCGCCAGTGCCGCCCCCGCGACCGCGCCTCGCCTCCCTTGCGGATCTCCCCTGCCGCGACTATGGCTGCTGCGTCTTGGTCGCCCCTACGGCACTTGACCACCACGGCTGCGGTTTCCCTCCAGTGAGCAACTTAATTCGTTCTTCCGACTTAAGTGTGATCTTGTGGTAGGTCCTTCCTCCTTCTTTGCATCCGTTTGAGCATGATGTAGTATCATGATAGGTGGCCTAGTAGTTGTGAGCAAATCCCATGTAGTGGGCTAGTTTTTAGGATATGTTCCGAGTGTGTGGAGATTTCTTTAGATAGGAAATTACTTGGATGTAGTTTCATAAGGTTGTGATGTGGTTATGACACGTTGCCTTGACTTATCAGGCTTTGAGGAGTGAGTTCGGATCGAGTTGGCAGATACCTGAGAGTAGTTGACTCGTGGTAAGTCCATAGGACTTACTTAGCTTCCTAGGATATGATTGGTTGATGCTTGAGTGGTCTTTGATATCGTGTTGTGGCTAGGTAGTATATACTTATCTACCGACCTATTTATTGGCCCACGGGTAACGGGCGGTGATTACTTGTCCAATTCTCCCGAGGGAGTCTGGGGGTGCTTAGTAACTGGGCCAGATTTGGATATACGGGGACGGTACCGGTCTACTCCACATGGTATACAAACTGGTGCGCCGATACACTCAAACTGAATAATGTCCAAAGGCGAGAATCTATGACTTCTCGTATCACACTTATAATTAATAAGGTGCATGACCTAATGAAGATAATAAAACCGGATCTCCGTGATAGCATACGGAGTGATTAAGAGGAGGTGGTCAATCGGGGTTCCCGTACATTGTTAGGACGGGATGGGTCATGTTGTCTCTTGTAGTAGACTTTGATAGATTTTTATGGTTTTTGGTTTTATCATTGTACTTCGGCTAAGTGTCGGTACCTTATGTGACATTGCATGCTTTGCTATTGGATTTCCATGCTTTATCATTTGTGCCTTGTTATAAGATCAATTAACGTTGTTGTCAAGTTAGGGTCGGGACCCATTGTGAGGTCCTAGCCCGTAGCACCCCGAGTATGAGATTTGGGGTGTTACATCTAAAAAGGAGAGCATTCCATCATAGGTTGAAAAAGTAAGGATGATGAAGAAGATCCATTTTCTTTGATTTCAAGAGGACTTGCTTGAATTCTACAGATGAAGAAGCAATTCGAAACAAATAGTATCAACGATCATCAAAGCTTAAAGGTAATTAGTATTCTAACCCTAGTAAGAAATCTAAGGTACTAACTTTCTTTGAATATGGAGAAACAAATCATATAGTGAAGGATTGTTCACAAAAGAAAAAGAACAACCACCGGAAGAATGACCGAAAGAAGAAAGCAATGATAGCATCATAAAGTGATTCAAATTCCTCTATTGATTCAGGCTGTGATAATGATCAAGAACATTTATGCTTGATGGCTAACCAAGCAAAAACTCCCAAACGTGATCTCGAAGGAGTGGTAAGCAATTTAATTTCTAGACCTACTATAGTGCTTGCTGAATTTCTGCAAAATATGATTATAAATAAAGAGAACTACATTCATGAAACTAAGTCCTTGAAAGAGAAGCTATCTGAACACGAGAAAAGAGTGAGTGATTTGTCTTTGAAAGTTGAAAATCTCAAAACTTCAAAGTCAGCCCTCGACACTAATGTCAATGCCTTGGAATCGAAAATCTTGATTCTAAAGGAAAATCTTTCTTCTCTAAATCACCTTAACGGTGAGCTAGAAAATTAAAGAAAAGATTTAGCTGACTGAGAAGTGTATGTATAGACTGGAAGGCTACACTTATTCAATTCACTCGTTCTAAGCTAATCTGAAAAGGATGATGGGTGAACAACAATCTTCTCTCAACAAGAGTGGTCTTGGATATAATAAGAATTTTCCAAGAAAATTTGTTACCACTTTTGTAAAGGCTAAAGGGAATTCACATACACCCACATGTTTCTATTGTTGTAAAAAGGGACATGTCAAACCAACCTGTGCATACAGAGGAAATGATCCTTACATTATTCGAAATACTTTTCCTCTATGTTTAAGAGAACAGATGAAACAAATTTGGGTTCCTAGAGGGACTAGACCACCAAACATGGTTCATTCCTATTATGGATCAAAAATTTTCATTTGGTGTAGCCGGAAAGGTTGAAGTTTGTTGTTTTGCTGGATAACACCAAGATTAAGGAGCATAAATGGATATTAGATAGTGGTTTCTCAAGACATATGAGTGGAAAAAGCTCACTGTTTATAAATTTAAAGAAGCAATCAAATGGAACAATTATTCTTGGTGATAAAGGGAAGTGTAACATCATTGGTATAGGTAAAATTTGTTATAATTCTTCTAACTACAATGATGATGTTTATCTTGTTAACGACTCAAAATATAACCTGCTTAGTATATCTCTCGGATTTGTGATAAAGGTAATAAGGTGATCTTTGATTCAGAAAAGTGTGAAGTTCAAAATGCAGTATCTGGCAACGTTGTGCTCACTGCACCTCAATGCAATAATGTATATTCCATGATTACTAAACAAGTTTCAGGGACTATTTTAAAGTGTCTTAAGGCCATGACACATGACCCAAGGCTTTGGCATCTCACGTCAGCATGCATACATTGAAGAAACTTCTATCAAAAGATTTGGTACGTCGATTACCATTGTTGAACTTCAAGGTTGATAAACTCTGCAAAGCTTGTAGACAAGGTAAAAAAAACAAGAGGTTTATTCAAACATAAAAGGTTGTAAGTTCTTCTAGACCCATTGAACTTTTACATATGGATTTATGTGGTCCTATGCGTGTTAAATCTCCCAAGAGAAATCAGTACATCTTAGTCATTGTAGATGATTACTCTCATTTTACATGGATTGCTTTCTTGCGAGAAAAATTAGAAGCATTGTATGATTTTTCAAAGTGATGATGACAGAGAATTTGACCAACTCAAAATTGATTTGTTTTGTGCAAAATATGGTATTTTTCACAACTTTTCAGCTCCTAGAACACCTCAACAAAACGGGGTTGTGGAACGAAAGTACCGCACCTTGGAGGATGTGTCTAGGACAATGCTTTTAGAAAATTGTTTGCCAAATAATTTCTGGGTTGAAGCTGTTAATACAGTCAACTACATCTTACATAGATGTTTGATTCACCCTATCTTGAAAAAGACTCCTTATGAACTCTTCAAAGGACGAAAGCCAAATATTTCCTATTTTAAACCCTTTGGATGTACTTGCTTTGTTCATAATAATAGAAAAGATAACCTTGAAAAATTTGATGCTCGTAGTGATGAAGTAATCTTTATTGGTTGTGCTTCAAATAGTAAAGCCTATCGTGTTTTTAATAAACGTACCAAAATTAGCGAGGAAAAGCATTCATGTATTTTTGATGAAAGCAATGATGGTACTTTGAGTGATAGCTTTACAAATCTTAATCTGAATCAACATGGAGATCAAAATTCTAATGATGAAGAAGAAACACCGAATACTCAAGTTCGAAATACATAAGAACAAATTCAGGATACTGTAGAACAATTTGAAGACCTTTAACAACACCTTCAAGACCTTGAAATGACCAACAGGAATACTGTTGATCAATCTCAAGACCTTGAACAGAAACTTCAAGGCCTTGACATAAGCAATAGAGATACAAATCCTGTAGAAGCTGAATCCAGTCGAGCACCTGAGCCTCAAGATTCATCAGACTACACCTTAAACGTTCCAGACACCAAGAGGAGAAAGTTCAAACTTTTTTCATCTCATCCACAAGAGAAATTCATCTCCGATCCAAAATCCGGTATTCAAACTACATCAAAAGTAAACAAATTGTGTGTTTTTTCTGCTTTTGTGTCTCTTATAGAGCCCAAAAAATTGTTCAAGCACTTCAAGAACCAGATTGGATTATTGATATGCAAAATGAGTTAAATGAGTTTGAGAGAAACGAAGTCTGGACTATCACATCAAGACTCAAGCATCAATCCGTCATAGGAACCAAATGGGTTTTTTGAAACAAACTGGATGAATATGGTAAAGTCATTCGAAACAAAGCACGACTTGTAGCACAAGGCTATAATCAAGAGAAAGGTATTGATTATGAGGAGACTTTTGCTCCTGTAGTCAGGTTAAAAGCCATTTGTATGCTACTTGTTTTTGCATCCTTCATGAACATCAAGCGTTTTCAAATAGATGTCAAGTGTGCTTTTCGAAACGGTTTCTTAGAAGAGGAAGTTTACATTGCTCAACCTCCTATTTTTGAAAATGATAAATTTTCGGATTATGTGTACAAATTGGACAAAACTCTTTATGGTCTTTAACAGGTTCCTCGAGCTTGATATGAAAGATTGTCCAAGTATCTGTTGGAAAATGATTTTCAAAGAGGTTTGATTGATAAAACTTTGTTTGTCAAAATCAAAGACAACGATTTATTAATGTTACAAATTTATGTTGTTGATATATTATTCGGTGCTACTAATGATTCTCTATGCAAGTAATTTTCAGACATCACGTGCAGAGAATTTGAAATGAGCTTAATAGGAATTAAATTTCTTTCTTGGTCTACAAGTTACTAAAGCTATGAAAGGAATTTTTCTCAATCAAAGCAAGTATACCAAGGATTTTTTTAAGAAATTAAAAATGGATCAATCCAAGGTAGAATATACTCCCATGAGTTCTATTCTTTCCTTAGATCAAGACAGGATTGGTAAGAGTGTTATCCAAAAGGAGTACATATGTATGATCGGATCTTTGTTATATAACTGCTAGTCGACCTGACATTATGTTTAGTGTATGCATGTGTGTCAGATTTCAAGTTGATCCCAAAGAGTCACACTTGATCGTTGTTAAAAGGACTTTTAGATATCTTAATGGTACAAAGGATCTAGGTCTTTGGTATCCTCGCCAAAAGTCTTTTCACCTCGTTGGCTATTCAGATGCAAACTTTGCAGGAAATAAGGTTGATAGAAAGAGCACTTCTGTATGTTGCCAATTCTTAGGGTCGTCCCTAATCAGTTGACACTCCAAGAAGAAAAATTATGTCGCCCTTTCCCTAACTGAAGCCAAATACACAGTTGTTACTGCTTGTTGTTCACAAACTATGGGTAGCTCAACAACTGCGTGATCTTGGTTTTGATCTCAAAGGTATACCTATTAGATGTGATAATACGAGTGCTATTTCGATAACCAAGAATCCTATGCAACATTCAAGAACAAAACATATTGATGTGAGACATCACTTTATTCCCGATCATGTGGAAAAAGGTGATGTATTTATATCTTTTATCTCGACTAACTTACAGCTTGCAGATATCTTTACTAAGCCTCTACATGAAGATCGATTCAATTTTATTAGATTGTAGTTTGGTATGTTGAACAAGGAAGCATTATCGTAGGGAGAGTAAATCAATACTATTTCTCCTTATAATGCTGTCTGTTTTTCATTTCAAGGCCTTGAAATGTAATTCAAGGTCTTGACATGGATTTAAAGACGATAGTGAAATTGAACGGATATGATTAATTGGTTATTATCTTTTTAGATAAAATTTTTTAATCATATGAAAAATGAAACTTTAATATGATTTTCAAAAGATTTTGTGGTTACACTTTTGCTATTCTCTCTCTAGGTTTAAAGATTTGTGATTTCCTAAATCAAATTGGTTTAAATTTGTAATGTCTTTCCACCATCTTAGATTTGATTTTGATTTTAAAAGCCTTCCTTTTTTAAACCCCCCATTTCCCATCCGTGTCTTTCACCTCTTTACAAAGAAAAACAAATTTACTTTCTCTCTTTCATTTTCAAAGCAATTTCAAAACACATCATATACATGGCTCTCAAGAGAACCTCCGGCCGTATTGCCTCCTCTTCTTCTTCAAATAAGGCAAAGAGTTCTTCTTTCGCACTAACTAAAGATGTGGCCGTACACATCTCCTCTGACTCTCCGTCGCCAACTCCGTCTCCACCAGCAACTTATGCCGATTTTTCCGCCCAAGTTCAAACTGGACTGCCAAGCACATGGTTCCGAAATTTCAAAACAACCAGAACTTGGCTCGATGGATTTCACACCCGCCAGTTGTGCATGTGTGAATACATAGATTCGGCATTCCAGGAGTCTCTTCAACTTCCATGTGTGACTCTGCTCAAGGGCTCTGATAACACGATTTATGACTTAGTTTTAGGTAATCATTTAGATAGATTTCTCGCTCATTCATGCATGGTTTAGCATTAGTTCAAGACGTTTTGCACTCAATTCATGTATTTTGTCGAGATAGACGTCTACACGGACTTGTGCGTGTTTTATATGTATTTCGGGAAATTTAGGAGCTAAAACGATGCGTTGAGGATCGTTCATCTAGATGACACACCCTCGGACTCATTAGGACACAAATTAAGGGCTAAGGAGGACTCATGGAACCTTGCCAACACTAGCCACGCACCAAATCACATCTTAATGATCCAAGGCGAAGTTTCTGCACAGAATCACGGTTCTCTGACAAATCACGGCCGTGGAATCAACCGTGGATTTTGCCAGAATCTTTTGACAGTTGTGCCACGACTCTCATGGCCAGCTCATGCAAGTTTGTTATAAAAGTGGTCCTTCATGGGCTGTGAGAGGCAGCTGGGAGCATCTTGGAGCAGCTCATCCATTATCCATTTCCTCTAACAAAAATATCCTCTCAACAAGAAGTTTTTCTAGGAAGGAAAGTGTCAAAGAAGAAGAAGAAGAGCTCCATTGAAGAGGAGAAGAAGCACACACACCATTCGCCACTCTTGCTAGTTTTTGTAGTGAAGATTTCCGGATTCTATTTCTAAAGTTGTATGAACCCTTTGAACCTTCTTTAAGAAGGATTGTGAGTTATTCTAATTCTATTTTCAGCTTGTTTTGATTTAAGTTCACTTCTTTTCCTTCATCATCTTGCAAATGAATGCTATGATTTTGTGTTTGCTTGTTTCGATTTCCATTATGAATGTTGTAGGCTAAATAGATGTGGTTCTAGGGTAAGGAAAGGATGGTTATGGCTAGGGCTATGATAGGACGGACTTAGATTTATCTTTGGATGACTTGTGTGTATAAACGTAGCCCCTGTTAGGAATTACGGGTGGTTCTTGACAAACCACGACCTTGGTTTAGGTAGAACAAGCCGTGATTTTCCTGGTTCGGTGGATTTAATCTTAGACTGTTAGGATGTTGAAATCCTAAGTGTTTGTTGAGTTAAAACTATCCTAGGGTGACCTAGTGTTAGCAACTAAGTGTTAGGAGAGACTTACCCGGTAATCCTTACTCTTAGATTCCAAAGATAACAAACCTTAGGTAGTGGTGAGCCTAATAAGCCGCCATTGGATTAAGTGTGCTGGATAGTAGCTTAAAACTAACCCTTCCGAGACTTACCCGGTAAGGATAGGTTGGATCTTGAGTTAGCAATCCGGTTTGAGTAGAATTCCATCCCTAGGGAATGGACTAGTGGATCATGAGACCTACCCGGTGATTGATCCCAATCTAGAAACACTTAACCCCAACATAGTTAATCCAAGGAATGAATAGATAGCTTGAGTCCTATGCCATAACCGGAACTTCCAATTCCTAGAATCCGTCTTTTCTTTCTTTGATCTAAATCTTGTTTAGTTGTTTATTTGTGTTGATTCATAGTCTAGTTGATTGATTACTTTGCATGTATTGTGATCTTTGATTGATCACCAAAAACCGACCAAAAACATTTGAGATTTTCATTTCTTTATTTCTTCCCCTTTTTCTTAACATAGATCTTCACTAAACTTAATCTTAAATTGAATCAATCTCACCTTAGTCTTTGTGTTCGACCTCGGAATACTATCCCTACTACGAACGTCCCGTACACTGCGGGTTCGCTAGGAGTTAGGAGAAATATAACGAGTATAAATTTAAAACCCAATTGCGCATCACATGTATTTTGAAGAACGCCTTGATCTCCGCACCTATCATGCAACCTCCGGATTGGAGTCTACCGTTTGAGATCATGTGTGATGCAAGCGATGTAGCCGTTTGGGCTGTTTTGGGGCAAAGGAAAGAAGGGCGTACTCATGCTATTTATTATGCTAGCAAGACGCTAGATGATGCCCAACTCAATTATGCTACTACCGAGAAGGAATTGCTAGCGGTGGTGTATGCATTTGAGAAGTTCCGCTCATACCTTGTTGGAGCGAAGGTCATAGTTTATACGGATCATGCTGCGATCCGCTATCTACTTACAAAGAAGGATGCCAAACCAAGGTTGATTCGGTGGATCCTCCTTCTTCAAGAGTTTGATTTGGAAATACGGGACAAGAAGGGATACGAAAACTCCGTGGCGGATCACCTTAGTAGACTCCCACCATTGGAGCTGGAAAAGAATGACATCCCGATAGATGACTCAATCCGGGATGAGCAATTGCAAATGGTGGAGGATTGCTTGTTCCAAGTGTCTAGAGGAAGTGAGCCATGGTATGCCGACATTGTGAACTACTTAGTGTGTGAGGAAGTGCCTCCCGGATTAACATATGCACAAAGGAAGAAGTTCTTCAACGATGTGAGGCACTACTATTGGAGTGAACCACTTCTATTCAAGAGAGGGCCGGATGGGATGTTTAGAAGATGCATACCGGAAGATGAAGTGGAGAGTGTGATCCAACATTGTCACTCCTTACCATGCGGAGGCCATGCTAGCTCACACAAGACGTGTGCAAAGGTATTGCAATCCGGTTTTTATTGGCCTAACTTGTTTAGAGATGTGCAAGGTTTTGTAGCGGCGTGTGATGCTTGCCAAAGGACGGGCAACATCTCAAGGAGGAATGAAATGCCCTTGAACAACATCCAAGAAGTCGAAATATTTGATGTGTGGGGTGTGGACTTCATGGGACCATTCCCTTCTTCATGTGGCAATCTCTACATCCTATTGGCGGTGGACTATGTGTCAAGATGGGTGGAGGCAATCGCCTCTCCCACAAACGATGCCAAGGTGGTGGTGCGGTTCTTCAACCGGGTGATCTTCCCTAGGTTTGGAACACCAAGGGTGATCATTAGTGATTGAGGGAAGCACTTCACGAATAGGAATTTTGGGGCACTTTTGGCCAAGTATGGGGTGACCCATAAGGTGGCAACACCTTACCATCCCCAAACTAGTGGCCAAGTGGAGATCTCTAACCGGGAGATCAAGGCCATCCTTGAGAAGACGGTGTCTAGAACTAGAAAGGATTGGGCTATGAAGCTCAATGACGCATTTTGGGCATATAGAACCGCCTTCAAGACGCCAACTGGAACCACTCCTTACAAATTAGTCTATGGCAAGTCTTGCCATCTTCCGGTGGAAATGGAGCATAGAGCCTATTGGGCCATTAAGTGGCTAAATTTTGACCTCAAGGAGGCGGGAGAGAAGAGGTTGCTTGATATAAACGCCCTTGAGAAGATCCGGTTGGAAGCTTATGAGAATGCCCGGATCTACAAGGAGAGGACCAAACGGTGGCATGACAAGAGGATCATCCCCAAGGAGTTGAGTGAAGGAGATCTTGTCCTTCTCTTCAACTCAAGGCTAAGGCTCTTTCCCGGAAAGCTCAAATCAAGATGGACCGGGCCATATGTGGTGAAGAAGATTTTTCCCCATGGAGCTATTGAGATAGGAGGGGAGCATTGTGGAAATTTCAAAGTGAATGGGTATCTCTTGAAGAAGTATATTCCGGGAGCCCCGGTGGACATGATTGCCCCACTTCACCTTGAATAGACGCTCCCGAGTTTGGTCAAGCTAATGACCTTAAAGAAGCGCTTGGTGGGAGGCAACCCATTGGTAACATTTTTCCTTTTTCGTTTTGTTTTCGTTTTTAGATTTTTCTATCTTTGTGTGTGTTTTGTCTACTTTGTGTGTGTGCTAGAGCATTAGTGGCATTTGAAGCTTTTCTTGGCATATGAATGATGATGATGAACCCCTCACCAATTATGGGTGGAGCGGACGCGGAACTTGGACGGCTAGCGATGCCTAGCGCGGGTCCCGAAGCTTTGATGGATGCTTAGAGCTCTCTACCATGGTTGATAGGATCATCCAACATCAATTCACTTGAGAAATCCCAAATACCATAGCAAACCACTTTTACATTGTGAGAACCTTGTTTCACTCTCTTTACTTCATTTACACATTGGGGACAATGTGTTTCTAAGTATGGGGTGGGGTTTGCATGATCCTTTGCATGATGAGCATCTAGGATAGTTTAATATTTGCACATGTCTTGCATTGTACATACTTAAATCGAAAATCCCATAAAAATCCAGAAATTTAAAAAAAAATTTTGTGCTTTCTAGGATTGGATATGATCCTAATGATGAATCTTGTCTTGTGAATTAGCTATGGATGGCCTTATGTGTTGAATTGATAAATGCATATGTGGACTTGAACTACTTCTCTTAAATTCTATAAATGATTTGATCATGATGTTGCCTAGAATGGATTGAGTATTGAAAGTCGAAATTACATGATAGTTCTTGCATACCATCTAGGAATGAATGAGGCATTTCATCTTTCTCTACTTCTCATCTTGATCATGATTGCTTGAGCACCTCAATTGATATAAAATTGACTTCTTTTAACCCATCCGGGAATAGGAGCATGCTAGTGTGTTGAAGTGTGTGAAAAGCAAGTGTGGAGCAAGGTTGTTGATAAAAGGAATGTCATGAATGAAATGCTGAAACTATTGTGGAAGTGCAGCCAAAAATATAGGTTTGGGGCGTTGGTTTAAATGACAAGTAACTCGGTACACTTCACATAATCGGGTGTTGATGCCTTGCCAAAGTCAAATGAACCAATAGCCCTAACGAGCTTTGGTATGTGTGCCCGGTGTGGATGCACCTCGAAAAAGAGAAAAAGCCCGAGGATGGCTAATCACCGAGGTTTCGGCTATTGTACACCAATGCCATTGACTCAAAAATAAGTCAAAGAAAAAGAAAAGAAAGCAAGATAGGGAAAAATATACACTTGGGGGAAGTTGATCGAGGACAAGGATGTGGAGTTAGTTCCATTCCCGGATTAGCATCACATAACCTAGAAAAACTCCCCACCTAATCACAACGTTTCTTGGCCTTTTATGTCACAAGACCTTATGACCTACTTGCATGTTTGTAAGACTTAGTAATCTAGATTGAATATACTCTTGATCTTCTTGACCTCTTCATCCTTACATCTCATGCATGCTTTTGAGTCAAGTACAATTGTCTTTCCTTCCCTTCATTTGTTTGATACATAATTGCTTGTCCAATTGCCATGAAACATGACTATGAAGGTGATCCAATACTAGAAGCACAACTCCAAAAAGATTTTTCCATTTTTCTGCATACATAAATCATGTCATCTCTTAGTCTATAGTTGGGAATTTGCTCGGGGACGAGCAAACCTTAAGTATGGGGTATTTTGATAACACGATTTATGACTTAGTTTTAGGTAATCATTTAGATAGATTTCTCGCTCATTCATGCATGGTTTAGCATTAGTTCAAGACGTTTTGCACTCAATTCATGTATTTTGTCGAGATAGACGTCTACACGGACTTGTGCGTGTTTTATAGGTATTTCGGGAAATTTAGGAGCTAAAACGATGCGTTGAGGATCGTTCATCTAGATGACACACCCTCGGACTCATTAGGACACAAATTAAGGGCTAAGGAGGACTCATGGAACCTTGCCAACACTAGCCATGCACCAAATCACAGCTTAATGATCCAAGGCGAAGTTTCTGCACAGAATCACGGTTCTCCGACAAATCACGGTCGTGGAATCAACCGTGGATTTTGCCAGATTCTTGTGACAGCTGTGCCACGACTCTCATGGCCAGGTCATGCAAGTTTGTTATAAAAGTGGTCCTTCATGGGCTGTGAGAGGCAGTTGGGAGCATCTTGGAGCAGCTCATCCATTATCCATTTCCTCTAACAAAAATATCCTCTCAACAAGAAGTTTTTCTAGGAAGGAAAGTGTCAAAGAGGAAGAAGAAGAGCTCCATTGAAGAGGAGAAGAAGCACACACACACCATTCGCCACTCTTGCTAGTTTTTGTAGTGAAGATTTCCGGATTCTATTTCTAAAGTTGTATGAACCCTTTGAACCTTCTTTAAGAAGGATTGTGAGTTATTCTAATTCTATTTTCAGCTTGTTTTGATTTAAGTTCACTTCTTTTCCTTCATCATCTTGCAAATGAATGCTATGATTTTGTGTTTGCTTGTTTCGATTTCCATTATGAATGTTGTAGGCTAAATAGATGTGGTTCTAGGGTAAGGAAAGGATGGTTATGGCTAGGGCTATGATAGGACGGACTTAGATTTATCTTTGGATGACTTGTGTGTATAAACGTAGCCCCTGTTAGGAATTACGGGTGGTTCTTGACAAACCACGACCGTGGTTTAGGTAGAACAAGCCGTGATTTTCCTGTTTCGGTGGATTTAATCTTAGATTGTTAGGATGTTGAAATCCTAAGTGTTTGTTGAGTTAAAACTATCCTAGGGTGACCTAGTGTTAGCAACTAAGTGTTAGGAGAGACTTACCCGGTAATCCTTACTCTTAGATTCCAAAGATAACAAACCTTAGGTAGTGGTGAGCCTAATAAGCCGTCATTGGATTAAGTGTGCTGGATAGTAGCTTAAAACTAACCCTTCCGAGACTTACCCGGTAAGGATAGGTTGGATCTTGAGTTAGCAATCCGGTTTGAGTAGAATTCCATCCCTTAGGTTCTTAGAGACTTACCCGGTAATGATACCTAGGGAATGGACTAGTGGATCATGAGACCTACCCGGTGATTGATCCCAATCTAGAAACACTTAACCCCAACATAGTTAATCCAAGGAATGAATAGATAGCTTGAGTCCTATGCCATAACCGGAACTTCCAATCCCTAGAATCCGTCTTTTCTTTCTTTGATCTAAATCTTGTTTAGTTGTTTATTTGTGTTGATTCATAGTCTAGTTGATTGATTACTTTGCATGTATTGTGATCTTTGATTGATCACCAAAAACCGACCAAAAACATTTGAGATTTTCATTTCTTTATTTCTTCCCCTTTTTCTTAACATAGATCTTCACTAAACTTAATCTTAAATTGAATCAATCTCACCTTAGTCTTTGTGTTCGACCTCGGAATACTATCCCTACTACGAACGTCCCGTACACTGCGGGTTCGCTAGGAGTTAGGAGAAATATAACGAGTATAAATTTAAAACCCAATTGCGCATCACACGATCTTAGCGTAACAGGCTCGTCTCTTCGGAAGCTTCTTCATCGAGGGGAGGTGGCGTTCACAAGGCTTACCCGATTCTTTTACATCAACCTCGTGGCAAGTAGAGACAGGGGAACCCTAACCCTAGAGTCCATCGTCAAAGGCAAACTTATAACCATCACTCCAACTATAATCGCCCAAATCTTCGACTTGCCCACATTCACCTCTTATTCACATCCATCTAGGAGTGAATGTGTTAGATTGGTCAAAAAGAAGTACATTTCTTCCTCTTCCTCCTCCTCTCGACAGCTCACCCACACTTCTCTATCTTTAGAGGCCAAAATTGTCTTCACCATTTTGGTTCATTACATTGTGCCTCGATCCAACTCCAAAGAGATTCTCGCCGATCAAACCCTAGAACTGCTGTTTTTGGTGATGAATGGTTTAGATGTCAATTTTCCCAACATAATTTTACCCACATGCTGCATACAATAAACTCCACCAGAGCCATCCCCTTGTCCTATGCAAATCTGCTCCCCAAAATCTTCGCTTATATTTCTATTGACACCTCTCTCGAGGACCAACAAGTGTTAGTTGGTAAAATAGACGGGGATTGTTTTGAACATCTTGGTGTTGCCAAGACCATGGATGGCGACTGGAAGTTGAAGTAGAAGTCGGCATCCTCCTCATCTGCACCAGCATTACCAGAGCAAAGGATGGCGGACTTGGAGTTTGGCCTCGACGGGCTAAGGAGGGATGTGATCGACTTTCGGGCTGACATGACGGACAAACTGGACGCAATCCACGAGCTTCTCGTGCCTTCAAAGGTGAATCAAATGTTCAATCTCAACGCTCTGGCCTTCACTGCCATAGGGAGCACCATTCCCTTAACCGAAGATGCGGTAACTCGTACTAGAGAGAATGTTACGAACGTCTTGCTGAATTGTGACAGAAGTGTGCATAATTGACCAATTCTTCGACCTACTCATGCAGAGCCAACGGTTCTTACAGTGTAATAATACGGGGTTGTTAAGAAGTACAAGATGCGGAGAAGCAACGGTAGCTTGATGAGTATTTGAAGAATAAGACTATTGCTGATGCCCATAGAAGATGGAAGGCCAAATGTGAGAACAATATCCGCACAAGAAGGAATGGCCAGTGGTATCCGGCCTAATTTCAAGGTCTTGAAACTGGATGTCAAGGCCTTGACATTTCTTTTCAACTTTTTTTGTTTTTGTTTTTGAAGGCCTTGAAACTATTTTCTTTCTGCTTCTGAAATACACTTATGGGTTTGTAATATTTTGCTTTCCAAGACTTTGATTTCTACCTCCCTTGTCGAAAGACAAAAAAGGGGAAAATATGATCCGACATTTCTACATTTTGCACTTGCATTGAGTTATTGTTATTTGTGCAGGTACGATATTTGTTTTGACTTCTATCAAGGGGGAGATTGATAACTCCTTCTTCATGAGTATTGTTATGTTTGCAGGGATGATGGAAGACTTAACAAAATGTTGTTTTTGACTAACAAATATCGGTTATATATATGTAGATTTCTTGTCTTGTTTGTTACATGATTTGTGCAGGTTTATAAACAAGAAAGATATTCTCTAACGGATAAAGTGAAGCGAAGATTGCGTGCAAAAGTCATTGAATATCTTGTTTGAAGATCTTGCTTGATGATCTCGTGCACAAGTTGTTGAAGATCTTGCTGGAAGATCTTGTGCGAAGTTGTTGAAGATTTTGTAGGATATGTTCAACTTCAAACAGGCAAGATTTGTTGTAGATCGTGTGGAGAAGTTTCTAAAATCTCAACGGTCGAAAGCTCAACGTTCAACTTGACTCCACTTCAGATATCATAAAAGAATCAAGCAAGCAGTGAAGAAAGCAGCGCTTATACAAAGATTCTCCAACTTTCTTCATCAACACAATTTATCGCGTTCTCAAGTGTGATCCTTGTTCAGTTTCTATTGAGAGAGCTAGATAAACACAAGAGTGATATTGACATATCTTAAGAGTGTTATACCTAGTGTTACTCTAAGAAGTGACTAGGCTAATGTTTGCTAGATTTGAGTTTACTAGGTTGTAGTGGTGAGACTACAAGTGAGAGAAGAAGGGAAGTTCTTATACATTGTATCTAGGAATCAAAAGAAGCACAATAATAGATAGTTAAATCCTAGGGTCGAAAACCCTAGGCGGAGACGTAGATAGGTGATGAAATCACTATCATTTAGGGTAGTTTTTAGAGTCTTTTTATTGCATTAGAGTCAGTTTATGCTACTAACTCCTTGATCCAGAAGAAGAAGACTAAAAGAAGCTAAGAAAGGAGTTATAAGCACTTAGGAGTGAAGAGAGATCATGAAGTGAAGCTTCTGCTACTTCACAGCCCCAGCGGATCCTTGTAGCCGCCCCAGCGGGTGACGCCTTCCACCAGAGCGCCCCCTGCGCCTTCACCAGCGCCGGCCAAGATGCAGGTCACCGCCCCTGCGCCACCCATCGGCGCCCCTACGGTGACCTACCCTGAAGAGACGAAGACCAGCGCCCCAGCGCCTCCCACTACACCCTGCTTGCGCCTCGCCCTGAGAGCTGGAAGACGAAGAGTCCTGGCCACCGCCCCTGCGCTGAACTTAGAGGCGCCCCTACGCCTTGACAACAGAAACGTCAGGAAGACGAAAGGTCAAACGTTGAAGTGCATTAAAGATCCGCCCGAACGGAGTTGTGTAGCCGCCCCAGCGGTTCTGAAGAAGATCAACCGATTCTGCCTAAACCGCCCCTGCGGGTCCTGAAGGCCGCCCCTGCGGTTTAACGCCAGAAGCTTTACTCCGGCTGTTTACACCACCTTTATGGCATTAAAGGTGGCTGTTTTAGGCCGGCTATTTACTCCTAATTTAGTGTATTTTGTAGTATAAATAGTCCATGGCTGATTGCTAGAATCATCCATACTTTTCTTCACAAAATCCATTCTAGACTTGAGTTTTTCATTGTAACGAGTTGCTAACTCCCTTGCTACATTGGGTTGGTTTGAAGCTGCTTTGTTACTTTGGTTGTAAGTTCTTTTAATATAAGTTTTTATTCAGTAATGCTTTGTGTTTCCTTGATCTTCATTGTTTAAATTGCATGTTAACTATTGCTTAAGATTGATCACCTTAGGCTCTAAAGTGCCTGTAAACAACTAGGATTAATAGGTTCCGGGTTCGGGTCTTTAATTTAGTAGAAACTTTAAGTAATAATGGGTTGTAATTACTTAAAGAAAAGGAACACAATTATAAAGATAAGTTTAACGGTTTTAATCTTTTCTTTATATCCTTTAGTCTTTGTTTGAATGCTAACTTATTATTTGTTCTTGTAGGTTTACGGAACTGTAATAAGTTAAGTTGTGTTGATGCCGGTTGGCTCAACACATTTGTATGATCGAGACGGGAGCTTACTTAAAAACTTGTAAAAGAAACGCACCAAAGTAACAATTGCATGCTTAGAATCAACCTAGTGTAGATTCACCCATTATTGTCTTATTTGTCGTATTCATCGTTTTCATAAGTTTTTGTGCATCAATTCAACCAAACCCCCCCCCCCCCCC
>BSUD01000001.1:148209491-148247152 GCA_033239045.1 Fagopyrum esculentum
CCCCCCCCTTTGTGTCACTTATCATCATAATCAATAATTGCATCTAAAACCCTCAACTCTCTTGGGTTCGACCCTTACTTCATCACTATACTTGTTCTTAGTGCTAAGTCAGGATTTACTTTTGATTGGGTATAGACGACCATAGAAATACCTTCGGTCAATAGGCACCTGAATTTTCTACAAAGTGACAACAATTCGATTAAGTGAAAACGTGATCTAATGCAAAAGGGTTACAAATTAATGAGAGAGAAGCTCCCACACCATCACTTTCCTTCTCCGTCTCCTTCTATGCCACCTGTCTCTTTCTCGAAGCTTTTTGGCGTTTCTCAATAGTGCGTGGCATAAACAAGAAAATTTGCAAAAGCACATTCAGGCCTATTCATCTATCACCCGCAAAACATACAGAAACTGAAGACTAAATCGAAAGAAAAAGAAGATAGGAAGCACAAGTTGGATACAAAGAATGGAAGAGAAATAGAGTGAGATAGAGAGAACTGACCAAATGTAGAAAGCGGAAGCTCTAACGCGAAAGTAGAGTAAAGAGAAGATAAGGAAGAAGGTGGTGGTGAGTACTTGCCATTCGTAGACATAGGTTGAGCGTTGCTCACTTCCAAGACTTAGATCTCGTTATGCTAGTTTTTTTTTCTAATTTCAAAACGCCGTGTTTTGATATAGAAAGTAAAAAAAACCCCGTTTATTATATATAACCTGGATCCGAGAATGTTATTTCACCCCGGTTTTTAAAGATAACCATGGTTTGAGCAAAAAATCAATATTATAGCTCGGTTATTTAAAATAACCAGGGTCGGAATTTTTTTAAAAAAATTATAAAATCAATTGTCCGCGGTATTACATATAATGGTAGTCCGAAAATATCCTTGATCATGGTTTTTATAAACCGCTCCAACATAAGCGAGGTCTAGGGGGTTTTTGTACTAGTGATTATCAACTCTTTTGAGCCTTCCCATTATCAGTAGGCCAAAGGTTCTCCTCCTTAGATTGAAGTCATGACAAAGGAGCTTTGAGCTTAATAATACGTGGGAACTTTACCTCTAGAAAATTCAACTATTGATCTAAATGGGTTTACAAGCTCAAGTATCGACCTGTTGGCACCATTGAGCGCCACAAGGCTCGTCTGGTAGCTAAGGGTTATAATTAGGTAAAAAAAACATGGACTACAAGCACACTTTCTCTCTAGTGGCCAAATTCTCTACGATTCGTGTTGTATTGACTTTTGCAATTGCTAGGGAATGACCTCTTCATCAATTGGATATTAACAATGCATTTCTTTATGGTTATCTCGATGAAGAAGTGTTCATGTTTCCTCCTTAAGGTTATACCAAGGCTCCCCTGGTTATGTATGCCGCTTAAAGAAGTCACTTTATGGTCTTAAGCAAGCTAGTCACTAGTGGAATATTGAGCTTACCAAGCTTCTCACTCGGCTCCAATATGTTCACTCTCGCCAAGACTATTCACTCTTTGTTAAACATTTTTTATGGGTATTACAGTCGTCATGGTTTATGTTGATGACATTCTCATCACTGGTGACGTTCCTTCTGATATTGCATCTCTTAAGCAACACCTTGACACTACTTTAACGATCAAAGATTTTGGTCTTGCTAGAATTTTTCTAGGCATGAAAATCACACGTTATCGGTCTAGCATCCTCATCAATCAAAGAAAGTACATTCATGACATTATTCTTGACTCTCAGCTCTCTGACTAGAAGCCCACCACACTTTTTTCATGCAATGCAACATTCACCTCACTCTAGATTCATATTATCCGATTACTGACCCAAAGTCTTATAAGCGCCTTGTTGGTCGCCTTCTCTCCATCTCTCTTACTCACCCAGACATTTCCTTCACTGTCCAACAACTTCGCCAGTTTCTTGCTCTTCCTTGGGCTCCTCACTGACATGCTGCCATTTATATTGTACGCTATCTCAAGGGCACCATGGACTATGCACTCTCTTGCCCCACGCAGTCTAGTCTTTCTCTCACTACATATAGTGACGCTTACTGGGGTTCTTGCACTTAATCCTGTCGATCTATCACAGGTTATTGTCTACTTCTTGACAGATATCTAGTCACTTGGAAGACAAAAAAACACACGACCGTTAGTAAATCCTCGGCAAATAGTGAATATCTATCTCGCGATGTCTATGATCACAAGTGAAGTCATTTGGTTTGATGGTTCTTTTGGATTTGCATGCCACGCTTCCACGACCTTTTTCCTTGCATTGCGATAACAAGACCGCTGAGCATCTTGCCACTAATTCAGTTTTTCATGAGTGCACAAAGCATTTTCGTATTGATTGCCATTTTGTTCGTGATGAAATCCGGAAAGGCTTTATCTCCACCATTCATGTTCCCTCTTCTCTTCAGACAGATTCACCAAAGCGTTGGGTGAACATCAATGTGTTTTTATCTCGAAAGCTTGGCCTGGTTTTCCGTGTTCAACTTGAAGGGGGTATAGGAACTATATTGCTATATATCTGTAAAGCCTATCGATTCAATATGAGTTTTAAGTTCATTCTTCCTCTGTTAAGTTCATTCTTCCTCTTAACATCAGTGACTTGATGGTACAAATAGAATCGTGCTGCACTGCTAGAAACACTGCCGGTACGGGGAGGCTGATCCGCATTTGTATTATTCTACATATGTATCAACTATTTTCCGAATCCCTAAACATGAGTTTTTATGAAGTTATCATTGATGGGTGTGGCGTACCAATATGCATAATCATAGGATCATGTACTCTTCATTGATTGATGACTGAAGTGAATGAAGATAGATGAAGGACTGATTATTAAGATGATCAGAGGCAGTTAGCTAGCAACCCTCATCATATCCGTTGATGATAAGTTGTTGACAGCCTAATTTTCGTAAGTACGTTTTATCAACAATCTATAGCTTGTAAACTTATATTAAATATATCTATCATTTCATTTTTGTGTGAATTTTATAACACTTAATTTTACAATTTGTTACATAGACAACAATTAATATAATATCATATAATAACATTTATGTGCAAAAGAGTTATAAGGATTAATATCATTAGGTTAGATCAATAAATAGATTGAATAATGGAATTAAGAAAACTCATTTTGAAATTCCAATATCTTAAACACTTCAGTAAACGTATTCTGCCTTCTTGTAAACAGGTTATAAAGTCAGTTTGCGCAGTAAGTGTCAAAGTCCGATTGCGGATGTCCAATTCCAGCTAATAAACTCTAATGAAAACCACTTGATCGATGCTAATCACAGCACAGATGTACTAAATATAAAGATAGGGAGCATGTTGAAACTTATACAGTTCTAGGGAAATTTGAGAAATTCAATTTTGTCACTTTTTGCCAAGAAGAAAAATTACTGGTAACAATTGTATGCTAAAGTGCATATTTAGAACAGATAGACTCACATCCATAACGGACAAAGTGCATAAATAGAAGTAATAGAACAAGTTGTATGCCAAACAAATTTCATCATAATTAATAACCTTCTTTTACTTCATTACTGTATTATTATAAGGATAGAGTGTTCACTGTTCTCCTATAGACTTACATCCATGACGGACAAAGCAAGAAGAAAGTATCACATTACAGCAATAACTGAAATTAATTAGAGTACGCGCGGCGGAGACCAATGAACAGCGCCATGAGGAACACTGTAAGAGCCACCATCATAGGTATGCCGGGAGGACCGACTGGACCCATCATGAGTGGACCGACCAGGACTATGACCACTAGGATCAGGAACGCTGCCCAGGAGGACAGCCCCCATCCATAATCGTTGCGATCCATTGCGCTCAGAGTTGGTCTCAATTCACGGAAGAGAAGTGCAAGTATAAAGGATTTTGTGAATCAAGATCAATGGCCTCCACGGACTTTCAACCGGACATTGCAGACATATTTATACATGTTTTTTTTGAGGGCAACGGTTGAGCAGTTAGGGTTTTGGCGGTTTTTTCAAACAGTTATCTTTCCCGCGCCTGGAGGATAACGGTTAACTTTTGTTGAAGCTTGTCGGCGTATGTTTCCGTGGGTTGGGCCTTATGCGTGAAGCCCAATTTTCTGTTGGATGTTTTGCTGAGTCAAACATTCTCTTATCAGCTGCCTGTATACGACTTAAGCACATTACATATATAAAATAAACATGAAAAAGTAACGTTAATTAAGAAGGTAATAATAATAGCTTAATCGTGTAAACTCATTGTTACAGTAATAAATAAGAAAACATACGTAAAATTGAGCATAACATAACATATTTTAGTAGGGCTGTTAAACGGTTCCTAAAGAATGATTTTCTTGGGAACCAGAAACCGACCGTTTTAGGCATGCGGTTCAGTTACTATACTTTTAAGAGATGAAACCGTTTGGAACCGAACCAAATAAGGATCTTAACCGTTTTAGGTATACGGTTCGATTCTTATATTTTTAATGAGTGAAGTTGTTTGGAACCAAATCACAAAGGAACTGTTTTGAACCTAACAAGAACTATTCTAGTGAGTTTCATTTTTGCATATGAATGTAGGACTAAGTCCAAATACTTTAAATTTTGTTAAGTATATATTTGTTTTTAATTTTTACATGGTTTATCTTGATTTTTTCTAATTCTCAATAATTCAAACATGCCTTAGAATAAGTCATTAAAAATTGCTACAATGGAAAAAGTGTATGCCAACAAACTACATCCACTGTCCTATAAGTGTAAGAATTAAAAATTTTACAATCTAAATTAAAGAAACAAACAACAAAAGGGTTGTTGAGAAAGAAATTCTGGATTGAAGACAAATTTAGTTAAAGAAGAAGTTGAACAAGTAGAGAAGCCGACTTAGTGAGAAACGAATGAATAGGAGAGAGGAACATAAGACAATGTTATAGGTCATCATACCAATGAAATAGACAATACCTTTTTCAAAGAATTGTGTTTTTTTTTATATATTATGTTATTTTACATTTATTAGTTTACCTAAAAGATATAAACAGTTCCTATATGTGTTTGTTCTAAGGAACTGAACCGAACGGTTTTTATAACGGTTCGGTTTGAAAAAAATAACAAATAATTAAGATGAAACCGGAACGAACCGTAAAAATAGGTTCGGTTCCAAATGTTCCGTCATGAACCGATTCCGATTAACAAGACTAGATTTTAGGGTATAATAAAAGAGGAAAAACAAAAATATATTAAGAATATGTCATATATTATATATGCATGTACTTATACATGCATGCATTACAGAATTGGCAAGAAACGTCTAAACAATAAATCAATATAAGTGATCCATCTCGGATACATTGCTATACACTATTGTGCATGACTATGTTCATGTAGGCGTGCTGTTTCATTTCTGTTCATCGTGCACTTTTTCTTTTTTTCTTTTACGGCCGTGCATGCGTATGAACCAAAAGTATGAAGAAATCAGACTATTGCAAGAAGATGGTTTAATCTATTGGATGCGGTAATCAAGTTAACTAAATTCCTAGATCTTATTGCACCACAAAATCAAAATAACTCATCACCCTCACCAAGTTATAACCCATGAAAATACCTCTTAATTCATTATGTACTTGTAGGAAAGTGAGCAGTGGAGATTGTACGCTATGGTAATCGAGTTTTTGTGGGCGTTGTCGTTTTTGGCTTAAAGCCGTTCCGTAAGAAATTTTGAGGCAAGTACTTGAGAGCGTTTTTGTATGAGCATGATGGTTATGATTAAGTTATATGTTATTTCATGCATGCTTGGACGTTTTGTAACACGTCAACTTGAAGTTTGTATTATTGTTTACAGACATGAGTGTTTCTTCAGGTTGTGACTTGATGAATTGCTATTGAAGGACTTAGAATATGCTTGTCTTGTTTTTAATTTGCCATATTGATGTGACGAGTTTTATCGAATTATGATTCTGTAAATAAATTATGGAGGTTTAAGAAGGAACTTGTTTATGGATGTTGAGATTTTGTGATGATTTGGGTTATGGCCTTGGCGGTCAATTGTCCTATTCTATCATGAGATAATTTGGTCTATGACCACATGTTTGTTTTCACAATTTTTCTTAGCTACTCGGTTGAGAGGGGTCATGCTCACCAATTGGTGGTGAGTCGTGGTTTGTACGGGCAGAGGATTTTTCCTTCCTTGTGGATGACGAGGACTCACTTGATCGATGATTGTCATGCTCATCTCAAGGTTGGGGTTAGAAGGTACCTTCATGTCCAACGTTGGAGATGGACATGTTTTAAACTAAAATACAATTCTGAATTTTAAATGCGATTTATAAATTAAAAATGCTCGAGCATATTTTGATAATGTTATTTGGATGATTTTGTGTTGATTTATGTCTTGTTAATCTATTTCGGTCAATTGACCATGCAATTGGTGTACCGGTTATGCTCGATTTTGAGATTTAGTTGAATTTAAAACATGTTGAGTTGACATTATGAGTTATGGTGTTCGACTTTGAATTATTAATTTGGACTTATGGTATGTTGTATTCGGATTTGAGTATTTTGAATATGGATGATGCTTTCAATAAACTTGGATTGTGAAACATGATTTATGATTTTAAGAACTCTATACATATGTTATCATGAGTTTATGAGATGGTTGTTGACTTTTAAATGCATGATTTACCATTGAGGTTCTTTTGACATTTATTAAGATCATGTAATATCATATATATTTACCTATTTCCATGTCTAGTTCATATAATTTGTCATGCTTATGTATTAGCTTAGTTTATGTGAAAGACTAACGCCACCACAATAAGGCTGATTATATTTCTGGAAATAATTAGGTACAAGATCAGTTCAAGAGTATGGAGATCGGGAACCCTAGTGGTAGTCGTGTCAGTCGGATTTGGGGCGGTTGCTCATTAGAAATTATTCCTAACCTTGGACTTTATCTTTGGGACGTTTTAATTTGCTATGTCCGGATTATTGTGGGATTTTGCATTTTTCTCGTAATATGGATTTATATCTTTTGTGGTGGGTGTCATGGAACGCCTTTTTAGATTTCTATTTAAAAACATTTGGCAAGTCAAGACCGCTTATCTTTATTTATTTATTTGGCAAGTCAAAGCCGCTCATGTTATAATTAGTTTTTTTTATTTAACTTTTTATATATCTAAAAGCTTTAGGGGACCCTCGTCCGGGTCTCCGTCAATGTAACATTTGGTCTGCTTTTGAATAACCTCGTAAGAACACATATTTAGGGAATCAAAAAATAATTGACACAGTTTTATTCATATTGATCCATTGTCGGTTGAATTTAGCTATGCGTTGACGTTGCTGCACATATCAGTTAACAAAAATTCAAAACATTACCAAGTTTTGAAGATGTAGAGGAATACAAATGCGGAACAGCCTCACCGTACCGGCGGTGTTTCTAGTAGTATAGGGACATTTCTATTTGTACGTACCATCAAGTCACTCTAGGGTTGTTAACTAGTCCGAGAACGGACCCGGTTCGGAAAGCCTAATTTGAACCGGATAGGACGTTAATATCTAGTGCAAGTCCAATTGAAGAAGCCTTTAGGTCCAAGTCCGGTTCAGACTGAAAAATGAACAACCCTAGGGCAGGCATACCACTATTGATGACTATTTTAGTTTTGTTGAATAATCAACCCTACCCATCACAAACGGAAGCAAATTCATACGGCTCGACCCAACACCCACCATCGAGTACCTCAAACCCACCAATGCAGACCCGGCCAACAATTCTTCTTTGGATGGGAGATGGCCAACCTCTGGATCAGCCTTGGGGTCGTAGTACCTTCCTCCTTCCTCACTGGGAGCCTCGTCGACCTTGCTTTGTCCCCGGGTTGTGAATCGCCGCCATGGTCACCACCAACCTCATCCTCCTTGTCCCGTTCTTCCTATCGGGCATGTCTGGTTCCCGATTTGGTGCATACCGGGATACAATTTCGCATCTCCGCCCCTGCCTTTCGAAGCCGATGTGTTTCTCTTATTGTCTCTAGTCAAATCTAACAAATCTTTGCCTTTTTGCTGACTAAATCGAGTTCTTGATTTCGGTAACCCCGATTTTTCAACCAAACGCAAGATCCGGTCAAAAACCGTAGCCAACCCACTCTTTGTCTTAACCTTTGTGTTGAAGAAATCCTTTAACCTATGTGTTGAAGAAATCTTTTGTTTGTCCTTTTCGTAATGGCGTTATTGGTAACTTTATTGCGCTTTCTTTCGGTATTTTTCCCTTCAGGGATTGCTTTTCCGGCAACATCCCATTGTTTCTTTTCTCCCTTCCCGGCCTCATGCGTTTCTTTCTCGTTGGTTTTTGGGGGCCGGCAAAAGCGACATGGCCTACAATCCTCCTCATTCTTGTGGTTCGCCGCCCAGCTTAACAACTTTCCGTCTGCAACAACCGATTCATAAGTTATGGCCTTTGTAGCCTATTTTTGAATTTGGACAGATTTGTTGATGTTTCTCTGACAAAAACTCTAAAATTCCTGCCTAAAACTAGTAGATGGTGTTCAACCACCTTTTCAAACCATTGACCAACCATTGTTCAATGTGTAAGTAAAATACTCCCTCCTTGCAAAAAAACCTATCAAGTTTTGGGTTACTTAATACATGTTAAAAACTCCCCTTTACAATATCTAATTCATCATATAAAAATATAAACCAAATGAGACATACTAAAAAGTTAAACCAAAGCCTAATTAATCAAAGCATTCGATTAATCATAAAACAAACATGAATTATTAGATTTTACTAATCTTTTATAAGCCATTAATCTTTAACACTTTGTCTTTTTTTTTGAAAAAACTCATCAAAATCAAAATAAGAGCGCTTCTATTTTGCAAACCTCATTTGCTTTAATCATTTTTTTTTTTGTAAAAAAGACGGGGAGAATCAATTCTCACCCATATTATTAACAAAAGCCTAACATGGGACAAGCCGTTGGATCGCTACACCTCGGGCATCGTTTTTAACAAAGAAATCAATGAACTAGGAGGATGACTAAGAAAATAAATAACCAAAAGGATAAGTGTGGGCAAGTGTAGCAAGCTGATCGGCAACCGCATTAGCCTCACGATAGATATGTCGGAATTGAACGGTCCAATCCCAACGGAGGAAGCCTTGGCACTTTGAAACCAGACTGTATAAAGGATGTGAAGGAGAGACGTTACGTTTGATAAGTTTAACAATAAGCTCCGAATCAACCTCTACAATCATCTGTCTATAACCTTTCTCCCAAGCGAGGTAGAGACCCACGAAGAGACCCCAAAGCTCAGCTACTAGGACGCTGCTAGTGCCCAAATTCATGACAAACCCCCCAAGCCACTATCCATTGGAGTCCCTGATAGCTCCACCAGCTATAGAAAGTCCATGTGAGCCTTCGACCGACCCATCCGAGTTAAGCTTGACCTAGCCGAGATCAGGAGAGGATCAACTAACGTTAATAGTTCTTTTATAATATCCGGAATTTTTATTCCGTTTAATTCCGTAGCAAACCGGATTTTGATCTTTTGATCCTTAGCTGTCTACGTAGTTGGATACTATATCTCAAAGTATTATCATTTTATGTAATATCATTTCACATAAAATGATAAGACTTTATTAGTAGCAAACCCTAATCTTGCAAAACCCTAGTTCTTATAATTAGTTCGTACCGACGACTTTTGATGAGACCATGACAAAGCTGAGACGAGGTCATGACAAATTCCTACAAGCAGTTGACAAGGCCGAGACAAGCAGCTGACAAGGCCGAGACAAGTAGTTGGCAAGGCCCTGACAAGCAGTTGACAAGGCCCATACAAGACAAGCAGTTGACAAGGCCCAGACAAGCAGTTGACAAGGCCGAGACAAGCAGTTGACAAGGCCCAGACAAGCAGTTGACAAGGCCCACACCCTACCTACTGCTGCTGAACTCTTCAAGACAGCACAGGAACGCCAGCCTAGTAACGAGATTGCTTCACTCCAGCCCTACAGCTTCAAGTAGCCCAGCTCTTGCTTCAGCCCAGCCAGGAGCAGCCCAAGGGATTCACGTCAAAAACCTTCAGCTACCTATCTCCCCATCTGCTTGTAACAGCCGATTAAATGAAGCATTAAAAGAGCTGTAATAGCCCAAGGATTTCACGCCAGAAGAGAGGACGGTGCAACGCTGCTGCCTCTTATCCCAGTCCTCATTCACGCTGCTCCAAGAGTAGCTGCTGCACACACAGTGGGAGAGTCGGTACCAATATTTTACCCTCTGTCGCTGCTTAGATCGTTCGAGTTTCCTCCGGTCCCTACGGGTATGGCCAAGCTTCCATCTCTCCTTTCATCTCCTTATTCTGTCATGTGTTTGAGCACTCACACTCCTATCTTCTGTGTTGGTTGGACGCCCAACTGCTGCATCATTCTCTGCACGCAAGCAATCACCAAACCAACAGGAGGAGTCAAGTAGCCGCAACCTCCAATGATCGAACCTTAGAATCGAGTAAGACCATTATCTCTTTTGGTTACCTTTCCTACCATACTTATGAGCTAATAGATGCTACAAAATCTGTCTGTAACTCACTCAGGTCGAGCAAGGAGAAACAGTTAAATCGTTTTACTGTTTCTGAAGTTTCAAAACTGTGTCGAGTACCCAACTTCAAGGCCAAATTTAGGTATGCTAAACTCATTCTTTGTTGCTGAATTTTGGATATGTTGTAGTCAGTAGTACATAGTAGATCATATTAAAATTTGGGAAGAATCGGAGTTACGGGTTGAGAGTTATGATGTTGTAAAGTTGACTCCTCATGTAGTTTTCATAAGTGTGCTGAGTGTTGAGAAAAAACAGCATGTGATACCGTTTTGTGAGATGGTTATGAATAGGATTTTGAGCTCCTTTGCTGCTGAATTTTGGATATAGTATAGATAAGATTTTATAGTAGAACATATCAAAATTTGGGATAAATCCAGCGAACGGTTTAGGAGTTATGATTTATTTTCAAAGTTAAGACAATGTGTTGTTTGTTAAGTGTTGTAACCAACTTTGAAAATTTTTGTAGAAGTGATGGTTGAACAGTTTTAAGAAATTCTTTCTCCTAGGAGTAGATGAGATATCATAGATGATCTAGATAATTATTTCGGAATTTTTATAAGTTTATTCAAATTTCTTAATTGATGCTGAAGTTGGAACCTTAACGATCTTTCGGAAAATAGGAAAATGGGTAAATTGCTAGTTTGTAACCAAACTCATCTTTAGGAGTTAGAATATGACTTTTTAGTCTCAAATAAGAGTTTAGGCTTGAATTATGAAATTTTTGAAAGTTTCGGGACCAAGGGTAAAATAGTCTTTTTACCATAAATTGGTACTGTATTAAATTATGTTCTAATAGGATCTACTACCTTAGAAGTTTTAGACTTCTAATTACCTAGAAAGTGTGTTGACACACTTGCCCCCTTTGACAGGCAACTGAGTTATACAGTTACAGATTGAGTTGTGATTAAGAGAGTCAAGATCTGATTCACGTAAGTCCACGAACTTACTTAGCTGGCTTCTTGTATGAGTGTAATGTGTATGAGTGGTGTTTGTTAGTTATGATAAACAACGAAACATGATTAGGCCGACTTTATTATTTACGTAATTGACCCAAGTGTATGATAACGGGTCGTGACATCATCTGCCTAGCTCTTACGAGAGTTTAGGAGGTTCCTTGCGACCAGCCCAGTCAGGTAGACGGTCAAATGCAGTAGTACCATTCCTTGTTGGTAAACGGGGACAGGGGCAAGGATTGGGAATCCCTCGTGTGTCACAAAATAAGTATCATTAGTAATGGCATATCACCTAATTAAAGATAATAAAAGAATTGACGTTGCATGTTGATTGTGTATGTTGTGTGTTTGTGCTTTTACCTTTATACTTATGCATAGAATGTTAGCTAACGGTTTTATACCGCTTGTAGATGCTTTGCACGTTAAGACAGTTGTAGAGAGATCCGGAGGGAATGGTCAGCCGGGTCCACGTACTTATTTAGTTGGGTACTGGGATGTCTTTTGTTCTTCTTATGTGTCGTTTTGGTACCTTTGCTTTGTAAGGCTAATACTTATTCTTCATGTTTATATTGTTTAAAGTTTTCAAATGTTTTTTATATCTTTGTGCCTTGTTGTAAGATGCTAGTGAAACTGTTGTCAAACTAAGGTCGGGACCCATTGTAAGGTCCTAACCAGTAGCTCCTCGAGTTCTCAGAATTTGGGGTGTTACATCTCTTACCCGGACTGAGAAGCCTGTTGCGAGCGTGGGAATTGGCTAAGTGGATGGATTTAACCTGAGAAGCAATGAATGATACCATGTTTTGTGGGTGGTTAACATTCCGGAAAATAACATTGTTACGCCATTTCCAACACCGCCAAAGCAAGACGGCAAAGCACATAGCCCAAGGCATGTTGTCATCAATTTAGTCACGGGGAGACAAATTCGTAGCCAGCCAAGTGTGGACATTCATACCGAAGAAATCCCCAGAGAACTCAACAGAAAGAAAGCAATTCCAGATCGGAGCTATGACTTTACAGTCTCTGAATAAGTGGAGTAATGCTCCCTGTTGTTGAGAGAAGAACACACAGTATGGGTCGGCAGCGAGGTGTCTCCGAAACCTCTCCGAGTTTGTAAGAAGTTTGCCATGCGCCACCGTCCAAAGGAATGTGCGAATGCGCTCCGGGACGGTCAGACTCCAAATTAAACGAAACAAATCAGCATGAGGATGAGTCGGACGAGACTCAATGATGAGCGCACGAAAAGCTGAAGCAAAAGTAAATGCCCCATCAGAAGAGAGCTTCCAGACCACACGGTCGCAGTTGCAGTCCTCATTACCAATTGAAATAGAGGCGATGGCAACCTGTTTGTTCATCGGTACAGATGGGGGATTGCGAGACCAGTCCCAACCGGATCCCGTAATCCAGTAATCATAGACTAGTAGCGAAAGGTCCACATAAGGGGGTGAAGAGGATACGCAATAGGTGAGGGGGGACGTATCGCACCAGGTATCAAACAAGAAGCGGGTTGTCAAACCGTTGATTATGCTCCAACTTAAGCCCAGTCTTAGCACATTGCATTTAGCCAAGATCACCCCGTGGATAATAAACGAGCCATTAATGATAAGAGAGAAATCCAAAAACTTTCTGATATCAGTTAGAGAATACTTCACAACAAGTAGATTTGCCCAGGGAGCACCCTCAGAATGCATAAAACGCCAAGCAAGCTTACCCAGAGCCACAACATTGGAATCGGATGTGGCTCGAATACCCAAACCACCATAATCAGTAGGGAGGCAAATATCATTCCAAGCAACAAGGTGCGGCTAATTATGACCCTCCAGCGAGTTCCACAGGAACGAACGACAAATCCGGTCAATGTCATCACAAATAGCAACAGGTATTCTCACAACTCGCATGATATAAGTCGAAAAGGAGCATAACACGGATTTGACAAGAGTAAGCCTACCTGCGAAGCTTAAGTGCCTTCCTTTCCATGCAGATAATCTAAGCTTAGTTTTTTCAACCAGAAAACGAAAATCCTCATTCTTCATTCTGGAATGAAGGATAGGGAAACCAAGGTACTTTCCGAAACTATCCACAATATATAGGCATATCAGCAGCACATTGGATAGCCTATTTCAACGTAGTAAAGACGTTTGGCGAAACCATGATCTGTGACTTTGTATGGTTGATCTTGAGGCCGGAAAAAGAAAAGAAGAGGTGAAGGCAGTTTTTGATATTGTTAACGTTCTCTTCCGAAGCTTCAGAAAATCAAACGATATTTTTTAAACCAACCCGCTTCGAACAATATTTTCCCTTGTAAATCACCCCATCAAAGTTGTACACATTTTTATATCACGATACCCGTGTGCCACAACTTCGTCTTCTCTGTTGTGATGTTGTCTTTGGTGGTATTTCGAGTGTTTGTCGAGAAGGGGGCGTGGATGTGTGATCGACTCTTGACGGCTCTGTTGCAGTCCAAATCTGACGTGTCCACAGTTGTTCCCTGAGCTTCATGTCTGTGTACTTCCTTTGAAGATGAACGTTCATGCTTGTCACTTCCGGCTAATTGGATCATGCTGCTTTCCCTCGAAGACTCCTTGCTTTCAGGGTTTTTTTATGTATCTATGTGCTTTCTTTTCTTCTTTGTTCTGGTCCTTCATGACGATTAGTCCGTCTATCGATCGTTTTTCGGCCTTTCGATTTTATAGTCGGCGCGCCGTGTATGAGATTGAACCGTTTTTCGTTATCCAAAAAAAAAAATTAACTTACTAGTATAATTCTCGTGTTTTGCAGGGGAGTTGTAAAATATTTTTGTATCATAGTAGTCATAAGATTTAATTTAAAAAATTATAAATAAAGAAATGCATTTTATTTATTTCTCATAAAGTTTACTATTTTAATATCTGATCACTTAAAAATTGAGTTGTAAAGTAAAAAATTCACTCAATTTATTATATTAGAAAATATATAAATATGAGATTTTTAAATTAAAATTAAAATGACTATAGAATGATCAAATGTCAACTGATTGGATATTTACCATTTTAATTAGTTAGTCATATTTTATTATGAATTATACGACAAAAAAATTATAATTTAATTAGGAAAGAGATGAATATAATTAGTCATATAAAAGAGATATTATAAGAACATAAATAATTATTAATTTGTGAATACGTGAAAAAATGACACGTGTCATTACATATATGAGTGAATGACATGTGGCATCAAGCGCTTTGGATTCAATTTTGCGCACCCTCCAAAATTTTAACAATAAAAAATTCAGCAATATCTTCTAGCAACTTAAATTCAAGATTTTAACAATAAACATTTAAATTAGTCGCTACAAAAAGAGAAATAAAAATATTAAGATTTTAATCGAGAAGATTTATATTTTCATTTTTTTTAAAAAGTTTATATTCAAACAATATTGGGCTATTTTGGTAACTAGGCTTTTTTGAAAAACTAGAGTAGAAACTAGGCTTTTTAATGTTTCAATTAAGTAAATGTACCCCAACCTTTTGTATTTATTTTCAAACTTTACATACTCTTCTCTCAAGGGGTACATTTAATAAACACAAAACTAAAAAAGCCTAGTAAACCAAATTGTTTCAACAATATTTGTTGAGATTCTTTATTAATATACGTAACATTTTAACGTCAACATAATAATTAAAAAATTAAATATGAAAATATATAAAGGGGATTGTTTTTAAATCCTTTCCTTTTTTTATATAAATATGTTAGTTGAATATCATAAATTTATTTTAAATTGTAATTTTTTTATAGATCGGTTATTTAGAATATCACAAACTATTTTAAACTTTTAATATTAGATTTCTAAAATCCAATAAAATTTTAGTTAATGTACAAAATCTATTTTCGAAATTATTTAAAATCTATTTTAAAATTTTAATATTAATTTGCTAAAATTTTACAAAATTTTAAATGGAATTGTTTAAAATCTATTTTGTTAAGAAATATATTAATTGCTTATATAATCAAATTTGTGGCTTCTTTTCATCGTTACCTTTCCTTGGCATTGTCCAATTTTTTTATTTTTTTTTCCTGATTTAGTTAAACTTTTAACTATTTCCTTATGATTGAGAATCTAAATTCTCATTTTGAATTTAGTTCTTCCTGGTTCACCATCTGATTCTCCATAATCTGAAATCATTTTCGTTGAAGCTCTCATACCACGAACCAACCCACATTATGACATAATACAGAATTTTTCTGTATTGAGAATCTAAACTTTTCTACAATGCAACATGCACACTACCTTCATTGTTGTTGTATATAAATGGAGTAAACCTAGAGAAGGGAGAAGTGCAACCCAACATAACCACGAACCAACCCAATTCTAAGGCCATTTTCTATTTCATCAACAATTTTTTTTTGTGGGACATCAATATTGAACTATCGATATTATTTTCATGTCCATAAAAGTAACACATCTCTTCAAATTGACCTAACCAAATGTGTAATCCTAAATTAGTAAACTATTAACATAATAATATAACCTACCGGTGTAATAGGGATAGAATAGAAATACTACCAGATCTTCCCATCAAGATCACATTTTCTTTTTCTTTTTCTTTTTTTAAACTAAAAGTTACTAAGATTTTAGTTTTCAATCTACCCTATATCTACCCTATATGATCCACAAAATTTTTTTTTTAAAATGTAGCCGGCGCGCCGACTAGTGGGTCGAAAGGCCGAAAAAATCGGCAGAAGGTCAAACCGTCGTGAAGGAACACATAAAGGAGAAAATAAATACACAAAAATACATCAAAATAAAACCGAAAGCAAAAAAGTCTTCAAGGGAAAGCAGGATGATCTAGCCAGCGGGATGCAACGAGCAAAAAACGTTCATCTTCGAAGGAAGTACATAAGGAGGAAGTCTGGGTAACAACTGTAGACACATCAGATTTGGACTGCAATAGAGCCGTCAGGAGTCGATCACAAATCTACGCTCCCTTCTCGACAAACGCACGTAACCGCCAGGAAAAGGCTAAATTAAACCTCGGAAGACGAGATTGCAGAACACGATTATCTTGATGAAAAGAGGTGTATAACTTTTTGGTTGAGAGAAAGATGATTGGTAGGAAAAAATTTGTTATAGAGGGTAAATTGTGTTATTGTTTTGAATGATATTTGTTTTGATTGATATGATAAGAAAATGAGTTATTGAAAATCATTTTCTTTGTTTTGAGGGGTTATAGGTGATGAAAGGATGAAGTATGGTCAATTTTTAAGCAAACTAAAACGAATTATTTTTTGAATTCTTGAAATTGTTAACTTTGTTAGGACAGTTGGGCCAAAAAAGCCCAATTGATTACAAATGGTGGGAGGGAGGTGTTTGACATAAGCAAGAAAACCCTAATCACCATGTCATGGGTTAAAATTTGAGATTTATGACTCAAAATGGAGTTTAAGAAACTATTAAAGAAATTGCTACTAGGGTACTAGTTTTTAGTTTTGTTTAAGTGAGCCCATTTCTTCATCGTCAAACTTTTGAGAAGCGTCACACCTCCCCCTCCCATACCATCTTGGCCTCATCTGGAAAGGCCTTAACATTCCCAAGAGCAGTTTTATCACGTGGATCGCAAGCCATAACCGCCTCCCCACCCTCACAAAACTTCGAACTTGGAACATTGTGCAGCATGACTCCTGCAAATTTTGTGGCTTACACCCTGAGGACGAACATCACCTCTTCCACCTCTGCAGCTACTCCACCGTAGTCCTTGACCTCACCTTCAGATGACTCAGACAACCCTCACTCCTTGCTCACGCAAATGACTTATGGAGCTGGCTAAGGACCCTAAAGCCTCAAAACCACGATCTCCCCACTCACGTTTCCATCTCATCGGTCACAAACTTCATCTACCACATTTGAAACGCGAGAAACGAGCTCACTTTCAATCAACACTTCACCCACCGGCTGCTTGCGCCCACAAAGTCATCAACACTACCAAGAACTTCACATCCTACAAATGGAAGGATAGATCCCCCCGCTCCCTTGCTTGGGCCCATCTCCTCGGAATTAATCTACTGTAACCTCATTCATCTACTACTTCTCCACTTTATCTATTGTAATTCTCGGGTCTAGTGTGACCCTCCCCATGTACATCCGATCCTCACAATATATAAACCTTTCGAAAAAGAAAAAAAAACTTTTGAGAAGCCAATCAAGAAATAAAGACTCGTGATTAGTGTGCAACTTTGAATACAAAGTGCTTTTGTTTCTTGCTTTTTTTCCCCCCCTTAGCACAAGAGTAAGAGTAGTAAGAGGTTCATCCATGGAGATTGTTCAAGCTGGTGGCTGAGATGATCTGGATCGAGGGGGAGCGCACGCCGATGGGGCACGAACGACGGTGGGGTGCGAACAGCGGTGCAACCTAAAAGCGAAGTTTGGTGGCGAATAAATCCCGACCAAACATCAACTCTTCAAAATTGTTCAAAATCTCGCTTAAATCGCTTGCAATCGGAAATATAGGTTTTGGTTAGAAGGTTGAAAAGTTAAAAATGGATCCCCTTAAGCAAGGTAGAAGGTGGATATTTCCTGCTTGTTAGATGAATAATCGGGAGGTAATCCCTTCTCTATTGTGGCATTTGTTCACATATTATTTGTTGAGAAAGAAGAAGTTTTGCATAGAGAAATTAAACAACTCTTGCTCATTAGACACTCTTGAAGTTTTTACAACAATGGAAGAGACCTCAAGAAACAAAGATGAAGGAACTGTGCAGAAGATACAATGAAGACCTAATCAGAGCAATTTTCTTTTGCTGTAGAAAACCTCAACATTCAGATGAGTTTCTTCAAACTGTTTAAGAAATAACAAAAGTAGAGTGATGGAGAACCATATATGATGCGGCGTTGTTACGGTGGTAGAGACATATATATGGCAGGGAGGTTTTCTCTTAGAGAGAGAGGTTTTTTGTGTCTCATATGATCCACAAACTAATTGATATAGCTATTATAAACTATCTACTTTTACCTTTCTAATGTTTTTTATTTAAACCACCATGTAAAAAGGCAAAATTGATTTAGTTTGATTTCTAAATATTAATTCATCATAAATTATTCTTTAAAAAAATATTAATATATAAATATTTACAATTTATTAAAATCTAATCCCGCACAAAATACGGATAATACACTAGTTTAAATACGGGTAATACACTAGTTTTTATATAGGTCTAATTAAACAATCTTAATTAACAAAATATTATTAATTGTCTGAATTTTATGACGATTTAAAAGTAAGAATTGAGATGTACTTCTAGTTGGATTGAAACAAATTTTTTGTTTAAAATGTTGAAATGTTACGTTCAAAGATTTGTTGCATTAAAATATTGATTGGATTTCAGGTTTCCCAATTTAGAATATTAACAGCACAATTTTATCAGATTTTATTTCCCGACTGGAAATCGGATTTACTTTACTACAAAATTATTTACTGACTGGAATTTGGTTTTCAAAGATAAGTTTTTTGGTTTATTGATAGATTTAGTTTCCTTTTTTTGAAGGGAAATATAGTTTCCTTGTTTTCCAAGTAATGTATAGTTTCCTAATCCGATAGATACGCGTCTTTAAAACCCTAAATAAAGAACATTAGGAAGACTCTAAATTTCCCAGAAAACACTACCATCGTCGCTTAAGGTTAGATTTACCATCTTCGTCTTCCGCTTTAGGTTTTAAAGTGTTCGATTTTGTGAGAATATGATAAATTCCCCTTAGGATTTTCATTAACTGATTTACAATAACCAACGTATTTACAATAATTACAAAGCGAGCCCGCAATAATATTCTATTTACATATGCGTGCTATCATACCCCCGCAGTCGAAACTGGAGGAGGTATTACAGTAAGATTGGATCTAAAATCTAAAAACAATTGTCGTGGAAGGCCCTTTGTAAATATGTCTGCATACTGATAAGCCGATGGAATGTGGAGAACGCGAACATGACCACGGGCAACCTTATCGCGGACAAAGTGAATGTCAATCTCGATATGCTTGGTTCGTTGGTGTTGAACTGGGTTGCTGGCAAGGTATGTTGCGGATATGTTATCAGTGTAGACTACAGAAGCTTTGGTAAGGGGGCAATGAAGCTCAAGTAGTAAATTGCGTAGCCATGAACATTCGGACACCACATTGGCAACTCCTCTGTATTCTGCCTCGGCGCTAGAACGGGAAACAACGGATTGTCGTTTGGCAGACCACGATATTAAGGTGTCGTTGAAGAAGACACAATAACCGGAGGTAGAGCGCCGGGTATCAGGACAGCCAGCCCAGTCGGCATCTGTATAAGCAATAAGATCTGATTTTTGAGAAGGAAAAATTGTGATACCTAAAGTCGATGCGCCCGAAATGTAGCGAATGATGCGCTTAAGGGTAGCAAAGTGAGCTTCTCTGGGGTCATGCATAAAGAGACAGACTTGTTGTACTGCATAACTGATATCAGGACGTGTGAAAGTGAGGTATTGAAGTGCCCCAGCTAGGCTTCTGTACAGCGTTGGATCACTTACTGCTGGACCAGAAGATGCACTCAGTTTCACAGATGTCTCAGCAGGGGTAGCAGATGGTTTACAGTTGGTCATTTTGGCACGTTCAACAATTTCCCTAGCGTACTTGTCCTGAGATAAAAATAGACTAGAGGAACACCGACGAACGGAAATGCCCAAAAAATATGATAACTGCCCGAGATCTTTGAGAGCAAATTCCTTACTGAGATGGGTGATCAGCTGAGTGCGGAGCTTTTCAGAAGATGCAGTGAGGATGATGTCATCAACATAAAGTAGCAGATAGGCGATGTTGGACCCATGACGGTAAATGAAGAGGGATGAATCACTCTTATTGCCGATGAATCCTAACTGAAGTAAGAAGCCTGCAAATCGTTGAAACCAAGCTCTGGGTGCCTGCTTAAGACCATAGAGAGATTTCTGCAATAGGCATACATGATTAGGTTTAGAGGGGTCGCGAAAACCTGGAGGTTGAAACATATAGACCGTCTCATTCAAATGCCCGTGTAGAAAGGCATTTTGAACGTCAAGTTGATGGATGATCCAAGAACGGGATACTGCAATGCTAAGAACAGTCCTGATAGTGGCTGGTTTCACAACTGGACTGAAGGTTTCTTCACAGTCAATACCAACTTGTTGGGAACATCCATTTGCAACTAACCGAGCTTTATAACGTTCAAGGGAACCGTTTGACCTGTACTTATGACGAAAAATCCACATATATCGCACAATGTTAGCCTGAACAGGGCGAGGAACCAGAACCCAAGTCTTATTCCGCATAAGGGCTCGATATTCGTCGACCATGGCAGTGTTCCACTGCGGGTCTTGGAGGGCTACATTGTGGGATTTGGGTATAGGGGAAATTTTTGTGGTGGATACGGAAAGATCAAAGATCGGTTTTGGTTTGGTGATTCCGGATTGGCTACGGGTGTGAGGACGGGTTTGAGGAATTAATGGTGGGAGCTGTTCATTATTTGAGGAGGAGGTAACGTGGTTGGGGGAAATATCCGATTGATGTGGGATTGGGGAAGGCGGGCCAGTTGAAGTATCATTGGGGGGCTGATACATGCTGGGCCAGTCTGGGCTGATGGGCTGGAAGGGACTGGGCCGGCAGGGACTAGGCCAAGGGAAAGAGGGAGGGCAGGAGTACGCTGGGCCAAAGGAGGAGTTGGGGAGCGCAGGAAAAAGCTGGGCTGAGGAGGGCGGACTGGGCCGGTGGGTAATGGGCCTGGTACGCCAGCAAGCGCAGGAGGGTAATCGGTTTGCTGAGCCGATTCAGATCGACGGGGGGCGGAATCCTGAGTTTGCATTTCAGCATGGTACGAAGAAATATCCGGATCACTCGGAAAAGGCGGGGAGGGGGGTGATGAGGTGGCAAACGGGAAATTTGACTCGTCAAAGGTGACGTGGCGGGAAAGAATAATTTTGTGTGTTGCTAAATCTAAGCATTTGTACCCGCGGTGTTTAGTCGAATATCCCAAAAAGACACAGAGTATGGAACGGGGTTGAAGTTTGTGAGAATTGGTGGCACTTTGATTTGGATAACAAAGGCAGCCGAAGACTCGGAGATGATTGTAGGAGGGTGTTATAGAGAACAACACTTGAGTGGGTGATCGATTTTTGATTGTGGTGGAGGGTAAGATATTAAGGAGGTAGCATGTCATTTCTAATGCATGAGGCCAAAAGAAGACGGGAAGAGAAGCGTGGAAAAGAAGCGAACGTATCATATTTGTGATGGTACGGATGATGCGTTCGGCTTTACCGTTTTGGGGTGAAGTGTAGGGACAAGAAAAGCGGAAAGCGATTCCATGAGAGGTGAAAAAGCGATGAAAGTTTGAATTATCGAACTCTTTACCCATGCCACATTGAAAAGTTTTAATGGATTTATTGAACTGAGTCTTGACAAATTGGTGAAATTGCACAAAAAGATCGAATACTTGAGATTTAAAATTGATGGGGAAAACCCATAAAAAATGTGAAAAATCATCAAGAAATAAAAGATAATATTTGAATCCTTCTTTGCTCTCAACTGGAGAAGTCCAGAGATCGCTATGAATGATGTCAAAAGGTGCAAATGTAGTGGTAATAGACCGTTCAAAAGGTAATTTATGATGTTTTCCTAACTGACAAGCATGACAAAGAGAGGAGGATAACTCCTTCTTACATCGAAAAAGAGAAGAATTTCGAAGTAAATCTAGAACAGGAGCACCGGGATGGCCTAGACGAGCATGCCAAAGACTAGACGACTCTAAGGAAAGAGCGTGGACTTGGGAAGACTCGGTGACCGGATAAAGTTCCCCGGAGCTATTGCATCTCATTCGGACCGCCCCCGTTTGAAGATCCTTCACAGAAAAACCAAAAGGGTCAAACTCGACACTAGCCAGGTTATCAGAAGTGAAACGTCGAACGGAAACAAGATTTTTAACAATTTTGGGGGCAACAAGAACATTGGATAGGCGTAATGGTTGGTTTGAGGTGTGAAAGTTGGTTTCTCCAATACCTGTAGATGGAATACACATGCCATTTCCAACAATTATCGAATTTGATGGACCATTATGCGAAATAGACGAAAGTATACTTGGAGTATGAGTCATGTGGGAAGTGGCGCCCGTGTCCATGTACCAATTATTGTCCGTCGGATTTAAGGACATAGTAGCAAAAGCATTATCCAGCGTAGTGGGCTGAAATTCAGCATGCAGATGGGCCTGTTGAGGAATTGGGCCCAGCAGACTAGGCTGAAATGGTTGCTGAGGATAGGGGCAAATGGGCCTGTTCGCAGGTGGGCCTATTGGGAGCCAAACTGAAGCAGGTGGGCCAGTAGAAGAATGGGCCGCGTGCTGAGAGATGGGCACCCATCCGGCATTAGGACGCCAGATGTAGCGCTGCTGCTGCTGGCTAGGGTTTCCGCCACCGCCGCCGGACGTCCGCTGCTTCCCTTTCTTTCCCCGAGTTCGGCGCTGCTGAGGCTGGTCCGAGTCGGCAGGAGGAGTGCTGCTGGATGTCGGTGCTGTTGGAGGGGCGGACTGATTCCGGTGGGCTGCAGCAAGGGCTAATTGAGTTTGGCCAGTTCCGTTTTGCGATGCCATACGCGTTTCCTCAAGCTGCAACTGGGATCGGGTTTTGGTGAATGACGGAAGGGGATCAGATTGTTGAATGAAGCTTGCCGCAGCGTTGCATTCAGCGGGTAAACCCGAAATTAGTTGGAGAACAAGTCGAGTTTCAGGGACCGGTGAACCAACACCTTTGAGTTGATCCGCTAAAGACTTGAGTTGTAAACAGTAAGCATTGATTGACGAAAAACCGGATAACTTACAGTTTGAGAACTCGTGTTCGAGATAGACGGCACGGGTGTTCTTGTTGTCCTGAAAGATGTCCCTGACTCGATTCCAAGCTTGAAGAGCCGTATCATCTGAGTCCAGAATTTGCAAGAGAATTTCCCGTGAGACCGTACTGTAGATCCATTGAAGTACCGCAGCGTCAACTTGACTCCATAACGAATCATCAATATCCGTCGGTTTGGGAACTTTCTCATCGATGTGATCGAGCACGTTGTGTGCTTTCGCAGTAACGCGAAATAAGGTAACCCAAGAAGCATATGGAGTGTCATGGTCAAGGACAAGGGCAATGTTGTTTTTGATATTGGATATTCCGAGGGCGGAATGGAAAGAAGGTTTCCGTTCGGCAGCCATCGAAGAATTGAGGAAGGGGAAGATCCGGCGTGAAGATGACACAGCCGTAGGGTTTGGAAGAGGCGGAAGAAAATTTTAGAGGAACGAAGGCTCTGATACCATGTGAGAATATGATAAATTCCCCTTAGGGTTTTCATTGACTGATGGGTCATATAAATAAGCAACGTATTTACAATAATTACAAAGGGAGCCCACAATAATATTCTATTTACATATGCGTGCTATCAGATTTGAATCCAATTCCTGCGGCCCTATACCGCTATACGACACAATGCCTTCGTATGCCAGTATACACAAGGACTTGAATTATCTTTCATTGATTTCAAAGGTTTGTATTGAATTGGAGTCTCATGTGGGCACCGATAATAAGGTTCTAGCCGAGTTCATCATTGAATTAGGTTTGAATAGCGAGAGTGTGGATGAATATGATGCCAATTTGAAAAAGAACGGTGCTGAGTTTCCGGATTATTTTGTAAGGACGCTGTTAACGATTATACATGCAATTTTGCCTCCTAAGAAGAAGGATGGTGATGGGAAGAAGTCGAAGTTTCCGGGTTTGTCTGTGGCTGATAGTAAGGAAAGAGCGAAGCAGTTAAAGAGAGAAATTGAGATGGATAGGTCTTTCAAGGATCTCCAACCACTGAAGAAAAGCTTAGATGATAACAACAATGCTTTGAGAAGTAATCCTTCAGGATCAAATGGGACTGGCACAAGGATAGGTCTTTCAGGGATTCGGATAATGGAAGAGGATCAATCTGGATCTACTCGTCGTACGTTGAAACGAATGAGCTCACATGAAAAGTGGGAGGTGCAGCAGCTGATAGCTGCTGGGGTAATGAGTGTTAAAGATTTCCCTATGTATGACGATGACGGATTCAATGGGCCGTTATACCAAGAAGAGGGTGGTGAAGAGGAGCTTGAGATTGAAATGAACGAAGATGAACCAGCCTTCTTGCAGGGACAGACTCGATACACTGCTGATATGTCACCTGTCAAGATATTCAAGAATCCAGAGGGTTCCTTGAGCCGTGCAGCAGCACTTCAGACTGCTTTGATAAAAGAAAGACGAGAAGTACGTGAACAACAACAGAGAACCATGCTTGATTCCATACCGAAGGATCTCAATCGGCCATGGGAAGATCCAATGCCTGAGAGTGGTGAAAGGCATCTTGCACAAGAGCTGATGGGTGTTGGTTTATCAGCTTATGACATGCCCGAATGGAAAAAGGAATCTTATGGAAAAGCATTAACTTTTGGCCAGAAGTCGAAGCTTTCTATACAAGAACAGAGACAAAGCTTGCCAATTTATAAACTGAAGAAAGAGTTAATTCAGGCTGTACATGACAATCAGGTTTTGGTTGTTATTGGTGAGACCGGATCTGGGAAAACAACCCAGGTTACACAGTATCTTGCTGAAGCTGGCTACACAACTAAGGGAAAGATCGGATGTACACAGCCCCGTAGAGTTGCTGCAATGTCCGTAGCCAAGAGGGTTGCAGAAGAATTTGGATGTCGGCTTGGGGAGGAAGTGGGATATGCCATTCGCTTTGAAGATTGTACTGGCCCAGAGACGGTGATTAAATACATGACAGATGGTATGCTTCTTAGGGAGATTCTGATTGATGAGAATCTTCCTCAGTATTCAGTTGTAATGCTAGATGAAGCTCATGAAAGGACAATACATACTGATGTTCTCTTTGGGCTCCTAAAGAAGCTTGTAAAGCGCAGACCTGATCTTCGTTTGATTGTTACATCAGCAACTTTGGATGCAGAAAAGTTTTCAGGGTATTTCTTTGACTGCAACATCTTCACCATACCTGGTAGAACCTTCCCTGTGGAGATACTTTACACAAAACAGCCAGAAATCGACTACCTTGATGCGGCTTTGATTACTGTTCTTCAGATCCATCTGACAGAACCCGAAGGTGATGTTCTCGTTTTCTTGACTGGACAGGAGGAAATCGATTTTGCTTGCCAATGCTTGTATGAGAGAATGAAGGCACTTGGTAAGGATGTACCTGAACTGATTATTTTGCCTGTTTATAGTGCACTTCCAAGCGAAATGTAGTCTCGAATTTTTGAACCCGCTCCTCCTGGTAAGAGGAAAGTTGTTGTGGCTACTAATATTGCTGAAGCCTCACTGACAATTGATGGGATATTCTATGTGGTTGATCCGGGATTTGCTAAGCAGAATGTGTACAATCCTAAGCAAGGGATGGATCAACTTGTTATAACCCCAATTTCACAAGCGTCTGCAAAGCAAAGAGCTGGACGTGCTGGGCGTACCGGACCAGGAAAATGCTACCGTCTTTATACCGAGAGTGCTTATAGAAACGAGATGTCACCTACAACGATTCCAGAAATTCAGAGGATAAATCTTGGCATGACCACGCTTACTATGAAAGCTATGGGAATTAATGATTTACTATCTTTTGATTTTATGGATCCACCTCCTCCCCAGGCACTCATTTCTGCATTAGAACAGCTGTTCAGTTTGGGTGCTTTAGACGACGAGGGTCTTCTGACCAAATTGGGCCGAAAAATGGCAGAGTTTCCCTTGGAACCTCCTCTGTCAAAGATGCTATTGGCGAGTGTGGACCTTGGGTGCAGTGATGAGATATTGACCATCATTGCCATGATTCAGACCGGAAATATCTTCTACAGACCGAGGGAAAAACAAGCTCAAGCAGATCAGAAGAAGGCCAAGTTTTTCCAGCCTGAGGGTGACCACCTGACTTTGCTTGCTGTTTACGAGTCCTGGAAGGCGAAGAATTTTTCAGGGCCGTGGTGTTTTGAGAATTTTGTTCAGTCTCGTTCTCTACGAAGGGCTCAAGATGTTAGAAAGCAACTTCTCAGCATCATGGACAAGTACAAATTAGATGTTGTGAGTTGCGGGAAAGATTTTACCAAGATCAGGAAGGCCATTACTGCTGGATTTTTCTTCCATGCTTCAAGGAAGGACCCACAAGAGGGTTATAGAACCCTAGTCGAGAATCAGGCAGTCTGTATCCACCCGAGCAGTGCAGTTTTCCAGCGTCAACCAGATTGGGTTATCTATCATGAATTGGTTATGACGACAAAAGAGTACATGCGTGAAGTAACCGTGGTTGATCCGAAATGGCTGGTGGAATTGGCTCCAAGATACTTTAAAGTAGCTGATCCAACAAAGATGAGTAAAAGGAAGCGACAAGAACGTATTGAACCACTGTACGATAGATACAATGAGCCTAACTCGTGGCGATTGAGCAAAAGACGTGCTTAGTTTATATCAGATAGTGTATGGAATGTTTTCTGTATTTGATTCACTCATGTTACTTCAAGTATAGTGTATGGAATGTTTTCTGTATATGTTTCACTCCCAGTAAGAACAAGTTTGGTTAATCTGTGAATGAGTATCTCTGTTTTACTATTAAAAGCTCTTTGGGTATCATGACCAGCTCCTTTTTAATATATTTGTTTAATTAATCTGTGTTGCTGTTCTTTATGCATCTTGTTACACGATCTCAGTCATGTAGTAAAACTCATTTTGCCAGAAGTATGGTTTGATATATTCAACAGGTTCTTGTCTGAGACATTGCAAGATATTCTTGTAACACGGATAATTGCAGGGATAAGATCTTTGCAGAAACTTTTCCATGTGACGTGAGTTGGTCTGGTGAACAAACTTGCGAGAAAAGAAATACCATTTTGACGCTCTATATCAGCTCATATCTAAATGCTAGCTTGTGCTTATGGATCAAGCAAAGGAATAAGGAATTGTTCATACCAAAGTAGCTAGCGCTTACCTAGTAGATGTACATAAGAAAAATAAATTAAATTACCAAGGCTTAAATTTTTTTGTAAATTTGTGGATATCACAGAAAAAGTTCAAATACTATAATGTGTATTATGGGTAGAGGTGTCAAACGGGGCCAACGGGTCGGTTCATAACAAGTCCCGGTTGAAACGGGTCAGGTCAAAAAAAGGCTTGGTTAATAACCGGATTATTTCGGGTCGGGCAGGGCCGGATATCAATTGTCAGGTTATAACGGGTTATCGGGTAGCCTCGATTCTCAGGTCATAATGGGTCGGTTTAGCTCGGTTCTTGATAGCGGTGTCAAACGGGGTCGACGGGTCAGACACAACAGGCTCGGGTTCAAACGGATCGGGTCAAAACAATCTCTCTCTTTTTAGCGGTTTGTTTCGGGTCGGGTCGGTTTGGATCGGGTATCAATCGTTCGGGTTCAAACGGGTCGGGTCAAAACAATCTCTCTTTTTCGTGTTTTGTTTTGGGTCGGGTCGGTTTAGATCGGGCTTTAGTTGTTCAAGTTAATACCGGTTTGGATCGTGTATCAATTAATTTGATTATGATCAATAACCCGTCATACAGTAATTAAATTTTTATATTAATCAAGTATAACTTTCTTAAACCAATGGGAAACACAATATAAATTATTTGACACTTTGTTTGAAAGTAACACTTTATGCGAATGTAACGATTTATCACTTTCACCGAATCGGATAATAATCCGTGGATATTTAGTTGATCTAAATTACAAAATATGGTACGTAAAAACGATTTTAGTCGGATTGGATAATTATCCGCGAATACTTGGGTTATTTGTTTGTTCGGAATGATTTTAGCCTAATCCGTTTGATTGAAAATGACTTTAACCGGATTTGGATATCCGACTGATTCATATGATCCATATATCTAATGTGACCGATCCATTTGATCCATATATGTTTTTTTTCCCTATTTTAGTTGTTATAAAGTGTAAAATAAAATATATCATAGTCAATTAGTCACATAACTTAATCCGAACGAAAGTGAAAAACGTATAATTGATACAAGTTTTTTTTAAAAAAACTTATATTTACACTTTAACACGAATCTTTTCTCTAACAAGGTAAAAAAAAGTAAATACATACAAAACATCATCACATATACTTATACAATTATACTATGTATTATGTAATAAGTATATTTCAATACTTGTATAAGAAATCGAAAATTAAAGTTGGAAAGTATTTATTAAGTAATTAGTAAATCATAAGTTAAAATCAAATAAAACCATCGTCTACACAGTATAGTAAATAGAATAATTATCTTTAAAATGCCTATTCTTAAAAACTATAGTATGAATTACGTATTTATGTGAAAACGATTTTAGTTGATTTGGATAATTATCCACAAATATTTGGGTGATTTGTTCGCTCGAAATGATCCTTAACCAAGTCTAGATATCCGAGTTATAAAATGGATTATGTAATATGTATTTAATATGTCATTATAGACTTATAATATAGACTTATAATATGGATTATGCCATTATAGACTTATCGGGTTACTTCGGGTCGGTTTACTTCGGGCTGGGTTACTTCGGGTCGGGTTATTTGGGTCAGGTTACTTCAGGCTATCGGGTTACTTCAGGCTATCAGCTTACTTCGGGCTATCGGGTCACTTCGGGTCGGGTTACTTTGGGCCAGGTTACTTCGGGTCGGGTTACTTCGGGCTATTGGGTCACTTGCGTCGGGTCACTTCGGGCTATTGAATTACTTCGGGTTGGGTTATTATGGCAATCGGGTCATTCGGATCGGGTTACTTCGGGTTATAGCGGGTCAGTTTCGGGTATTCTCTTTTTTAAAATTTTCGGGGCCAAGTCGGGTTCGGATTCGGTTCGTCAGGTCGGTTTTACGGGTCGGGTCAACTTTTGACACCTCTAGTTATGGTGATAAGATTGAGTGCTTGATATTTTGCCTTTGAGAGAAGTTTTTTAGTTTTCTTGAGAGAAATCTGTGGATCTTACTTGAAAACAAGTGTGGTGATAAGGTTTGAGTACTTGATCTTTTACCTTTGAGAAAAGGTTTTTGCCACCCAGATTTACTCCATTCTTGTACTCTTTTGGACATAATAACATAACTTATTTCCTATCTATATGTGCTATGAAGATCTACCACTCAGTTTATCTTACCACCACATATAATGAAACTCATTTTGGCGGATCTCACTTAATGAATCGGTTCAATAAAAAATATCTCTCACGTTAACAAACAGCTGGTTCTATTATTTTGATAGTTTCTAACTCCAATTTCTTTTGTTAGGCAAAAATATTACAAGAAAATAAAATTGTTTCACAATTCATTTGAAATATGTTTATTAAAGTTCGACTCTTATTCGTGTATTCTCACGATTCTAATACAATATTGATACACTCTTGACGACCTCTTGACTTTTTCTTGAGTATTTTGGTTGCACCCGACGGGTTGCCTACGTACCTTCCCTCAAAAGAATCAAGTCTTACGTAGTTCATACAAATGTTTTTGCGGACTTTGATTTCCATGAATCATAGGTCGGATCCAAACACGCCTTCTATAAAGACTTTGATTTCCATAAAACCCGCACCAGTTATCACTTGCATTTTTCCCTTTTCACACATCACCGGAATCACTCAGACCCACCTTCTATGAAGGGTTTTCCAAATTATCCGACTATCATTTGCGTATGAGAAATTCTAAGTTGAGTATATTTCTCATCTTCTACTTTCTTTTATTTTGTTTAGGGTATGACTGAACTCGATGAGTTTCCTACGTATATGTCTCAATGGAATCAAGTCAAACGTAGTTCTCAACTTGTCCTTTTTTCAATTTCACTTTGGAATTTTAACTCAACACTTATGATTGAATTCAATGATCATTCGATTGAGTTTTCTACGTACCCTTTTATAGGGATCAAATCATACGTAGTTCTATAACAAACATGTGACACTTTTGACGTTGGCGATTGAACTTGATTGACATTTGCATCAAGTCTCCTACGTACCCCTCTTTACGGGGATCAAACCGCGCGTAGTTCGCAACTGAGTTTCCGTTGTAGTGTAAACTTAGGATTTTGCGATTGAACTCAAAAATCATGAAATTGAGTTTCCTACGTACCATTTAGTAGGATCAAATCATAAGTAGTTCTTTGTTGACAACCGAATGTTTGATGTATTCGAAACTTGTTATTGAATCCGATTATTTAATTAATCGACTCTCCTACGTACTCCTTGGTGAAGATCAAATCACACGTAGTTCTGCATTTCTTTTGTTTTTTATTATCACTTGGGTTCACTCGCTTTGTGCTTCACAACATATTGCAATCGACTTTATGTCCATTTGCTCTTGATTTTTTTTCTTCTTTTAAACTTTGCAACAAAATTGACCTTCACATTCTCCGTCTCAAATTTTCTATAACTTTTCTCATTCTTTATAAATTTATTTTTGTTGCGAACGCACCGTTTGAACTCCAACTACAAGGTAACAATTTTTATGTGATGACTTTATCATTTGTGCTCAATCCCTGTATGGCTTGGAACACATTTATCTTTGAACTGACGACGACTTATGTCTTCTTTTTCCCAACTAGTATACATTTATACTTCCATCTTGATGTTCCGAACATAAGAATTTCTTCAACCACACATTTTGACATGGATCATTTTTCAATATATAAATAGTTGTCTCAGATTTCACGTGAAACACACTTCTCGAGAGAGATTGGGTTGGAAGTTGTAGACGAAAGAATGTTACATTCCATCTTTGAATTTGTTAAACTTTGATTTATTTTCTGATCTCTTCTTGGCTTTTGGAGATAAGGTATTGCCGAACATTACTTCTTCTATCCATTGTTTGGAAGGCCATTCACATGAGCTTCCTCTTCTTCACGTTCAATTTCTAACATTTCTTTGGTGATACCGTAAGAAAGTCTAACATTGTATGAGTGTCTCTATATATGCTTGAGCTCTTTGACAACTCTTGAAGAACCGACCTAAAATTTAACCGAAGGACTCTTGGTCTACATCCTCTCCATTATACTTTATTCACATTGTAACACCCCAAGTTTTGAGAACTCGAAGCGCTACGGGCTAGGACCGCACAATGGGTCCCGACCCTCAGAGTAGCAACAACACAGCGAATCTTACAACAAGACACATACGAATGAAAACCAAAACTCAATATAAAACTGAAGGCTCAAACAAATGAAAGCGTAAAAGACTCGCAGCCGAGTTCAAAACAAAAGGGAAAAGCAACAACAAAAACATAAACCCGATCCCGTCTTGTAATGTATGGGAACCCCGACTGACTAAACCATCCGGATCACTCAACAACATCCTGAACCTGAGAAACATCTACAACGATGATATAAACCGTTAGCTAACATTCTAGATATCAACATGAACGTAAAGGCACAAACACACATAAGGTAAAGTAAATATATAGCATGCTCGCACTCAACTGGTTATTATCTTTTATATAGTTACCCATTACTAATTCAACTTCTTTTATCACACGAGAATCTCCCGAAACTCGCATCCGCTTCCGTCTACCAATAGGACTAGATCAGTACTATACGTTACCTACGGGTCTGGGTTGTAAGAGCACATTCTAGTCTCCTGAAGAACTAGACAAGTGGTCACCGCCCGGTTATCATACACTTGGGCCAATTAAGGTTATCAAGGGTGAAACCTATTCCAGTTATTCGTTATAAACATGATAAACAACACAAACATGCCAAAACACTCAAACCAATAGACGGAATGAAGCTAAGTAAGTCCAAGGGACTTACCTCACTCGAAGGCAATCAAAACTCAACAACAACTCAGGAACAACTCAGTTTCCTTCAAGAAAGGAGCAAGGAAAGCCTGTTCACACAAGCATCACGAATCAGGAACGAATGGCTGCTAGAAGTCTATAACTTCTAGTCTCAATGATCTCTAAGAGATCTCCACAAGCTAAGGGCTCAACCTTAGTCTTACAACATACTTAGGAAACGAGGAACATCCATAAGAAACAAGGAAAGGAACGAGGAAAGGGAGGAAGAAAGAAACTCACAAGAACGGGAGTTACTGCAAAGGAAGCCGCAGGAGCGGCGGAGCAAGGCGCAGGGGCGGCTTGCCGCGGGGCGGGGATGTGCAGGCGTGGGGGCGGTTGCGTGGCAGAAGGCAGTGTCGAGGTTCCTCTCGACAGAAACTTCACAGCAAGGGATCCAAAGCTCAATACTTTGATCCAACTCTTCAAGACTCAACCAAGAGAGCCTATGAATATCAACATATGAACAACGGAACCAACAACAGGGATCAAGACTCGGTCTTGATCCTTGGAGAAGAAGAAAAGGAAGAATGAAGGGAAGAAGCGAAATAGAAGAGAACGACATGCAATAACTACATGGACGTGATGAAGAAACCAGAAGAGATGAACTCGCACGTTCAGCAAGGTCGCAGGAAGCAAGGTGACGGTTGCAGCTCTCAAGAGTTGAAGAAATGTAAGCAAGAAACGGGAAAAAGAAGAAAAGACGAGAATATATATAGAGAAGGGCTGGAAAGATAGAAGGAAGGACGTTTTAGGGTTAGAAACAGGATAAGGAAGTCGGCCCATAAGATAGAAGATCGGATCTTCTATCTATGGAAAGAAGATAAAACGAATGAAAGAAAGGTCGGGCGCGATATGTAGTCAGTTGCAGGGGCGGCTGACCCTGCCACGGGTGCGGCCTACCGCAGGGGTGACACACTTCACCGCGGGGGCTGTGAAGGCGAAAGACTGGGGTCTTAAACACACTTTTTCACCTTGAAGCATTTCACATAGTACCGTTGAGTCCAATTTAAACATGAACCACCCACATATCTTGAGTGTCGTCTTCAAATCCATGTGGATTATATAAAATCCATTTAACACATTCAAACACCATTACGAAAGAACTTTGACGTGACCGGTTGGAATTTGTAGACGAAAAAGCACCACCCTTTGCCTTCAAATTTGATAGTTTTGGGTTCGTCTGGCCTCACTCTTCTTGACTTTTGACTTGATTTATATCGATCGGTATTTTTATACCTCTCCTTGAATCATCCTTCATATTAGCTCCCTCTTCGTTCTATTGCCACTTCCTCAAATTTCTTGCCTTTACAAATCCCGTCACATTAGCCTCATCTCTTTTACATGGCGTCTTCCTCATACTTCCTTTTCTCCTTCAAATTCCTTCATATGAGCTTTCTCTCTTTTCATGGCACATTCCTCACATGTCCATCTTCCATTGCATGAGTCTTCATATAAGCTTGATACATTTTACATCTTCCAAAACACTTGCACAAGGGATATCAAAAATATAATTTTATAAATCCATGTCACCATTTGGATCCTCCAGACCACAATCCACTTGAATCTGTTCGAGCTTCCATATGGGAGATTTAGTGTAGCGCTTGAATTGACTTCTTTTTGGATCATCGGGCTTCATGTGTGGTTGTAGCGTTGGCAGTTATCCGTTTCCAATCTAACTATCACTATTTGGTGTAGTAGATGAAGTATTTGTTTTTAACCATCTATAATTTTGGTCTTCATTTCCTGCTCAATTTAAACAATAGACACAAGAGAGAGTTAACAAGGAAGAAATCATCCTCACTCTTTGTATGTTTCTTCATTTGCCCATACTTTGGTTGGCTTCTCCCTCACTCTTTGTTGGATGTGCTCTCAACTTCTTCCATTCTACTTTATAAAGTATTTGAGGATGCATAGCATCATATTCTCAAATGCAATTTATAATATCATGGAGGAAGATGAGAGAGACAAATTAATATTTGCAATTGATTATGCAAATAAATACTATTATGCTCTAAAAACCGTTTTCATCTTTTGGCTTTCCACCATTTTAATGTAAATTGAAATCATCCGAATACACACAATGGCCAAGGATAAGGATGGTCAATCCCTAATTTAGAGCACTAAATTAGGGTCACCATAAAACCCTTATTTCATCCTTTGGTAGCAAGTAACAAGCCCATTGAATAGTCTTTATTGGGAAATATTTAAAGCCATATTATTCTTATTTTTCTTTTTAAGTGAGAAGTTGAGATCCCCTTAATTCAAAGATTGGAAATAGAAACATACAAATGTACTAGTGAAGTGGCCACGTGCAAAGCGCGCGGAAGCAACGTGATTGTACACTTAATGACTATTTGATTTATGATGAAGGAGTTAATCTTCAATGTGATTGTACACCTAATGGCTAATTATACGTAAGTTCTTTGCATCAAGTTAATATTCAAAAAGTTTAAAAATAGGGTAAAAAGATTAGAGACGGTGGTTAAATAGTTTATAAGTCAATGTTCAAAACTCTTGCAATTACAACAAGCACATCAATCTTTTTCTCGAAGAGTTTTTATAGCTAAAAACAAGTAGATAAAATAGTTTAATATGAAATCATTGTTAAGATTTAATTGGGTAGTCAATTTTAGGAGTTACAAAATTAAAAATTTTAATTGGGAGAGTTAATTTGGTGGTATGAAATAAAATATGAAATTAGTATGAATCAATGTTAGGAGTTACAAAAAGAAAGTTTAATTGGGAGAGTTAATTGGATAATATGTAATAAAATATAAACTTAATGTGAAGCAAAATATGGTCTTAATATGAGACATTTAATTTTATCAAATGAATTGAAACAAGAATCTGATGACGAAGAAGGTGTTGCTTCTGAAGAAGCTGTGATCGGTTTCTGTAGTGTTTTTTCTTAGTTGATAGGCATGACTGTTGTGATCAGTTACTAGAGCAACTCCAGGATCTGCAACTGAGCTGTAGACTCATTCACACAAGCCATAGGCTTTGCTGCAGAAATCAACCAGCAGATTTAAGTTTAGAATTAGAAACCAAGGAGTGTTGATAACAATATAACATATAATGTCTAACAATTCAACACAATCCTTTAAATCTTTCTACCATCACTCAAAATTTTGTAGGTCAACAAAATCTGCCTCAACCATTTTCCAACGTTCATAGAAGGACCGTTGCCAGCCTGTCATGCCAAAAAATTGTGAGAACAAGGAAAACAGGCATATATGAAGAAAGAATGAAAAGGCTTAGACCTGTCTGATAGGGTTCCAAACTCAAGATTTATATTCACATTTTCATTTGATATCTCTTCAACTTTAGGTGCCTCACTTGGAACATTTTTCGGTGGAACTTCAGCCTATTTAGGATTAAGTGCTTACGTGTCACTTCATCTAAAGGTTCAACCTAGCCATTAATGGAGCCATTACAAGTCCCGTTGGTTCTTTGATTAAGTTTGCCAAATGAGTGGAAACTTGATCAAGTGACACAGCGTGGGGAACATATTTTCCATTTGAATAAATTTGCAATGGAAGTGAAGATCCGTTTGAAAATTGAGGTGAGTATGCTTTGGAATTTATGCCTGGTTATATCTGCTGTTCAAACCGAGCCACGTACTATCTCTACCTAGAAATCATGGCTAAGGTTCGCCAAACTCCTTCCCGGCTATGAAGGTAGATAGACCTTCTGTTTTGTTCAAAGACCACCAAAGATGCAAAATTTTCAACCCGCTCCTTTGATGGTGCCATCCCAATCTTAGCTAGAAGCTTGATTAGCTCAACTTTGCCGGATTCAATAGCATCTTTCAAGCAAAATATATAGACTTTTAAATGTGGATATTATTATGAAATCAATAATAGGAGAATTAAATATAGGAGTTACAAAAATAATATTAGGAGAATTATTATAGGAGTTATAAAAATAAAAGTTTAATTGAGACATTATTATGAAATTATTATTAGGAGCAATAGCAATTAATATTAGGAGTTACAAACATTATTAAATGTATAAGGACAAAATTATAAAATAAATTATAGACATTTAGTGCTCTCAAAAGTTAAAATTATATTATAGTAAGATAAGATAAGATAATTTGTATATATTTTTTTGTTTAATCATTTTCTTTAATAAATGATTTGGGCTTTTATTCTTTAAATATGTTAACAAGATAACAACCCGTCTTCAAATGGTTCTGACGGCCCATTGTTTTTAATTTATTGGATTGCATCTAACTTGATGGGTTGTAATCCAACATTGTGATTTTTGGGCTTGTGATTTAATTTTTGGTTTGACAATATTATATAAACTTTTGTGTTTATATAATATAGTTGTATCTATCACTATTAGGACGATGAAAATGTGGTAGTTTGATCACCATTTCATCATTTTTTATAAATATAATATTTTGGGGTTTAATTTCATACAATACACCCAAAAATTTATTTTCCACAATTAATTTTAAAATCATATACATGATTTATAATTAATTTCATTTACATTCACAAACACATAAGATTCATGAAAAATTTCCCCTCAACAGTTGCCCCCGAACTTTGCGTGTATGAGTCTTATCGATCACGCTCAAAGTTCAACATTTTTCTATTGATTTATAAGGAATTATTTGAAAACAAGAGTCTTTTTGGCGCCGACGTGACCCTTTTTTTAAAATCATTCCAAGTTGAGATGATCATATCTTAGTGGACTTGTATCTCTCATATAAGTTGTCCATATATATGCTTGACTCTTATAACTAGTATGAGGTATCACTATATAGGAATTTGGATTTGGATATATGTTGATTTAGTATTTTGGTATATTGTTTTGACGTAGTAGTGGCTCTTTGGGCCAACCATTGGTCGCATTTGTGTTGAAATTTTGGTTTGGAGGCTTCATGCCATGGATATTTGTTGGGCTACCAAAATATCAAAATAGATGTTTGGTATCATAATACCCATACCATTTGTAATTTAAACATGTGAAGTTTTGTTTGGAATTTTGGGGGCTTTTAGTCTTGGTTTTTTTTTATACAAAAGGTAAGAGAATTAGGTGAATCAGTTTCTAGAAACCGATCGACCTAATACATCCTTGCGGATGAGGTCTTGAACATCTTCAGGAATAGTATTAACGTCTAGCGAGATATTGTGTCCATGCATGGAAATCTTGTCCGCGACCGTATTAATTTCCCTGTAAATATGTTGCGTTAAGGAGTTAGAAAATCCCGAAATCATATTAGTAATATCGGTGATAATCATGTCCAACTCCCATGGGGGCTTCCAAATTCGATTGATCGCATTGATAAGCATTAAGCTATCTCCTTCAATTTTGATTGATAAAACCCCTAGCCCCTTGGCCTTTTGTAGCCCC
>BSUD01000001.1:148247295-148364793 GCA_033239045.1 Fagopyrum esculentum
CCCCCCCCCCCCCCCCCCCCCCGAAGAGCATACGCTTCTGCTTCTAGCACAGATTCAGCGTTGCATCTACCGCTTCCTATAGCAATAGGAACAACACATTGATTTCTAATAATGTAGCCAAAAGAGTATTGGTTCGCTGAGCTTTTTGAGGCGTCAAAGTTAAGTTTAATAAATCCGTCTTCTAGTCGTTTCCATTTTATGTTTTTAGTTTTCCTTCTTTGCCTTCTAATTTTTGTTTGGTTGTTGATCAGATTTTTGTTTGCTTGCTCCCATTCAGCGATCTGATTAAGAGCTATTGTTTTAAGGTTCTGTGGAATCGTTGTTTTATTGAAAATGAATTGATTCCTCACCATCCAAATGTTCCACCAAATGACGGCAAGGTATCTCAACTCAGAAGGTGTTATTGTTCCTTTAAGGTCAAAAAGGACCTCAACAATGCTCCCATTGTCACTGTCGTAGTTCCGTAAAATGGATGAAATTTTTGGATTATCGATTGATGTTATCATGTATGGGCATTGAAAGAACAAGTGTTCGGCACTTTCTGTATGGTGATTACTGAATTCACAATTCATCACAACTGGAATTCTTTGCCTATCAAGATTTTGTTTTGTAGGAAGACCATTTAGTGTTAGTTTCCATAGAAAATTTTTTATTTTAGGCATTACGTCAATTTTCCATATCCAAGTTTTGTCCATGGTAACCCCCACCTTTCGTTTTTGAATCATTTCCATAGATGATTTGGTCGAATACCATCCTTCATCATTCTCTGCCCAATACAGTCTATCCCTAATATCATTTTCGGAAAGATTATAGTTTTTTATTCTTTCGATAATGCTAGTAGACAATATACAGTTTAGTCGATTGATCAATTGATGATTCCATCTTTTGTTTGTGATGTACGATGAAGTACTTTCGTTCTGATTAATCAATTCCTTATTACTCACCATATCCATGAGAGGTTTGTCATTGATCCACCTGTCCTTCCAAAATCTAACCGTGTTTCCATCTCCTACTCGCCATCTAAGCCCTTTGTCGAAATCTTCTCTTAGTTTAACTAGTTTCTTCCATTGCCATGATGCATTTGCTCCACATTGGTAGTTCCAAAGGCATGAGCCTTTAAGGTATTTTTCTTCAACAATTTTAACCCATATATTATCAGGGTCTGCCATGATTTTCCACAAAAGTTTTATTTGTAATGCTTTATTCATATCTTCAGCTTTCCTAATTCCAGTGCCTCCAAGGGATCTTGGTTTGCATATTTTATCCCAACTAATAAGCAGATGAAAGTTAGAGCCCTTATTCCAAAAGAAATTTCTTTTAAGTTGGTCTAATTCTAGGTGGATACTTGTTGGTAGCATGAAGGCCTGCATTAGGTAGCTTGGTTTGGCATTGAGGTTGGCTTTTATTAGTGTTATTCTACCTTCTTGTGACAGGGACAACGCTTTCTACCTAGTAAGTTGTTGCTTAGTTTTTATTATGATAGAGTTAAAGATGTCTTTATTGACTCGCCCATTAATGATAGGGCATCCAAGGTATTGTTCAAGACTGGTCGTTGTATTAATTCCTAGTTGTCCTTGGATTCTTCTTTTGATACTTTGGTCAATGTTTACAGTTGTTTGGAACGCAGATTTGTGATAGTTTATGACTTGTCCTGAGATGTCACAATAGTCTTTTAAGGTTGAAAGGATCTTGTTGCTTGCATCAACAGATGCCTTAGTAAAGATAATAATATCATCGGCAAAAGCTAAGAAATGAATTCTAGTTCCGTTTTTTGTAATAGGGAAGCCGACAGACTTAGGGTTTTCGTTTGCCATTTTTTGAATGTTTCTGGTCAATACCTCTGCACAAAGGTTAAACAGCAGGGGAGATAGTGGATTGCCTTGACGAAGGCCTCTCTGTGGAACAAAAATGTTGGTGGGGGAGTCATTGATTAAAATGGGGTAAGAGACTGAAGAGATGCATTCGTAGATCCATTTCTAAAATTTTTCTACGAAACCGAATTTTTGAAGTACAGCTTTCAGACATTCCCATTCTACTTTGTCATATTCTTTTTCCATATCCAACTTAATTGTCATGAACCCTTCTTTTCCCTTTTTTGATCTAAATCCATGAAAAATTTCATGAGCGATAAGCACATTGTCTTGAATTGCTCTATTTTTAATGAAAGCACTTTGAAGTGGATGGATTAGTTTAGGTAATACTAAACTTAGTCTTTTGGCTAGAATTTTTGCAATTATTTTGTAGACCGTTGAACATAAGCTTATAGGTCTATAGTGGGAAGTCGTTGTTGGATTGTCTATTTTGGGAATTAAGGCAATGAATGTATGGTTGATTTGTTTGAGGATTTTTCTGGTTCTATAAAAGCTTTTGACTGCCGTAGTTACTGTTGGTCCTATGATGTGCCAATATTTTTGATAGAATCCAGCAGTCATACCATCAGGCCCCGGCGATTTGTCACAACCAATGTCAAAAAGGGCATCCTTGATTTCCTTTGTGGAGAAAGGCAATGATAGGTTGGTGTTGTCGATTTCAGATATTTCTGGTTGAATGACTTCTAATTGCTTTTGAAGTTTAATATTGTCAATTATTGAAGCCTTAAAACGGTATCCATAGTCTTTTATGAATTCATCATTGATTTCATTCTCTTTGGACACAACCGTTCCGTCATTTTTGGTAATAGTTGTAATGATTTTTTTATTTTTTCTACCCGTTGCTTTCCTATGATGGAATTTTGTGTTCTTATTGCCTAGCTGTAAATTTCTCATTTTGGCTCTTTGTACCCAATATTTGTGTTGATAGTCCACCAAACATTCCCTTTTTCTGATTAATCTGGTTATTTTATCATTCTTGAGTTGGTCAAAAGACGTAGAGCTTTGTTTTTGGAGAACCTCAAGTTCATCGTCCACATTTTGTAGTTGTTTATGGATGTTCCCGAATTTATCCCGACTCCACTGTTTTAGTTTTTGTTTAAGTAGGTTTGTCTTTTTCGCGAGGTTGACCATGTGAGTGCCTGAGAACTGTGTTCTCCATACTTGTTTTATGAGTTTCTCACAATCTAGTCTTTGCATCCACATTGTTTCAAACCTGAAGGGTTTATTCTTGACGTTTGTGTGTGAGTTTTGGAGGCAAATGGATATCATACAATGGTCAGAAGTCGTAAATGCATGATTTCTAATATGTAGCCCAGGGTATTCTTGAATGATTTCAAGAGACGTCATTACTCTATCTAATTTTTCGTATATGTTGTCATCTCCTTCTTTCTTCTTCTTCCAAGTGAACAAATTACCTTTAGTCGGGAGATCACCTAGGCTATATTGATGGGAGAATTGTTGTAATCTGTCGAACTTGTTGTTAGTGGTAGGTGCCCCTCCTTTTTTATCAGATGGTTCCAACAACTCGTTGTAATCACCTATTATTATCATCGGATGGCTTATAGCATTCATTTCTATCTTCAGTTGTTTCCAAAATTCATTTTTATTTGTTTGTTGGGTGGGGCGTAGATGAAGATGATCATGGATTCAAAGTTTATGAGAGTATTTGTGTGTTTAACGATTAGGTATCTGTCAGAGAATTTGACAATCTCAATTTTTTCATCCTTTAGTTGATATTCCTTCCATAAAAGACAAAGACCCCCCGCAAATCCCATAGCCGGAATAAAAAATATTTTATCAAAATCAGCGTTTTTCCACGATGTTTCTTCAGGTTCCGATCTGGCGTTAGTTTCGGCCAACATTATCATTTGGATGTGTTCGTTTTTACATGTAATATTGATGTTAGTCCAAAAATTCTTTTTCTTCATATCCCTACAATTCCAAAATGCGATCTTCATCTATAGATTAAGATTAATGTTGGGAGGTTTCATTCCCTTTACTCCAAACCTACACTCATCATTAGTTATTTTTCCGGTATCCAAATTGTTTTTAAAAAAATTATTATTTCTCATCCGAAGGTTCATTGGACAAGCGAGAAACCATTAAAAGAATCCATATTTTTTATTGCATTCTATGCAATTTGACCCGTTTATAAACCGTTTTTTGTTAGACCAACAACCCGTGTTGGGATAACATTTACTAGTAAATTTGCAAAAGGTATGGTCAGACAACATCCTCTTCTTGTCTCTTTTGTTGTTGCTCGTAATATTCTTTGATTTTTTATTTTTCCAAGTACTCATATTACCTTGGATACTTGTTTTAAAACTAAGAGCATATTGTTTATTTGTTGTTTTGATCATAGAACTCCATCTCTTTTGTTTGCTCATGATGATATATAGGGTCATTGTTCTTACCGAGTCGGTACTTGTTGTGGGAGACGGGACATAGACTTGGTTGTTGATAAGAATCAATTTACGGTCATCGGAGCACTGGGAACGGTCCGGAGTAGCACAAAGCGTGTAGCTGAGGCTGCAATAATCCGGACTCCCTAAGATAATTACATAACCATACAAAAGCTGAATTTTCATATGAAAGTTTGATTTACTCTCAAGTTGCTTGGGAGATTGTTCTAAAATCACCCAATTACTTCTTATCCTTGATTTTTGTGTGAAAATTTGCCAATATAGAACACCATACACAGTCTTGCATAAACCACTAGTAAAACAAAACATACTGATATTTTCAGCCAGCTTGTTGTTCAAATTGGAATCAATTCTTCTTAGTCTATCATACAACACAAGTCTGGAAATGATCCCTATATGTCGTATGCTTTTCTCGGATACTCTCCTGCTGAAATAGTTGTTCATTGTTTTCAATATTAGTCTTAGTTCCTCATACTTCTTGGGAATCCAGTCCTGAATAGATCTAACCCCGGAAGCAGTAGCAACCTGCACATAAAAGGCTTACTGGACAGTATATGGGAATTTATTCATCAACATTTTAACTCTATAGAAGAAACCACAAAGGAAAACATAATCATAGCAAGTCGTCGTTTCTCGACATTCGCAAGGCTTAGTTAGTCTTTGTCTCTCGAGACATAGTCTTTTGTTTGTCCATTCTTCCCCATTGTTTCTACAGTACGAAATCGAGTCTACATCACAAAAATTTGCAAGGCAAGGACCACACAAGTAACAATTTGAAACCAAAAGAGGCAGTAATACTTTGTCATTGTAGTTGTTAAGCCAATCGACCTCTATAACAAAGACATAGGTCAAAACCCAACGTGATTTCTCAATTGTTTCGCAAATAACTTGGGAAATTCTAAGTTTCTAACAAGCAACAAGTTGTTAGAGATTTCAGATCATAAAGATACCGAAAAAACAAAGGGTTGAGGGTTTGATACAAGCTTTTAGTAGGGACGGCTTTTGGGAAAGACTTACCATAGTTCAAAGTCCAAATGGATGTACAGGATAACACCACATTCCTAGATTCCATAACCAAGATCCATTTGTTCAAACGATTAACGTTACAAGCAGGCAAATAGATATTGTCATACAGGGCATGTAAGGTCCATGTATAAGATTGTTTAATAACTAGAGTATACATGAGATCTGAAAAATTAAACCATTTGTTCAAACAAGAAAGGGAGAGATATGACCTGTTCTTGATTATTGCTGACTTGTTGTTGTTGTTGTTGTTGTTGTTGTGCTTTGAAGAGGTCAAGCTCCCAACTTGACAGGTAACAATACAAACAGAACCCAGATTCTGCCGAAATAGAGACCATCTGCACCACAAACGAAAGAGACACACCGGCAAAAGGGTCTTCCTTACCCAGCATAGATAGCTGGCGCTCGTCCCGTCACGCCCTTGCCTTCGAATCGCCTTCAACCACCGGCCAAAATGTTCCTGAGGTAGGGTTGCTTTTTTCTTTCTTTTCTTAAAATTGAAGAGTTGATCCACAATGGGACGGAAAGGGCAGAAAGCAGAACCCGTCGTCCTTAGACTTTGTTGAGGAAAAATGCTTGAAATGATGGAAATGGGGATCTCCCTAACACATCGGAAGATCCATGGAAGAGACGCAGCTTTTGATTTGGGATTGACGATTCTGAGTGGTGGCGATGGTAGAAGGCTTATTCGCGTGATAGACGGGTTCTTCAACTTGGAATCAGGTTTATTCATCATCCCTTTTAGTCTTGGTTTAGACATGAGAAGGTGTAAAAAAAATGACAATTTTATTGCAAGAGGTGAGGATGATTTTTTTTTTGTTTGTGGCTGCATCTAGACTAGCTAGATTACCTACATACCCCCTTTGTGAGGGATCAATCCATTTGTAGTTCTTGGTGAACCAATTTTGTTGTTTCTTTTATGTATATATCCTTTTTGTAAGCATCACCAAGATAATCCGAACCTACCTTATATGAAGGGTTTTCCGGACTCTCTAGACTATCATTTGCATAAAAGGGATAAAGATTTTGGTATTTGATTTGATTTAATGTTTTTTTACGACCGGATTCGGTACCCATTTTCCACCAAATTTCTTACGTAGCAGATAGACGGCATCAAGTCTTCACGTAGTTCTTACTCGAGAATGAAACTCTAACTAAAGAAGCTCTTTATGAATTTTTCATTAACACAAGCATACATGACACCACCATCTACACTTGAGAGCTAGTATGCGCATTTAGAGAAGACCTTGGTGATGACATATGGGTCTTCTCACTTTGGCTCAAATTTTCCTTGCGATTTTCGATTTATGAAAATTGGACGCCTTATTGTAAGTACCAGGTCCCCAACCAAAAATGACCGGAATTTAACTCACTTGTTGAATGCCCTGGCTATTTGAGCTTGATATATCTCGATCCTTTGTTGTGCTAACAATCTCCAAATCTTCCGAAGCTGCTTCATCTACTGCCGGATTTCTGGGGATCGGCTGAATGGTTATCTCTTTCTTTTGTCTTGACAACCAAATCATCCACATAGCATTCCATTGTATTGTGAAGGTAATCATGAAAAACTATTGACATGGCTCATTGGTAGGTTTCTCCCGCATTCTCAAGCCGAAAGACATCATTGTATAGCAAAACGTGTCTTGTGGCGTACAGAAAGATGTCAATTCTTCATCTTCTGGATCCATCTTGATTTGGTTGTAACCGGAAAATCCATCCATGAAAGACAAAGCTTTGAAACCGGTGGTAGCATCAACCAAAATCTCGGTAATTGGTAATGGAAATTCGTCCTTTGGGCATGCTTCATTTAAATCCCTAAAATCTGCGGATATGCGGAGCTTGCCATTTTTCTTTCTTACAGGAATGATGTTTGCTAACCATACCGGATATTGAAACTCACGGATGAATCCTGCCTCTATAAGCTTGTTGACCTCGCTCTTAATTCGAACCATCAAATCGGGATGGAAGCGCCGTTGTGCTTGTTCATTGGTTTCTTTTCACTAGACATATTCAACTTATGAACTGCTACTTGTGGATCCAGCCCAGTCATATCTTGGTAGCCCCAAGCGAAGACATCCTTATACTCCTCAAGAAGTTGATGATATATTACCTTCTCCCCGTCCGCTAACAAAGCACTAATAAAAACAGGTTTTGGGTCATCAAGGGTTCCAAGATTAATCTCCTCGAGATAATCAACCGTTGGTTGTCCACCTTCTTCCATCTCTAATGGGGCTGGTTTGACTGTGTTGATGAAATCCAACGAATCTAGTTCGAGGTTTGCTTCATCGGCTCGATTGTTTTGAAAAGTCATCTCGAGAGATTTGATATCTTGGAAAAATCTTTCCTATTAAGGAATGTCACAACATCAACTTTCTCAACTTGATCATCACTTGTCTTTCTTATGAGAGCTCCAAATTGATTCCTCCTTTTTAGCTTCCATTTCCGGTTTCTTCTAATTCGGAATATCTTTCTTTTTGGCTCTTCAAGCCTTTGAAAAACCGAAGTTCAAGTCACCTCACCTACATAAAATGTATCAATCCTTTCAAACACTAACACTCGAGGCTCATTCGACGTTTCTTCTTTTGTGAACATTTCTTGCTCTATCGATGTTAGGGTCATTGATTCTTCAATGCTAGTGGTTAGAAGCCCATCTTCATGGGATACCACAAGTTTGTCAAGATCATTGAAATTATCATCCTTCCATGACTTTGTGTCTTCCGAAAAGGACCTTGTATTTTGAATTTCAACATCTTTATTTTGCCTTCCGATAGATTGATTGGAAGATGTTCCTCGTAGTACTACTCTAGTGCTCCTCTCTTGTCCATCCCCGAAAATCCTATGAATGGTTAGTGCCTTGTGTTGCGAGACTTGGTTAATTTTTCGAAGGGGAAAAGTATGTCTTGTCATAAGAGAATTCATCACCTTCTCAATAGGAATTATTGGTTTTTGACCGGCGTCTCTTTTGTCTTTTGGTGTGTACTTGAACAACACCCTATGTGAAGGTCTTTCTTCCTTGTCTTCTCTTTCAAGCATTAACTTTGGGATCTTTTCAATGAAATGAGTTATTGTGTTCTTAGGAGATTTCCACGGCTCCTTATTCTCAATATTGGCCACGGAGGAATCAATATCTACCACCTTGTAGAACTTTGCATCAGCATAATTCACATCTTCTCCACAAAAAGGGTTCGGGTCTCCTCTAATAACTCTTTCAGTCCCATTATCATCGGTATATTACATACATTGATGAAGTGTTGAGGGGACAGATTTTATCGAAAGAGGCCAAGGTCGCCCCAACAAAGCGTTGTACGAGGTGTTTGCCTCTATGACATGGAAAAGAGTGTCTTTGTATAATTAACCCATCTCCACCTTCAATGCAATGGTCCTCAAAGCTTTTTGCCCCACTTGGTTGAAACCTTGAATTGTGAGCAACGTTGGGGATAAGTGTCGGGCATTTAATCCCATCGATGTCAAAGCTTTTAACGGAAGAAGATTTACCGCTGACCCGCCATCGAGTAAAATCCGGTTTATTTTTGTGTCACCGATAACACCTGTCACATATAACGGCCTATTGTGTCCCTCACTTCCTAATTGGAGATCTTCGTCCGAAAATGTGATGGAGGCCATACAAGAATCACAATGAGACGATGGGTATAATGGCACATCATTGACTTCGATGGGGTCTTGATCTTTGTAATCTTCAAGATCCATAAGAGCTTGAATCAAGGCTTTCCTTAGATCTTTAGACATCTGTAAGGTATCATATACACTCAAATGTGCCGGGATGCGCTTAAGATGGCTAACAACATCGTAACGAATTTTCTCTTTATCGGGAGCATCACATGTTGGTATGGGGATCCGATGAGTCTGATCTAGGCCATGTGGTCCTTTATCACTTACTTTCTTTACAATTATCTGGTTATTAACACCTTCTTTTTTACTTGTCGCCTTTGTTGTTTCCTCGGAAGGTGACACCACCTCTTTTTCCTTTCCTTTTGATTGTGGGGGAGGTAGTTGATGACCAGATCGAAGAGTGATTGCATTTGCTTCTTGTTGCGCTTCTTCACATTCATCGGCCCAAGAGACTATGAAACATTGGACAACTTCTTCTCCCCAAAATAAATCCTCATCATCTGATGAGTCTTCCTTGGTAAACTCTTTAAGAATGAAATCCTTCAAGGTAAAAGGAACCCATTGAGGTTGAACATACTCTTCCTCATAATCGTTTTTGGGCTTCTATGTTTTCTTACTCTTCTTATTTTTCTTGCTTTTCTTCTTATCGGGCTTTCTTATGATCATTCTAAAGCCCGGACGAGTAGACTTTTGAGTAGCCGCGTGTTGAGGGCTTCTATGCTTTTTTAAAAGTTTCCATTCGAAAAGACTATCATCATCATCATCATCATCTGAGTATAGATCCTCAATATCAAAACACATCATGATTTCATACAACGTCGACATACCCGGTCCATCTCTTGGCATGTCAGGATAACCCCATACTACTTGGATATCATCGTCATCCCGAAATTCCACAGCTACTCCCATGAAAGGTAATGGAGCTGTAGGGATGTCTTCATTCTCGAAATCTTCTGACACATATCGTCTACTTCCGGATTTACGTGGATCGGTGTGGGTGTTTGTAGCATTCATTCCACTTCCGATGTTGAGTTCACTGTTGCCAATGAACCTTTTGACTTAGTTCCTTTGATCTCAATCTCACCTTTGTTGATCAACCACTCTATCCTATCCTTGAGAACATAGCATTCTTGTATCGGGTGACCGAGAATCCGGTGGAACGGGCAATACTTTGGGTAGTTTATCATACCCACTTCATTAGGCCTTTTCTGCTTTGGAAGTATCAAAGCTTTGGCAGCTATAAGCTCATCAAATATCCCTTGAACATCATCATCATCAAAGGGATATTTCTTTTGTTTTCTCTCTTGCAAAGTAAGCTTATTATTAATTTCTTGCCCTCTATCTCTACCTTGAGCTCTAGTGTTATTCCCAAAACTAGAGGTGTTTCCACCGGTTTTAATGAATGTACTCACATGGATTCACCCTTCTTTTGTTGTTTTCTTCCTTCATCTCTCCTAAACTCATTTGATTGTGTCCGAGCGGTTGCTACCTTTTATCGAGCTAGTTGACGTTCAACATTGCAAGTCTTTGACACTAATGCATCAAAGGATAGAGGTTCCGCACTACCGACGTGTACAACTAATTCTGGGAGCAAGTTTTTGGTGCAAATTTGGACACATGCTAACTCGCTAATTTTCTCAGGGCATTAGAGCCTTATACTTCTCCATCTTGCTATAAAGTCATTGCGTAGCTCATTTGGTTTTTGGTGTGTGTTGGCTAAGTCCATGATGGAAATTTTCACCTTGGTACTCACAAATTGAGCAAGGAAAGCCCTTTGTAAATCATCCCATGTTTCAATCGACCCCGGATGCAGTTGGGTGTACCACGTGAATGCCGACCCTTTGAGTGATTGGACAAATTGTCTTATGAGCAAGGCATCACTCAAAGTTGTTTCACCGCAAGCCGACAAAAAGTGACCAGAAGCTTCAGGTTGACTTTCATTGTTTTCCCCTCCTTGATTGAACAAGCTCTCTTGGACTTGATTCTCCATTCATGCCGTCAAAGCGGCAATTTGAGAAACTTTCTCATCCATCATTCTTTGTATTTCTCATAGTTGTTCCTCGTTATCAGAGGTTCTTGTGGTCATTATTGGAATGTTATCTCTCTCATCTTCCATGAGAGACTTACCTTTGTCTTGAACATAAATAGGTGGAAAGTCATTCTCCTTAAAAGGTGAAAACTTGTCCCTAAACAAAGGAAATCTTACTTTCTTCTCCATAGTTTCTAATTCTTGGGTGTTGTGGGTTTGGGTGGTCGAGAGGTTACTTCCATTAATGACATCTCCTTAGCCTTTGACCTTGTGATTGGTCCTGTATTAGTTTGAGTTTCCATCTGCCTAGAACTTTGAGACGTCTTGCTAGTATGAGTTTTCTTGGGTTGAGCGCACTTGAGAACCTTCACCTTGGAGGCCAATGTTTGTTTATCCTCATTCTTTGTGTAAGAGGTCATGTTGACTTGTTCCACACGGTCCAAGTTAATAGGTATTGATCCTATGAAAATTTTCCTTGTTGGCTGTATGATGATTGACTCCCAAGGAGCCATTAAACCTCGTGCAACCTCCCATAAGGTTGGTCTGTTCAATTCCAAGGCTGGTGAAGGAGCGAGCTGAACCAATGGTCTGGATGTTTGTCTCTTGGATCCATTCTTTCGTCCCCTTCTCTGTTTGCGCTTGCTCTTAGTTTTGGTAGGGGTAGGTTAATTTGAAACTCGGTGAGACCCACCGTTAGTCTTGAGGACTTGGATTGTCGGCCCTTGAGCCTTACTCTTCTTGAGCTTTGGGACTACTCCCTCTTCCCAACTTCGGAAAGGTCCATAGGAATTTTTCAATGGGATTTCAGCTTGAATGGCATCACGAGTGACGTTGATCACTACCCGGAATGAACGTTGACGGACCCAATGCCCCCCCTCACAATGAAGGTGGCCGGAAGCTGGTTGAACTTGATCAAAGCTCTTGATGCCATATTTTCCTTCGGAAATAGAAAATAAAATATTAGTATAATTTAAATCAATATAATTCTAAAATCATAAAGAAATAAAAAGGGTCACACCGGGCGTGGCAAAAAATATGTTAGGTAAAAATATTACAAGAAAATAAATTTGCTTAACACATTTCATTTGAAATATGTTAATAAAGTTCGACCCTTATTCGTGTATTCTCACGATTCTAAAACAATATTGATACACTCTTGACGACCTCTTGACTTTTTCTTGAGTATTTGGGCTACACCCGACGGATTGTCTATGTACCTTCCCGCACAAGGATCAAGCCTTACGTAGTTCATAGAGATATTTTTGTAGACTTTGATTTCCTTGAATCATAGGTCAGATCCAAACACGCCTTCTATAAAAACTTTTATTTCCATAAAACCTACATCAGTTATCACTTGCATTTTTCCTTTCTCAAGCATCACCGGAATCACTTAGACCCACCTTCTACGAAGGATTTTCCCAAGTATCCGACTATCATTTGCGTATGAGAAATTCTAAGTTGAGTATATTTCTCATCTTCTACTTTCTTTTATTTTGTTTAGGGTATGACTGAACTCGACGAGTTTCCTACGTATCCGTCTCAACGGAATCAAGTCAAACATAGTTCTCAACTTGTCCTCTTTTTAATTTCACTTTGGAATTTTAACTCAACACTTATGATTGAACTCAATGATCATTCGATTGAGTTTCCTACGTACCGTTTTATAGGGATCAAATCATACGTAGTTCTATCACAAAAAACATGTGGCACTTTTGACGTTGGCGATTGAACTTGATTGACATTTGCGTCAAGTCTCCTACGTACCCCTCTTGTGGGGATCAAACCGCGCGTAGTTTGCAACTGAGTTTTCTTTGTGGTGTAAACTTAGGATTTTGTGATTGAACTCAAAAATCATGAAATTGAGTTTCCTACGTACCATTTAGTAGGATCAAATCATACGTAGTTCTTTGTTGACAACATAATTTTTGATGTATTCGAAACTTGTGATTGAATCCGATTATTTAATTAATCGAAGCTCCTACGTACTCTTGGTGAAGATCAAATCACATGTAGCTCTGCATTTCTTTTATTTTTTATTATCACTTGGGTTCACTCGCTTTGTGCTTCACAACATATTGCAATCGACTTTATGTCCATTTGCTCTTGATTTTTTTCCTTCTTTTGAACTTTGCAACAAAATTGACCTTCACATTCTCCGTCTCAAAATTTCTATAACTTTTCTCATTCTTCATAAATTTGTTTTGTTGCAAACGCACCGTTTGAACTCCAACTACAAGGTAACAATTTTTATGTGATGACTTTTTCATTTGTGCTCGATCCCTGTATGGCTTGGAACACATTTATCTTTGAACTGACGACGACTTATGTCTTCTTTTTCCCAACTAGTACACATTTTTACTTCCATCTTGATGCTGCGAACAAAAGATTTTCTTCAACCACACATTTTGACATGGATCATCCTTCAATATATAAATAGTTGTCTCGGATTCCACGTGAAACACACTTTTCGAGAGAGACTGGGTTGGAAGTTAAAGACGAAAGAATGTTACATTCCATCTTTGAATTTGTTTAACTTTGATTTATTTTTAGATCTCTTCTTGGCTTTTGGAGGTAAGGTATTGTCAAACATTACTTCTTCTATCCATTGTTTGGATGGCCATTCACATGAGCTTCCTCTTCTTCACGTCCAATTTCTCACATTTCTTTGGTGATACCGTAAGGAAGTCTAACATTGTATGAGTGTCTCTATATATGCTTGAGCTCTTTGACAACTCTGAAGAACCGACCTAAAATTTAACCGAAGGATTCTTGTTCTGCATCCTCTCCGTTATACTTTATTCACACTTTTTGACCTTGAAGCATTTCACATAGTACCGTTGAGTCCAATTTAAATATGAACCACCCACATATCTTGAGTGTCGTCTTCAAATCCATGTGGATTATATAATATCCATTTAACACATTCAAACACCATTAAGAAAGAACTTTGACGAGACCGGTTGATGTTGTAGAAGAAAAAGCACCACCCTTTGCCTTCAAATTTGATAGTTTTGGGTTCGTCTGGCCTCACTCTTCTTGACTTTTGACTTGATTTACATCGATCGGCATTTTTATACCTCTCCTTGAATCATCCTTCATATTAACTTCCTCTTCTTTCCATGGCCACTTCCTTAAATTTCTTGCCTTTTCAAATCCCGTCACATTAGCCTCATCTCTTTTACATGGCGCCTTCCTCATATTTCCTTGTCTCCTTCAAATCCCTTCATATGAGCTTTCTCTCTTTTCATGGCACATTCCTCACATGTCCATCTTCCATTGTATGAGTCTTCATATAAGCTTGATACGTTTGACATCTTCCAAAACACTTGCACAAGGGATATCAAACATATAATTTGATAACTACATGTCACCATTTAGATCCTCAGACCGCAATCCACTTAAATCTGTTCGAGCTTCCATATGAGAGATTTAGTGTAGCGCTTGAATTTACTCTTTTTTGGATCACCGGGCTTCATGTGTGGTTGTAGTGTTGACAACCATCCGTTTCCAATCCAACTATCGCTATTTGATGTAGTTGATGAAGTATTTGTTTTTATTTGATGTAGTTGATGAAGTATTTGTTTTGAACCGTATGATTCTTCATTTGCCCATACTTTGGTTAGCTTCTCCCTTACTCTTTGTTGGAAGTGCTCTCAACTTCTTCCATTCTACTTTACAAAGTATTTGAGGATGCTATTATTTTTTTGTTGAGCTTGTGGAATTGTTTGAAGACCCCTTAACATCATAGTCTCAAATGCTATTTATAATATTATGGAGGAAGATGAGAGAGACAAATTAATATTTGCAATTGATTAGGCAAATAAATACTATTATGCTCTAAAACCGTTTTCATCTTTTGGTTTTCCACCATTTTACCATTTTAATGTAAATTGTAATCATTCGAATACATGGTCAAGGCTAAGAATGATCAATCCCTAATTTAAAGCACTTAATTAGGGTCACCATAACACCCAAATTTCATCCTTTGGTAGCAAGTAACAAGCCCATTGAATAGTCTTTATTGGAAAATATTTAAAGCCATATTATTCTTATCTTTCTTTTTTAAGTGAGAAGTTGAGATCCCCTTAATTCAAAGGCTGGAAATACAAACATACAATTGTATAATTTGTATATTTTTTTTTGTTTAACCACTTTCTTTAGTAAATGATTTGGGCTTTTGTTCTTTAAATATGTTAACAAGATAACAACCCATCTTCAAAGGTTCTAACGGCCTATTGTTTTTAATTTATTGGATTGCATCTAACTTGATGGGTTGTAATCCAACATAGTGCCTTTTGGACTTGTGATATAATTTTTGGTTTGTCAATACTATATAAAATTTCATGTTTATATAATATAGTTGTACCTATCACTATTTGGGCGATGAAAATGTGGTAGTTTGATCACCAATATAATATTTTGGGGTTTAATTTCATACATTACACCCAAAAGTTTATTTTCCACAATTAATTTTAAAATCATATCCATAATTTATAATTAATTTCTTTACATTCACAAACACATAAGATTCATGAAAATTCCACCTCTTTAACAACTTTCAATTATTTATATCTTAATCATTCAAAATTGTAGAAAGATGGACATATATATAAATATGGGATAATTATAAAGATAAACATTACCCCATAAATAACATCTAAAAAGGTAGCATCAAGTTTTGATTCCAAAGACTAAGCAAAAGAGACCCTTAACCCATATTGTAGTGTTATTATATCGGATTAAAATTCACAAACAACCAAACAAAACAACTAGTTACTTAGATTAGATCTATCATATAAATATATATATCTAGATTTGATTCCAAGGATAACATTGCTCCTTAGTACCAGCTTGAAAGCAAGGTCCACTCTCCTTGACATTCCAAGTACAAACCCTATCAACACCACATCCTGCATCTCTTCCGCTAAGATACACACTAAACTTGTGCGAAATCTCATTGAAAAGAAACGTGCAATAGTAATCGGCGTTAGCACGAGGCCAGAACTCGATCGTGTAATGCGCAGCGTTTGGGACCTGTTGGATTCCGAAGTCCTCGTTAGAGTCTTGGCAATGCACCTCCATGTTCTCTTTCCCTTCAAGGTTATTGTTCATCACTACTCGTGTCTTCGTCGCCGGAGTTGTTTGCATTAGTTTTCTTCCGACGACGTTGGATTCCACCGGAATAGAGTGGGTTGTTGTGGTTGCTGTCAGGATCAACGCCAAGAGGATGAAATTGTACATAGATGCCATTTTTGTGTTTTGTTTTAGTTGGTTTCCTTTTTGTGATGATATGTGTGTTTGATTATTTTGTTGTATATATAGGTAAGTAAGAGTGGACAATATCGCAAAAGTTTTGGGATTTTTGGAATTTCTATAAGGAGCATTTATTGCATATACATACTAATATTCTACAAATAAAGACATTTATTGTATAATTTATAACAAAGTATATGGTCAATATTGTTATAAATGATAAATTTGACTCAATTTTCCATGTGTATTAATTACGTATTAAAATGTGAATGAGACTAACTCTTAACATATGGGATCTTTCATAATACTATAATAGATACTCATATACTTGCATGTGCAAATAAGTCTCCAAATCTCGACTCTCCCCTTCGGCGGCCAGAAATTGATTGAAAAATGAGATTTTATTTAAAAAAAAAGAGTATAAATAAAAGGGAAAAGTATTTTTAAAAAATAGCCGAACTGAAATTTTTTAGAAATTAACACCAATAAATAATAAAAATGATAAAAAAAAATTTGCAATATTCTTTCAGCAATTTAAATTAAAAAAATTGCTTAATTTAAATTTTGAAGTATCGACTAAAAAAAAATTTTAATTACTAATGAGATATTGTTGATTTAAAAAAAAAAAAAAAGTTGGGCTGACGAAAATTCCTAAGATGACACGTGGCGAAAAACGTTTCTCCCTTAATATATACTAGTGTAATACCAGCACTTTGTGCGGGTTTTGAAAAATAAGGTTTAGACTTGGTCTCGCGTTAGTGTATATATATATATATATATATATATATAAAAATTTTATACTTTTAAATTTTTTACGCAATTAACAATAAAAAAAATCTGCTTATGTTTTTATTTAAATATTGTTATCGATATATTTTTTTTAAGATATGAAATCTCAGTAGAAAAATAAAATATTTAAAAAAATTCAAAATTATTGATTTTAAAAAGATTCGTAGAAATAAGATTAAAATTAACAAATTGAAGAAAAAAATTTATAATTATAGATTTCAATTTTTCAAAGTTGTTATGTAATTATTGTTTTTTATTTTTTTATATAAATTGTTGCAACTAAAAAGAATATCTAAGTTAAATTTTTAATGTATAATTTTTTTAATTTTTTTTAATTTTTACTAGAATTTAGAAATCACTTTTTAAAAATAAATTAGGTTAATTAGGCAAGTAGGCTTTTTTTTAATTTATAACTAGTAAGTAGACCTTTTACATTTTCATATTAAGTAAGTGTACCCCAACTTAATTTTTTTACCGTTCTTTTTCAACCCTAATTGCTGATGACTTTCCCTCAACTACTCCTTCTTCACAAACCCCTCCTCACCTTCTCTTTCGTTGCCCTCGTCTGCTCCTCATCCCCTCACCTTCTCTTTCGTGGCCCTCACCTGCTCCTCATCTCGAATCTCTCATTCAAACCATTATGGTCGCATTTAGATCCCCATCATCTCTCACGCCGATTTCTTCCTCCACACTCTCATGTTGCCTCCATTTCTCTCCTTTTCTCGCCTTGTTCCGGATCGTCACCGGAGATCCGCCTCTTCCACTATCTTCCCCGGCGAAGTTCGAAGCAAAAGAGGGTGTATTCATCCTCCCCGGTGGTGGCCGCTTCGGCGGAGACCAGGGCATCTTCATCTCCCCCTTCCCTCTTCAATCCCTAGATCTGAAGGTCCTTACGATAACTTTCCGGGTTCGTTGTCGATCTCCGGCATGGCGAGACCACCTGTTTCATGGAAGAAGCTCAAATTAAGCTTATCGCTCTCTTGAATCTCAAATTAAGCTTCCTAGATTCCATCTTCACTGGATATGACTCATGACCTATCAAATTATCCGGAGAGTTTTGATTTAGCATCACCACATATGCTTTCAGTCATTCTCTTAGGTTGCTACAGTGCTACTCCTGAAGTCAGGTTGTGAGTGCTTTGATTGAAGTTTTCATATTTTGTGGGATTAGGCCCATTGTATTGTATTATGTACAATTTGTACAGCATAACATTTGCCATATATTTGCATAGGTGTCATGACACGGCATATGATCAATGTTTATCGACTATAGCTAACTTTTCAAGTTTAGCTTCATGGAGTATCTTGCACAACTTTAACATGAGGTACATGCAAAATGTGGTACTGTGAGGATGTTGGATGAAGTAGGTTATAAATTAACAACTCTTAAAAGCTCATCCCTGTTGAGCTAACAGTGAGGATGTTGATTGAAGTAGGTTATGAATTTCCCAGAATCCCAGAATATGACATTGTCTGAGTTTTCTCTTGGATTAATTAAGACTGTGTGTTGCTGGAATGTGATACTGAGGCATGCGTCCTTCTGGGTGGCAGCTCTTATTACCGTCTTTGTTTGGTAATGCATCAAAGCGATTGAATTGGATTGGATTGGATTGGATTGGAATGTATTAAATTATTAGTATTTTTTGGTATGACGATTCTGGTATGAGTTTTCATACCAGAAAACTCATACCAGAATTTTCTAGTATTAATTTTTCATAACAAAATCTAGTATGAAAAATTCTGGTATGAAAAATTCTGGTATGAAAAAATTTTTGGTATGAGAAATAAAAAAAATAAAGAAAATAAAAAAGAAAAAAATATAAAAAAAAAAACTAAAAAAAAACAAATCAGTAATTAAAACTTAAAACCTACACCTATATAACAAACAACAAACAACAATTATTCTTTTTTTATAAATAGAAGGGTTAAATATTTTTAACTAGCATTAAATGAAGGTGGTAAAAAAATATGGGGTACATTTATTAAACACAAACTTAAAAAGGCCTAGTAGGCCAAATTCTCCCAAATAAATTTTGGAGCTTGGAGAAACGAGGCGTTGACACGTGGCAAAAGAAGCTTCTACTTTAAAAGATATAAAATAAAATAAGATAAGATAAGATAGCTAAATAAATACTTTTTCGAATTTTAAAGATATGAAATTAATTAAAAATATTAATTGATGAAATTATGTTAGGTTTAGATTCGTGATCCTGTTACTATTAAAAAAGGTTTCAAATATTCGAAATAATCGTAAAAAAAACCGCAAAGCCGCAACCAAACCGCAAAATGCGGTTCATTTGCGGTTCAAACCGCAACCGTGCGGTTCATATTTTCTGGGATTGTGGTTTGCGGTTCGGTTCGGTTTGCGGTTTTGCAGTTTTGAACTGATGCTCAGTCCTACGGTCTTTGACACCTCAAAATCACTAATTTTCTTCACCAATTCATATTCTATTGGGACAACTTCTATAATTTTTTATGTAAGGAGGAATGATGAGGAGATAAGCTTTTACGTATGAATTGGTTGGCTGGAGGTATATATAGAGGATTATGAGGAGATAAGCTTTTGTGTTTAAGAGCATTGTAATGTTTTAGTTTTGATTGCAGGGATATATAGAGGATTATGAGCTTTAATATTTGCCTATATAAATATTGCTTGGTCAATGGAATAAGACAAGCTTTTAGCTCACAAATTTCTTCATGGTATCTCAGAGCTTCTTTCCCTTCACCTACGCTTCCGCACAAAATAAAACCTTAAACCCTAAAGTTAACATTTTCCCGCTTTTTCGGTATGAGGGAATAATTTGGCCGTCGGTATCAGATAATACTTTGACCGTCAGTATGAGAGAATACTTTGTCCGTCGGTATCAGAAAATACTTTGGTACGAGTATTAGAAATGACTCTTGTCGTAAGTATCAGAAACTTTTTTTGTTTAATTGACATGATGCGATGAAAATATATTAATTTTGAATTAAACTATTTTAATTTTGAATTAAAATTGTAATTAATCTTTTTTCGCTTTTAATTTGTGGTATCAGGAAATACTTTGGCCGTCGGTATCAGGAAATACTTTGGCCATCGGTATCAGGGAATACTTTGCCGACGATATCAGAAAATACTTTGGCGACGAGTATCAGAATCGACTCTTGTCTTTAGTAACAAAAACTCTTTTTGTTGAATTGACATCATGGTAATCGCGGGTTAACGTATCTCTATAGTCTCCGTGTTTGGTTGCCCTTACAATTACATTTGACCCGAACCTCACTCTCTCGTTTCGATCTAGTGTATACAACACCCTCTTCACATCTGTGGGTTGTTAATGGAACTCACGTGAAGCGTTGAAAATCACGTTCATTATATGTAGTGGAATGTCGTGATTAACAACCCGGAAGAAGTCCCAAGTTTCAGCTGCCTCCCGAGCTAGTTGAATCATTTCGGCATAGTTGCCGCCAAAATCTATATATGGCAGTTCAAGTTGATTCAAACCTGCAGCAGAGATAGGATGTATAGGATAAATAAAACGTAGGATTTTATCAATACCGGATTCAACAAGACCTTTGACTCCTCAAAATCACTATTTTCCTTCTCCAATTCATACTCTTTTGGAACAACTTCCATAATTTTTTATAGAATAAATGAGGGAAATGGGGCCCTTTATATATTGCTTTTGTAAAATGGATCTCTAGAGAAAACAATAAAAATTAGACCTACACCTAAGAAAATAGGACATAATTGAAATGATGGTACTGCACAACATTTAAATATTGATGGGATGTTTACTATTCATACTTTTTGGTTTTTTAAATAAAGTGAGGGAGACTCCCACTTAATCATTCATATGTTAGGTGTGTTATTTATTTTTTGGGTATTGTATGACGAAACTGGGTTGTTATTTTTTTGGCTATGTTAGGTGTATTATTTATTTTTTGGGTATTGTATGACGAAACTGAATTGTTATTTTTTGGGTATGTTAGGTGTGTTATTTATTTTTTGTGTTGTATGACGATTTATGTTTGATTACCCAAAATTCCGATCTCAAAATTAGGATATGCACTTACCATGTTCGATCTACTACATTGACAACCATACGAACAAACCACTTATCCAAACATATCAGTATCTTACAAAACACTTACCCAAAATGTGTTATAATGTTGGATATGTTTTATAGTTACCCAAAATGTGTTATATTTAAAGTGATATCGTGGATATGTTTTATGGTTACCCAAAATGTGTTATAATGATCAAATGTCAAGCGAATTTTTCGGTAATGACCAAATGTCATTTGATATTGATGTTTGTGTACAATATCGAGTTTTGAAAATTTTGGATATGACAAATTTAAATTGAGTATGGATTTTGTATTAAGTGATGTTTAAATTGGGTATAAATATAAAATATTATCCAATTTATGGATATTGTTTTATATTGATATTTGATTTATTGGGTATGTTGTTTTCGAGTATATTTATGTATTTTGACAAATTTATTTTTGGGTATGATTATGACATTAGTTGGGTAAGCAGATTTTTGGGTAACCGGATTTTTTCTGGGCAAAGGGCTGCGTTTTTTTGGCCCCAAATTCCCTCCAAATGTCAATCAAAAGTGTCACGGTCAGCAGTCACATCAACCCTCACTCACTTTTGTCAATTTTTTGTCTTATTTATGGATTAGTCTAGTAAAGTAGGAGCCCTATTTTTCAATTTGTAATTGGTAGGGCCCTAAATTTTAACTCTATAGTGTAAAAGACCCTAAATGCTAATTCAGCCTTTTTTATATAACATTGTAATGTTTTAGTTTTGGCTGCAAATATATATAGAGGATTATCAGTTATACTATTTTTGTTTATATAAACATTGCTTGATCAATGGAATAATACAAGTTTTTAGTTCGCAAATCTTTTCGTGGTATCAAAGATCATTCTTTGACCTACGTTTCCGCACAAAATGAAACCTTAAACCCTAAAATTAACTTTTTTTTCTCGATTTCACGGTATCAGGGAATACTTTGGCCGTCGGTATCAAAGAAAATACTTTGGTCGTCGGTATCAGAAAATACTTTTGCCACGAGTATCAGAAACACTCTTGTCGGCAGTATCAAAAACTCTTTTTGTTGAATTGATATCATTGTAATTGCGGATTAACGTATCTCTCTAGTCTTTGTGCTTGGTTTCCGTTACAATTGCATTTGACCCGAACCTCACTCTCTCGTTTCGATATAGTGTATACAACGCCCTCTTTACTTCTATGGTTGTTAATGGAACTCATTTGAAACGTTGAGAATCTTGTCCATGATATGTAGTGAAATGCCGTGATTAACAATCCGGAAGAAGCCCCAAGTTTCAGCAGCCTTCTCGAGCTCGTTAAATCATATCGGCATAGTTGCCGCCAAAATCTATAGATAGAAGTTCAAGTTTATTCAAACCTCCAGCAAAGATAGGATGTATAACATAAAATAAACGTGGAATTTTATCAATACCGGAATCAACAAGACCTTTGACTACTTAAAATTACTACTTTCCTTCTACAAAGCCATACTATATTGGGACAACTTCTATAATTTTTTTGGTAACATTGTAATGTTTTAGTATTGGCTCCAATATATATAGAGGATTATGACTTTTAATATTTTTGTCTATATAAACATTGCTTGATCAATGGAATAAGAGAAGCTTTCCGTTCACAAATCTTTTCATGGTATCAGAGGGCTTTCTTTGACCTACGCTTCCGCACAAAATGAAACCTTAAACCCTAAAATTAAGGGAGAATTTGACATACTAGGCTTTTTTGAGTTTTTGTTTAAGAAAGTGTACCCAAATTTTTTACCACTTTCATTTAATAGTAGGTAAAAATTATTAACCCTTCTATTTAGAAAGAAATAATAAATGATGTTTGTTATTTGTTATATAAGTATAAGTTTTAAATTTTAATTACTGAATTTGTTTTCTTTTATTATTTTTCTTGCTTTTTTTATTTATTTTTTATTTCTTTTTATTTTCTGGAATGAATTTCTCATACCGGAATTTCTCGTACCAGAATTTTCTTACCAGAAATTTTCATACCAGAAATTTCATACCAAAAATTTCATACCAGAAATTATTTTCATACCAGAATTTTGTCATACCAAAAATTGTCATACCAGATTTTTTTTCATACCATAAATTACATACCAAAATTACATACCATAAAGTTACATACCATAAAATTGTATTTTCTCATACCAGAATTTTTTACACCAGATTTTCATACCCTAAAATATATTTTGTCATACTAGAATTTTTTTACACCAGATTTTCATACCATAAAATTACATACCATAAAATTGCATTTTCTCATACCAGAATTTTTTTACACCAGATTTTCATAACATAAAATTACATACCATAAAATTGCATTTTCTCATACCAAAATTTTTTACACCAGATTTTCATACCATAAAATTACATACCATAAAGTTATATACCATAAAATTGCATTTTCTCGTACCAGAATTTTTTTACACCAGATTTTCATACCATAAAATTGTATTACAGGAGTTCAACGTTTTCGAAGATTCAATCATAAAAAATATCACAAAACATTTACCATAAACCATAAAAAATATCACGATGAATATTACCAACATAGAATTAAAGTACGAAGAACACTTTTCATTCTGTATCGTATCTGAATTCAGTTCTTCATACTCCAGTCAAGTAATAAGTACCCAAGACATCACAAATCAACTCAAACTATAGAACAAACATCTCACTCAGGATCAATGGTGAAAGATCACAAAACCCAAATCAAATTTTCAGAGAATACAGAGGAAATATCAAACTACAGTCAAGATCACAGCAATGAAACCAGAGATGATCAGGTGAAGTAGCTAAGCAGCTGAACTATAACTTACTAGTTTTAGTTTTGTGCAGCAAACCAAAGAGGTGAATGAAGTAAGCAGTTGAATTGCAGATACAGATATATATAATCTACCAAAGTTCAGCAACATCAAACTAAACCAGATCATATTTATATTGCATAAGAAGAAGGAAAAATCATTAGGAATTGTAATCATTCATTCACAAAATTACATACCATACAGTTACATACCATAAAACTGCATTCAGAATTTTTTCACACCTACTTATTTGAGAGAAAGATTGTCCAAAGGATACTTGTGACATACATTCGGGTTTCACACCTACTTGCACAAGCTCCACATGTAGATGGGAAAACCATCACCTGTCAACAGAAAGAAACATCATATGAATGACGTACTTAAAAACAACAGCTGCAATCACTTCACTTTCCAGAAGAAATACATCACCTCTTCTGGTGCTGAATAACGAAACAAAGCTTCAGCCATTTCTGCACTATTTGATTGAGCAATGGCCCTATGCCCAACTCTAGCTCCAACTGATCCATGGGGTTCCCTCGTAGATTCGTCTGTAGAATTGCCAACAACACTCACTGTGGGTTCTTCAACTTCTGCAGACTGTCCTGAATCGACTACATAACCTAGTGCAGCTTGTTGTTCAGGAGTTCGTTCATAGAACTTTATAGTACACCGCCGGCGGCCAGAAACAACCACCCATCGCTTCTCTCTTATTTCTGAAAATACACCAAGGCACCCAGTGAGAATCCATACCAAAGTTTTCCACCCCTCTTTTGGCAGATCTACAAATCCAGATCTAGATCTAGATCGACAGAGGGTTAGAGAGGGAGTTGAGGAGGAGGAAGTCGACGGAAGGTGGCTAGTGCGGCGGCGGGACAGCGGCGGAGGAGGGGTACGGGGAGAAGAGAAGGAAGCATAATTTTGGAAAGCAACATCCATGCTTTTGCCCTTTTGCTCAGCGACACAGAACAGTAGCGTAGCCCTGTCGAAAACGAAAAAGAGGAAGAAGAAGACACAACTTTGAAATTGACAGATCTGCTAAAGACTTTCATCAAAGCTTCGATTCTATTCTGCTAGCTTTTTACTCGAAGACAACAAGGTCTGAATCCAGAGAGATTGTGAGAAAGGGAGAGTTTTGGGGGCTGGAGGCTTGCAAAGAGGAAGACGGGAAGGGGTAGAATAGAAGGTTAGGGTTTTCACGGTAAAAAAAGATTTTGGGGTACATTTACTATTTGGAAAACTGAAAAAAGCCCACTTAGTGTACAATTAAAAAAACAGCCTAGTTACCTAATTAGCCCTAAAATTAACCTTTTACCGCTTTCACGGTATAGAGAATACTTTGGCCGCCGGTATCAGAGAAAATACTTTGGCCGTCGGTATTAGAAAATACTTTTGCCATGAGTATTAGAAACGACTCTTGTCGTCAGTATTAGAAACTCTTTTTGTTTAATTGACATTATGCGATGAAAATATTTTAATTTTGAATTAACTTTAAAATTAACATATTTTAATTTTGAATTAAAACTGTAATTAATCTTTTGCCGCTTTCGCGGTATCAAGAAATACTTTGTTCGTCGGTATCAGAAAATACTTTGTCCACGAGTATCAGAAACGACTCTTGTTGTCAGTATCAGAAACTCTTTTTGTTGAATGAACATCATGTTAATCGCACGTTAACATATCTCTTTATTCTCCGTGCTTGTTTGCCCTTACAAGTACATTTGACCCGAAACTCTCTCTCGTTTTGATTTAGTGTATACAACACCCTCCTCACTCTTTGGTTTTGACTCAAACCTCACTCTCTCGTCCATGATATGTAGTAGAATGCCGTGATTAACTACCCGAAAGAAGCCCCAAGTTTCATCTATTTCCGAGCTCGTTGAATCATGTCGGCATAGTTGCCGCCAAAATCTATAGTTAGAAGTTCAAATTGATTCAAACCTACAGCTGAGATAGGATGTACAGAATAAAATAAACGTGACATTTTATTAATGCGGAAATCAACAAGGCCTTTGACTCCTCAAAATCACTAATTTCCTTCTCCAATTCATACTCTATTGGGACAACTTCTATAATTTTTTATGTAAGGAGGGATGATGAGTAGATAAGCTTTTGCGTATGTATTGGTTGGCTGCAGGTATATATAGAGGATTATGCGGAGATAAGCTTTTGTGTTTAAGAACATTGTAATGTTTTAGTGTTGGTTGCAGGTATATATAGAGAATTATGAGCTTTAATATTTGTCTATATAAACATTGCTTGATCTATGGAATAAGACAAGCTTTCAGTTCACAAATCTCTTCATGGTATGAGAGGGCTTTCCTTAACCTACACTTCCGCACAAAATAAAACTTTAAAATCTACAATTAACCGTTTGCCGCTTTCGCGGTATCATGGAATACTTTGGCCGTCGGTTTCAGAGAATACTTGACCGTCGGTATCATAGAATACTTTGGTCATCGCTATCAGAAAATACTTTTTCCACGTGTATCAGAAACGACTCTTGTCGTCAGTATCGGAAACTCTTTTTGTAGAATTGACATGATTAGATGAAAATATTTTAATTTTGAATTAAAATTGTAATTAAAATATCTTATTATTGAATTAAAATTGTAATTATTCTTTTGCCGCTTTTGCGGTATCAGGGAATATACTTTGCCCGACGGTATCAGGGAATACTTTGGCCGTCCGTATCAGAGAATACTTTGGTCGTCGGTATGAAGGAATACTTTGGCCATCGGTATCAGAAAATACTTTGGTCACGAGTATCAGAAATGATTCTTGTCGTCAGTATCAGAAACTCTTTTTTGTTGAATGGACAACATGGTAATCGCAAGTTAACGTCTCTCTCCAGTCTCCGTGCTTGGTTGCTCTTACATGCGTATTTGTCCCGAACCTCATTCTCTCGTTTCGATCAAGTGTATACAACACCCTCTTCACTTTTATGGGTTGTTCATGGAACTCACATGAAGCGTTGAGAATACCGTCCATAATATGTAGTGGAATGTCGTGATTAACAACCCGGAAGAAGCTCCAAGTTTCAGCTGCCTCCCGAGTCGTTGAATCATGTCGGCATAGTTTCCGCCAAAATCTATAGCTGGAAGTTCAAGTTGATTCAAACCTCCAGCAGAGATAATATACTACTAAATAAAATAAACGTGGGATTTTATCAATTCCGGAATCAACAAGACCTTTGAGTCCGACCTTAATATTCTCACATGTTATCAGAGCGATACAATCCCTAATTCTCCCTTCAACTTTCTTTTTCACGTCTCCGCCTCTCTTATACGCCCCCGGCGTCACCTCTCTCCTATCGCTTTTGTGTGCCCTAACCTCTTTTCTCATCCAAAACACACCCAATGTCTACAGAGAAGAAACAATTGTTTCATTCCGCCTTTGGGATATCAAACATCAAGAACAAGATCGCTCTTGTTCTAGATTTGGATACACCAATGCGTCTTGGGTGACTCTTTTTTGTGTCACCGTAAAGGCACATAACGTTTTGGATCACATTGATGCTAAGGTTCCGCGCCCTGCAGATATTGATGATGATCTATGGAACCAAGTTAATGATACGGTTCTCCAATGGATCTACAATACGATATCTAGAGATATCCTTCTTCAAATTCTTGACCCTGACGACACCGCCCTCAAAGCTTGGGGTCGAGTTAAGGATATCTTTCAGGATAATAAGCATACATGTGCCGTCTATCTGGAACAAGAATTCTCCAACTGCAAATTGGCATCTTTTACGTTTGTGTATGCTTACTGTCAACACACGAAAGCCTTGTCCAACCAACTCAAGGGCGTCGACTCTCCAATCTCAAACAATCGATTAGTTTTTCAACTTTTGTTTGGCTTGCCTGCTGAATACAATGCTACTGCCAGCTATATTCAGCAATCGGATCCGTTGTCGACTTATCAAAAAGCTCGCTCGCAACTCATTCTCAAAGAAACCCGTATGGCAAACCAATTGTCCACCAAGGACTCGACCGCCCTCCACACCACCGCCGGCGGGTCAACGTCCAAACCACAGGCCGACCAACCCGGTTCCACCGATGGACCATCTCGCAATCGCGGTCGTGGCCGGAAAGGCAAAAGCCGGACCGGTGCGCCGCAGCAGGCTCGGTTCGAATTTCGGCCACCGTACGTTTGTATTCCTCTCTCCCAAGGCAACAATCAACAACATGCTCAATGGTTTAAGCAGACCTATTCCCAGGACCAACGTGGGCAATCAGCTCCAACCAAATTTTTAGCCCAGCAAAGGTTTCCTTTTCCGCAAGCCCACTGGAATCAGCAAGGGCTGTTGGGCCCAATTCTGCGCGGCCCAATACACCTCAACAAGCCTGTTTCAGCATGGATCCAACTTCTTCTCTTCCCACTGCAATAGATCATGCTTTTTCAATCATGACGTTAAATCCCGCAGATAATCTATGGTACATAGACACCGATGCAACATCTCACATGACAAATAATTCAGGTAACCTCTCGTCCATTTCGCATAATGGTTCATTAAATTCGATAATTGTTGGCAATGACATGTGAATTCCATCTACAGGTCTTGGTGATGCCCAACTTATCACACCTACCCAACCACTCCAATTATCCTAAGTCCTTATCGCTCCAAAAATTATGATAAACCTTGTCTCCGTCCATTACTTTACAAAAGATAACCACGATAGTGTTGAATTTGACCCTTTTGGTTTTTCTGTGAAGGATTTACACATGGGGATCACACGCCTGAGATGTAATAGCTCCGGAGATCTTTATCCAATATCTTTATTCAGTTAGCTTCACTCCTGTGTCGACTCTGGCCCTTTCTGCTCAGTCATCGAGTCTCTGGCATGCTCGTCTTGGTCATCCTGGCACGCCGGTTCTAGATAGTCTTAGGAAGTCTTCTTTTCGTCTTCACGCTTTGTCATGCTTGTCAATTAGAAAAACACCATCCTGACACGCCGGTTCTAGCTTCACTCTTGTGTTCTTTGGACTTCTCTGGTTCCTAGTCGGGAAGGCTTCAAATATTACTTATTATTTTTTGATGATTTCTCCCATTTTCTTTGGATTTTTCCCATCACTTTCAAGTCTCAAATTTTTGATCATTTTGTGCAATTTCATAAGTTTGCTAAGACTTAATTCAATATGCCTATCAAAAATTTCCAATGTGACATGGGTCGTGAATTTAATAACACCCAATTTCACTCTTTCTTTGCCCAACATGGCATTCATTTTCCCTTCTCTTGTCCCCACACCTCTTCACAAAATGGCAAAGCAAAACGTGTCGTTCACACCATCAACAACATGATGCGATCTCTTCTTTTTCACGCTTCCATATCTCTCGTTTTTTGGCCTCATGCCCTTGGCATGCCATGCTTCCTTCTTAACATCCTTCCATCCACCACAATCGAAAATCAGTCACCTACCCAAGTGTTGTACCATTCAACACCGTCTTATGATCATCTCTACATTTTTGGCTGCCTTTGCTACCCAAATCAAAGCGCAACCATAGCCCACAAATTAACTCATCGATCCACTCCTTGTGTTTTTCTCAGCTACCCTAACCATCATCGGGGTTATAAATGTTTGGACTTGAATTCCAATAAAATTATCTTATCCAAACACGTTACCTTCGATGAGTTGGTTTTTTCCCTTTTCTCAATCCACAAAACCGCCATCTTCAGTTTCCGGACTGTTGGAAAATGATTTATTTATGACTTCATATCACAGAACCCAACATATTGCATCTCAAGCCTGTGTCAATCCGGCCCAGAAGCACAATGACACGCCCTCTTCAGTTCCTTTGTTGTTGTCCCCGGATACTGGCTCATACCCAGCCCAAATTCCAAACAGGCCCACACCGGCTTCCATTGTCTAACTCCCCTCCACCTCACCTCCATCACACGCTGGCCCAATCACCTTCCAATCTGGCCTATTCCCACGTTTCCCCATCCCAGGCCCACATGACCCATATGTCACCTCCTCTAGGGGACCGCCGACCCATTCCACACCATTTAATCCGCCCCCTCTATCCGCACCCCTCCACATATATCCCAACCCAACCGGCCTACTACTCGCTCTCGTAGCAGTATTTTTAAACTCAAACCTATCTTTGATCTAAACACCACCAAATCAAACGCCCTATCCCCTCTTCCCACGTCCCATAAGTCTGCTCTCCAAGATCCAAAATGGACCGCTTTCATGGTCGATGAATATCGAGCCCTTATACAAAATAGTACTTGGGTTCTTGTTCCTCGTCCTCCCTGGACAAATATTGTCAGGTGTATGTCGATTTTTCGTCAAAAGCTAAGGTCTTATGAGTCACTTGAGTGGTATAAAGCGCGCCTTGTTGCTAACGGATGTTCCCAGCAGGTTGAAATAGAATGTGAAGAGAGTTTTAGTCCGGTTGTCAAGCCGGCTAAAATCCGGACAGTTCTCAGTCTTGTTGTGTTGAAATCTTGGCCTATTTACCAACTCGGCGTTAAAAATGCATTTCTCCATGGGCATCTCAACGAGACAGTACACATGTATCAACCTCCAAGGTTCGTTGACTCTACTCGTCCATCTCATGTATGCCTTTTGAAGAAGTCGTTATATGGTCTCAAACAGGCTTCTCGAGCGTGGTATCAACGTTTTGCAGACTATTTGATCAACATCGGATTTATAGGCAGTAAGAGTGATTCTTCCCTTATTATCTATAAACATGGCACTCATCTTGCTTATCTACTTCTCTACGTTGATGAGATTTATCCTAACGGGTTCATCTGATGAACTCCGCACGACTCTCACTGCTTCCCTCAGTATAGAGTTTGTTATATATGATCTCGGGCAATTATCCTATTTCTTACTTCTTAGGCATCTCTGTTCAACGCTCATCTTTAGGTCTATTTTTGTCTCAAGACAAATATGCTCGAGAGATGGTTGCATGGGCAAAGATGATTGCCTGTAAACCTGCGGTCACACCTGTTGAAACCTCAATGAAGCCCAGCGCCTGTTAGTGATCCGACTTTATATCGGAGTTTGGCAGGAGCACTTCAGTATCTTACCTTCACCAGACCTGCCATCAGTTTTGTCGTCCAACATATATACTTATTCATGCATGACACTCGTGAGTCGCACTTCGCTGCTCTCAAGCGCATCATCCGCTACATCTCTGACACGTCTTCATTAGGTATCACAATTTCTCCATCCATAAAATCGGATCTTATTGCTTATACAGATGCCGACTGGGCTAGATGCTCTGACACACGAAGGTCAACATCAAATTACTGTATTTTCTTCAATGACACCCTCATCTCATGGTTTGCCAAAAGGCAATTTGTAGTTTTCAGGTCCAATGCACTGACTAAATACAGAGGGGTTGCCAATGTTGTCTCTGAGTGTTTATGGCTACGTAATCTTTTGCTTGATCTTCATTGTACGCTTGCCAAGGCGTCTATCGTCTACACTGACAACATCACTGCTACTTATCTTGCCAGCAGGCCAATTCAACATCAAAGGACAATACATATTGAGATTGACATTTATTTCGTTCGAGATAAGGTTGACTGAGGTCACGTTCGAGTTCTTCACGTCTCTTCGGCATTTCCGTATGCAGATATTTTTACAAAAGGCCTCCCCAGACAATTGTTTCTAGATTTTAGATCCACTCTCACTGTAATACCTCATCTAGTTTCGACTACAAGGGTATATAGAATATGTAATTATTGACAATAGAGGTTTGCCTTTTGTAATTATGTAAATACATTTCATCTATTAATACAACCCATCTGACGATGGAAACCCTAAGGAGAATTTACTCAATCTCTCATATTCTCGCATAGAGACGTCCTTAGCAAGAAACATTCACGTTAAACCTGAGCCCAACACGCAAACCCATTGAAACTTCATCGATCTCATAACTAAATAGAAAAAGTAGGCCACAACATTATAAAGTAACGGAATTGCTTTTTACCCAAACATGTACTTCACCGAATGCATGGGCTCTCTAGCGCATTGAGAGCAATGTCGTCCTTGCTATAACGGAGGTCTCGGTGCGAATATAAATTAGAGGCCCTCAATGTATAAAAACTATCTTCATTAATACTAAAAAACCAAAAATTTAATTTGGGCCCCATGAAGAAGTGAGCAATGTAGATTTGTTGGGTTTTTTTTATTTAACTCATTTTCTTTATTTGGTGAAATCATTAAAAATCACCACATTTTAAGAGGATGAACGAGTCATGAGTTTGTTTTTTAGTGTTAATGGGCTATGTTGGGCTTGTTTTATTTTTACTCAATATAATATATAGATACCTAAATTTCAAATTGAACCCCATAAAAAGAATAGATCGGAGCGAAAGCCCCTATTATCCTTCCCTCGGGGTCGTCCTTGATTGTGAGTGCAAATCACGGGCTTAAAGATATGAATGCCAAGTAGAAATACGTCATTTACTAATGAGTTCTACAAAGCCACTCGTAGAAATTGTAAATTAAGCACACTCATTTATGGTTAGTGACTTGGTTGTTAATTTAGACAATTTTCGCTTTTATCATATTTAAGGAAATTATCAAGTTAATTTATAAAATGTTATTTTCTCATCACTTTTTATTATATAATGCATTATTAGTTAGTAAAATTAGTGGCATGAAGTTACAAATTATTCGTACACTATATCAAGTAAAAGTAATAATTTATATTTTACAATAAAATAATTTATTTTTATATATTGATATTGAAAATTTTATTTCATACTAAAAAAAAGGCTAATAACATCAATACTTTTCCAGTTTATGTAAAAAGAGTAATGAAAAATTGCTTACAAGAAGAAAAACACTAAATAATATATGATTGTGTAATTTCTTTTTTATCGACTGTTTTATGAAAAGTGTCTTAAACTAGGGGTGCTTTAGTGTAATTTGTTATATGTGTGGAGTAGCTATGTGAATATAGACTTTTGATATTTTTTTTAAAGTATACCACGAGTATATTAAGTGTCCGTTTATTTGGAGCGATGAAATGAAAACGGAATGAAATTGGATAAGAATAAGGAAAGAAAATGAAATTGATGGAATAACTTTCAGGTTTTAAAAGATCTCGAAACAAATATATTCGCCACAATGTTGGCAGCTCGACGGACATGAAATTTTGAGAGCAAACACACGAAGTGAAGCCCGAGGAGAGAGATCAGAACTCAACTAATAGGAATCCTACCCTCCCTACTAGTCTAGTTAACATGGAGTATCCCTTGCTGAGGTATGCTAGACGTGATAAGCATAATTGATAATGCTTAAATAATATTTAATAATTATTTTATCTTTTAATAAATTTAGTTATCTTATCTTGTAGATAGAAGGTTAATGTAAAACTCCAATTTTGCCTTCACCGCCCCCTCGGTGAAGAGTGTCGCCCCTGTGGCAGGGTAAATCTCCCCTGCGGTTTTGTCCCAGATCGCGCCGATTTGTTTTTATTCCGTTTTATTTCTTTCCATAGATAGAAGATCCAATCTTCTATCTTATGGGTCGGCTTTCCTATGATCTTCTAACCCTAAAGACGCCCTTTCTTCTATTGTTTCCCACCGTTCCTATAAATTTCCGTCTTCTTCTCCTTTTTCCGTTTCTTGCATACGTTCTTCTTCAACCTCGAAAGTTGCAGCCTTCTTCCCTTGTGAACCTTGTTGAACGTGTAAGTCTTCTTCGTCCCTTGGATTCTCCCTCACGCTCTTGAGCTTACTACATCTTCTCTCCCTTCTGTTTCTCTTTCTTTCCATTCTTTTCTTCTTTTTCTTCTTCAAGAATCAAGTTCGAGTCTTGATTCTTGTTGGTCTTTCCGTTGTTGATATGTTGTTGTTCTCATGCTCCCTTGGTTGAGTGTTGATGTGTTTGGATCAAGGAATCGAGCTTTGGATCCCTTGTATTGAGTTGCTATCAAGAGAAACCCCGACGCCACCCTCTGTCAGTGCACCGCCCTCGCGGCTGCACATTCCTGCCCCCGCGGATATTCCCCAAGTACCACCCCCGCGGTGCTGTCTTACCGCCCCTGCGGTCTTGTCTACAGTAGCCCCGTCTTTGGTGAGCTGCTTTCCTTCCTTGTTTCCTTCGCTCCTTCACTTGGCTTGTGTTGATGTTGTTGACCCCTATGATCTGTAAGATTTGGGTTTGTGACCCTAGCTTGTGGAGATCTCTTAGAGATCATGGAGCCTAGAAGTTATAGACTTCTAGCAATCATTTTGGTTCCTAATTCGTGATACCTTGTTTGAGCATGCATTATTTTCTTTGCTACAGGAAACTGAGTTGTTCGCTGACCCTTGCGTTATCTTTGAGTTTACCTTTGAGTGACGTAAGTCCCTTGGACTTACTTAGCTTCTTTTTGTATATTGGTTTGAGTGTTTTGGCGTGTTTGCGTTGTTATTATTGTTGAACGGATAACAGGACTAGTATTGACCTTTATAACCATAATTGGCCCAAGTGTATGATAATCGGGCGGTGACCACTTGTCTAACTCTACATGAGACTAGGAGGTGTTCTTGCAACCCAGCATGTAACGGATAGTACTAATCTATTGTTGTTGGTAGACGGAAGCGGATGCGAGTTTCAGGAGATTCTCGTGTGACAAAACAAGTTGAATTAGTAATAACGTAATGAAAGATAATAACCGGTTGTGTGAGAGCATTCCATGTGTTTACCTTTCTTATGTGTGCTTCTGCCTTTAGTATCTTTCTGATATCTAAAATATTAGCTAACGGTTTATACCGATGTTGTAGATGTTCCGTAGGTTAGAGATGCTGCTGAGTGATCCGGACGGCGTGGTCACCCGGGTGTTCCCGTACATTATAGGACGTAATCGGGTTTATATTTTTGTTGTTGTCTTTTCTTTTGTTTTGAACTCGGTTGCGAGTCTTTTATGCTTCCCTTTGTTATAACCTTTGATTTTATTATAAGTTTTGGTTTTCATTTATTTGTGCCTTGTTGTAAGATCTGATGTTGTCGTTGCTACTCTGAGGATCGGGGCCCATTGTTAGGTCCTAGCCCGTAACGTTTTGAGTTCTAAAACTTGAGGTGTTACAGTTATATAAGGATCTATTATCTTACGTTTTATCATTCATTCAATAAAGGTTTAAATCGTAGTTGAATCTCTAATCAAAAGATTTTGGTTGTTAGATCTCAAATCAAAATATCAAACCCTAATGATGAGTCTTGAAGAATCAAGTCTTATCATATGGTATCAGAGCCACGTCAGAAAATTCTGCAAAATTTTTTTCCTATCTTCATCAACAATGACGGTCAAAGATCTTGAGGAATTCACCAACCGGCATGAAGGCCTCATCACCACAAACACTACCACTCTCTAACAACATTCTACTGTCTTGGCTGAAATCCAGGAAACTATTAAGAAAATTCTCTCTAAACTTGCTTCTACTGAGAAAGAAAAGCCGCCTTTGCAGTTGGATCATCACCAACAACATTAGTTCGCTCAACCACGACAACCTCATATCCAAGGTCGACCGCTTCGTTTGGATTTCCCTAGATTTGAAGGAAGAAAACCCGAAGGCTAGATCTTTCAGGTTGAACAATTTTTGCCCTGAATCAAATACTTGTTGAGCAATGGGTCACTATACCCCAGGGAATAACATGTGCATACATAATAGAAAGAGGGTTTTAAGTATCAAGGACTAGTCTAGCCAAATAATGCGACACAATATGATTCAGATCCAATAGAGGAAGTAGAGATGACCCATGCATGAAATAATGGTTGAGAAAACTACATTCATATACCATATTCCTCACAGTTTCAGAGCCAATCTTACATCGTGGACAAAATGACGAGGGACAATATGACGATGGTGTAAGGAAGTTGTGACACTTAAAACAAACCCATAAGAGCCCTCGCAGTTTCAAAGCTTCCTTCTAAGAACGGGAATCAAGGTCAATAATCATCGACACACACATATAGCAATCAAGAGCGGACGTAGGAGAGACCAAGTGGTATGTGTGCTCCTAGTAAACACCCATTGATCATGTAGAACCCGAATCTATGCACCAGAGCTAACACACCAACCTAACCCCAAGTATTTACAGTAGGAAGCCCCAAGTATTTAGAGTGACAGTCAACTTTTTTCGCCCGTAAAAAACCGGAAATCAAAGTTTTATTCTCCATGCTAACGTTTTTACTAAAGCAAACATCCGACTTATGCATATTAGTTTTTGCCCAGATACTCATTCATATGCAACTCAATTTTTATGGTGGTTGAGTTCAACCACAAAAGTTAAGTGAAGTGTAAACACAAATTGCATGAAACACGATTTTTATGGTGGTTGAGTTCAACCACAAAAGTTAAGTGAAGTGTAAACGCAAATTGCATGCTAAGGAACTGCGGTGACCTAATTTCATCTCAAATGGATACATAGGAATCTCATTACAAAGGAAATTGCCTATCGAGTACGGTCGCACCCAAAATCAAACATATGGTTGGTTTGAGGACTATATTTGACTTAATTCTGTTGAAACGGATACATTGGAATCTCTTCAAGTTCAGTCATACCCAAACAAAAAAGAAGAAGAGAATACCTAACTTGGAGCTTATCGTACGCACATGATGGTCAGACAATTTGAAAGGGTCATTGATGTGATCGAGGTCGCCTCGAACACGAAGGACCGGCGGTACGATACCACTTGACTCAAACGGTATGAAAGAGATGAAGATGGTTGGATTTGAAGGGTCGACATCCGGATATGATGAGCAAACTCCCTCCGAATCTCACTTCGGAAATCCCTCAAATCGAACGCCTCACCCTCGGAATTGCACTCTGGGTTTGACGAACATTCGTTGTCTTCGCCTCTCACTAGGATAAATCCTTTAGCATCTCACCAAAGGTTGTGAAAACTAAGCCTCTCACCTAGATTTCGGGATGATTTTGAGAAAAACCAACAAAACGTTTTAAAAAAATCTCTCTTTCATTCAACTTCAACTTCTTATCAATTTACATGGTTGGAGGTACCTTATATAGGGCTGGAAAATCAACCAGATACAAAAAAAATAAATAGAAAAGGCAATAAATTAAAAAGCGGGAAATACGAAGAGTGGAACGAGACTTGATTGAATGCAAATTGAGCTTCTTTTATGCCGCGGAAGGGAAAGAGTCAGGCATGTCGTGATGGTGGGAATGGGAAGAGTATTCTTTTAACTTTGAGGGATGGAAATAATATTGTTTGGACGTACCTTTCTTGTGTATATTCCTTTGCATGGCTCCATGATTGATCTTGGTCAAAAACCCACTCAAGTATAAACGTTGTTTCACTGTCGGGTCAATTTCACCCTCTTCCTCTTGGAGTCTTGACTTCTCATAAACTACAAAGTTGTAGATCTTGAAAATACCCTCGAAAGCAGTACTTGTGGATCTTCTAACTCCAAACACAGATCCATATATAGGCATTTTACAAAGAGCGCATAAATTTGACAACTTAGCCGGATCGAGCAGAATATGACTTAAATTGACCACGCTCGGAGTGAGCATTTTCAGCTTCATGTTAGGGCTCTCGGGGATCACAGTCATAGATGAAGGGTGTGAGCAATTCCGGTGATTCGTGGAAAAAAATACAAGTGATTATTGGTACGGATTTCAAACAACGTTCCTAGAAGGTGATTTAGGATCAAGCATGTGATCCATGGAAATCTAAAACCGTAATTATTATTGTGAACTACGTAAGACATAATCCTTCTTAGGGAAGGTAAGTAGACAACATGTCGGATGCATCTTCATATTCTCAAAAAAGTTCAAGAGTTCATCAAAAGTGTGATCAATATTATTTTTAAAATCATGAGAATATATGAATAAGGGTCGAACTTTATACATTATATTTCAAATAAAAGGAATTACGTAATTTAAATTATTTTAATATGATATTTTAAAAATTCTTCCTTAAAAGATATATTTTCCCTAGCCATTTTAATAATACTTAAAAGTTCATTTTCTCCAATTTGATATTTTTATTCAATCCTGTGCAATTCGCATCATTTTCTCTAACGATTGATTCGACCATTCCGCCAGATAGAAAGCGCTAAACAATTCCCAACCGATTAAACAAAAAACACATTGATAAAAGAAAATTCAAATTTAGAGTCCTCCAAAGCGAGCAAACCGGAACAGCAACAAACGAAATCGGAATTTCGTTTGAAAAAAATCTTACATAGCGAGAAGAGAAATTCAATTTCTGGGAAATCGAAGCAAAATGCTGGTGATGATTGACGGCCCGATGATCACCCGATTCATCGACAGCGAAAATTTCCGAAAGTTCTCCGATGACCGCTTCCGTGAGCTTGACGAAGACCATGACGGAAAGCTCGTGCTCAAGAAGTTCTCCGACTCGATGGCTCTCGACATCCGCCAGACGGAGAATGCTGCTGCGAGTGCGGATAAGAACGAAGCAATTGACGTTCAAGTTTTCCGATCGACGGTGACGGATATGTTGAAGGCGATTGCATCGGGGCTAGGGCCAATGCCGCTAATCTTTGGGGTCGAAGAGGATAGCATGTTGATGAAGGCTTACGAGAATGAGTTGGGGAGAGTCGAACGCAAATTGGATGAGGTCTTGTCAACTTGATTAGGGTTTCAAAGCAATGGCTTATAATTAGGTCTTTATCAAGACATACATGGTTTTTTTGTATCAAATAGCAAGATTTGATTTCGTATTTACACAATATATGATATTGTATTGAAAAGTCACAAATGCGATCAATGGATAACGTGACTAGGGATGCCAATTCAATCATACTCGATGGATATTCGAATCATCTGATCTCAAAATTTAGTTGTATCACTATCATAATGCTCTTTGCCATTGTTATTATGTGGTCGTATTGGAGAGATATGAAAAGATTTCGATGGAACTACCAAATCAAGATAAACATTTTATTCATGTAGTTGTAAAATGAACATAAAATGAACCTTTTGTATAAATTGAACTAAACAAACGTTTTGATTTAAAATTTTCTTTTAGGTCTTTTTAATATTATTCAAATGCTTATAGCTTTTATTTTTAGGTCGATTTAGGTCCAAAACCTAAACTAAGCCGAAACCGACCTTAGGAGATTCTTTTTTTAGTTCTAATTCTAATTTTCGGGTTCAGGTCCAAGCCGGAACCAAACCTAATTTTATAAGTTCGGTGTTTAGTCCAAGGTTTCAAGCAAATTGGTTTTAAGTTCGGTTCAGTTTTGGACCTATGTTGATGTGATTGGAGACATCATGGGTACGAGCAATGATGGAAAAATGTTCCGCCGAGGAGTGGTATTGGACCTTCAACATATCTAGGATTAGAGGGACATGATTCCGTATGATACTGACCGATTGAGCGGCGGTGAAAGGGCAAAGTGACGGCGGCAACAGGGGGTTGGTGCCCAGCGGTGATGGTGAGTTGAAGATCGGGTCGAAGGTTCCATCGGAGCCGTTGGAGTTCCGCCGGTGATAGGATCGGACGACATAGAGAAAAATTGGTTGTCTTAGGATTTGGTGGTGCATTGAATATAAAAAAACGTAGGGTTTTCAGATACGCTCTGACAAATGCTCCATCATTTATTCTCGGAACTGCTAGACAAACTTTTGTCGTTCAATTTTGAACAACATCAAGAGGACACAAAATGAACTGCCTATCCGTCCCTACATGCACACACAAGGCATCATATTTCAACCACAAAGCAGCCTCCTACAATCTCAGCTTTTCAACTTGCCAAAACAATCTTTTTGTATCGTTTTTAGGTATGTTAGACTCACTTTGGTTGATTTTTGAGACATATTCTAATTAAGCATACATTAGTTTGGAGTAGATCCAACGGTTAGATTGGAATATATAAATCATGTAAGTTGGGTACAAATTCTGAAATTTTTTTGGGCTTGTGTTGCTTGTCACCTTTGGGGCAGTGTTTAGATAGGTTAGACCATTGTAGTTTGGTTTGAAGTTGCAGTCGTAGTGATCCAATGGTTAGATTGAGTTTTATAAGTGATCAAAAGGTAGGCAGTCTCACCACCCGGCAGCCTCCTATTTCGACAGAGGGGTATGCTAGAGAATATAATGTACACTTGTGTAATATCTTGTAATCTTGGGATTATTTCTGTGATTATCATAAACCTATACTGCTATATATTATGGAATGCAAGGTGAAATTATTCATCATAATACAAAATGCGCGGTTCATCATATGGCACAAGAATGCTCTCCAACTTCCTCTGATTTCATTAACCTTTGATACAAGTGAGTGAAGCTATCTAGTACAACATTTCACTGTACAGTATTTACATGGTATTATGTACTAATGGAAAGGGATCTAGCATTTCCATATTTACCTGTTGACTTAAAATTGATCCTTCATCCTTCTGGAATACAAACTCTTTCTTCATTGACATTTTGGCTTGTAATTTTGACCTGTAGAATGCAAACATATAAATTTTCCATGAGAATGGCTAACCAAGGGCCAATGAACATCACCTTTATAAGCCGTTTGGTTGTAATTATGAAAACGGAAAGGAATTTAGCCTACTTCTATGTCATTATTTATTTATAAAATTAATCGGTTGGATTCCATCTCCTTTACTCTGAATACAACCAAACGGAGCCCTTATGATATGTGGAACTGACTTACCGGAGGAGGAACAAGGTGCAAGGAGGCGGGCCAGGAAGCGATAGCGCGGGTTGGGCACCATATGCTGCACAAGGTTGAGCATGGTTTCTCTTTTTTTGGGGTCAAGAGTTCAGCTTGAGCCTCGGTTTTTTCTGATACCTACAATTTACCCAATTCAATAACAATTATAATAGCAATCCCACACTAATCCTTGTTATCTATACCTATGATCATGTCTGAAACCATGTCAATTAATGTTCACAAATATTAAAACAATCCAAATTGAGAAACTTATGTGTGGACTTTGAAGATGTTCCCTGGGAGATCGAGATGATAGTATCCGACTCCAGACTAAACCGTCCCTTCTTTGAAGAAGTTCAGGTCATGTGTATTCAGAGAAATCAACTGTGTTGTTGACAAATTAACCCATTTGGAAAGTTCGAACCTCAACACACCTTTGTTTGGAATATCCCGAAATTCGTGTTCTCGTACGTAAGGATGCTTAAGAATGAACTACCTCCAGAAGCTAGTCTATCCTAACCGCTTTTTGTTTTCAAAAAACAAAAATAAAAAAAAATGTTCACAAATGTAGAAGAATCAGAAATGACATACCGAAACGGTTGGGCAGTGCAACACAAGGCAAACTTCTCCAGCAGACCTACACAGAATTACATATAAACCATGTGATATGTATCAGTAAGCTGATGCATAAGGACAAAATGTTTCAATCTTCTGCTCCTTACTTGTTCTTATCCATGTAAATCCGCCAAGCAGACTCATGGCGGCCTTGAGAAGTGACCGTTTGGAGACTAACTCTGAAGTACATGTAGGACCAAAGTTAATAATTCCTAGAGAAATGGAAACAAGAGTTACAAGACAGATTAATAATATTGAGTAGTCAGTTGAAGCGGTTAATTAGTTGATTTTACCTTCCTTTGCCTAAGAAATCATGTGGAGACATTGTGTTGTTGTTGTAAACAGAAACAGCCAATACGTTCAAACCTTCAACAAGATTGAAGGTAAATTTGTCCAGGAAAACCGGGTTTCCGCTACCATCTACAGAAAATTGAAGATTGAAAGGTTTCGTTAATGAGGAAATTCAGCAGCTGATTATAGGCTGAAAGCTACAAAAAAGCACCTGTAGAGGTTCTGGTATGAAATCGCTCTTCTGCGTATTCAACACAGACATAAGGCTCTTGTCTTTCAATTTGCTCATCGATCTTCAAATTGGTGCACTTGACAACTGACAAGAAAGTAGCACAACTTGAGATATTTATGATAAAAGTTAAAATGAATTGGGTAAAAGAAGGCAGGAATTTCATACCAATTAGTTCTAGAGGCAGGGCTTCAGATTCAGGCATGATTTCTGTCTGTTAATCAATATATGAAGAAGAAGAAGAAGAAAGTACGCTTAGCTTTATGTTTATATAAAACATGATTCATTTAGTTGATGACCAATTCAAGGTTCAATAAACTAAACATATCATTGAATATTAAGATGGACGCGGCTGTTGATATCACAGTCTACACTCTTCATTGGTTTGACATTCTCAAATCATAGTTTTGAATATTGTCTAAAGATATGCACAAGTTTCTTAGGAAAGAAGAAATAGGGTGATGATGTAATATCAATTGTCAAATGCTTGGTGAACAAGGATTAATATTAATTAGAAAAAGATCTTTCTATACCTGATCTCTAACTCGACTCATTCCAAATTTTTTATTTTTATTTTTGGTGTGAATAAAATACAGAACTAATGAAATGAACTTATTCTATGACACAAATCTTAATTCGAGATACAGGTAGGAGGGCTGTAACATGAGACAAGCTACTCGGGCTCGGCTCGTCAAAAGCTCGGCTCGAGCTCGTTCATTTTCTGAACGAGCCGAATACGAACACATTTTAAAGCTCGTACAAAATTTAGGCTCGGATCGGGCTCGGCTCGTTCGGGTAAAGCCCGGCTCGTTCGGCTAAAATAACACTACAGGAGCATTATTTTAGCCGAGCTACTCGGGCTCGACTCGAGCTCGTTCACTTTTTAAACGAGTCAAGCTTGAGCACATTTTAAACCTCGTATAATTTTTAGGTCCGGCTCGGACTCGACTCGTTTCTAAACGAGCCAAGCTTGAGCATGCCGATGCTCGGCTCGTATTACACCCCTAAAAGGTAGTGAAAGAGATGCAGTAATCAGTTACATCAGAGGAATACAGCTGATTTCATCCAGGAAACAAACCAACTCTTTGTTAACAGAACATGCGGCTTGTTTAATAAACTAACACAAAGAGAATACTCATTGTGGATAGTAATGATGTCTTACAGGGATATCAAAGAAATCACAGAAAGCAGAGATGAGAAGCTGTACATGAAAATTGAAGAATTGCAGAATTATTCAAGTTCTCATCACTGAGTTGTATTCAAGAAGTTTTAATAAGTAAAGCAATTTCCCATTTTATTAAGTAGTATAAGGGAGCTTGTTGATCCATGAAGTAAACCATTTGCTACTTGATGCTATATATACACGTTTTACTAACAGAATGCAAGAAAGTACAATAAACAAACAAAATGTAAATCATTCATTGAAATTTGAAAAAGGAATAGAGTTACCGTGTGGACGGCAAATGTTTAAAAAGGAATGGAATTACCGTGTGGACGGCAGGAAGGCTGACGCAAAGGATAAGCTGGAAAAGGATATGATGGTGGCAGATCAACAGTGTAAGGCTGAGTTTGACAGTAATCAGGGTCTGGAGCAGGGGGTAAGGAGGTGATGGTTGAGAAGGAGGTACGTGCCTGATGATGTGGCAGTCAATAAGTAGGAGCCGGAGGTTGCTGCCCGCTGATATGCGGTGGGCTGGACTTGGACCCCATAAGCTGGTGGTGCTCGAGTATGGTTTGCTGCTGGCACTTGCAAGTTACAGAATGGCAATTAGTTAATGACATTCTCGCAATCAATGACAGAATGGTAGAGAAGGATACAGAGTGTCATATGCTAATAGTTGGTCAGTGCAACATTAAATGAACTTATCCGGTAGAACTATAACCATAAGTTTATTCTGGTCCTTGCTTGTCCTCATTACTTCATTAGTGTAAATGCACCAGGGAGAATTATGGCAGCCTTGAGGACGACCCTCCTGAGATCAGCAGAAGCAAGATTGATTGATCTGAGTTCAGAAGAATAATGCAAGCACATACATATGGTTTTTACTTCCTTCCTGGGCTTACCAAATCATCTATACGTCAATTGTTGCTGTTGTAGATAGAAATAATCATCTCCTTTAAACCTTCAAGTCTTAAACAAAAATGAAGTAAAATTGCCATAGAAAGAAGGCTTCTCATGATCATCTACACCAATTATCAGAGATTTAAGCTCAAACAAGAATGAAGTAAAATTGCCATAGTATGATTTTCTTCTTTGCAGCCGAGTATTGCTAAAATAGTGAAATGATTGAGAAGTTGTCTAAGAAGATTGTAGTGACAGGTGAAGCTTACATATCAACCTCCTCTTCAGATTCCTTAACACAAATAAAACTAACTAAAAGTTTCATCTTTGTAATTGTTAATTGTTCATGTCAAAATAATCATGAATATTCAATGCTTCTGCAAATTGGTCATATAATTGGGTGTCAAAACCATATCTCTTATATGGTAGGTGGATAAAGGATGAAATTTGAAAATTAAACTCAATTTTACTCTGATGTGCAGTATAAATAGGCATTGCAGGCTAGCAGCAAGTTGGGCCCAACTGGCAAAGGCTGTTCTTGAATACTTCCAAAGGCCCAATATGTGTTGACGGGCAGATAGAAACTTACCTGGCTATCATAAAGCTTCGTACTGTAATATTAAATGGAACTGCAAACATTGTAATATGCAGTAGGCATGAATCTATTGCTGGCTATCTGTTTGTTAATGTTTGTTGTTTCCAAATCAAAATTCAAAAACTCTGCCACGTGATTCCCAGATAGCCCCAATGCTGGATACTCCTCAGTCTTCTGTCTTCTTCCTCCTCTATCCCCAATTTCCCATTTTCCCAGCTTCAAATAAAACCCTAAAATGATGCTCTGAATAAACCCTAATGCTGGAAATGCCGAACAGAGCAACCAGATTCATCCTCCTCTTCATCTTCTTCTCCACATTCCCTTCAATCTCCTTCTCCAAGCATCATAATCCGAACAACACGCTTACCGGAGACGCTCAAGCTCTCATAGCCTTCAAATCCAAGGCCGACTTGCACAACATTCTCCATTTCAACACCTCTACCTCCCACTGTCACTGGCCCGGCGTCCAATGCTCCGATGTCGGTAACAGAGTCATTCGCTTCGTCCTCGAAGGCCTCCATCTCGGAGGGGTCTTCTCCGCCGACTCACTCACTCTCCTCGACCAACTCAGGGTACTTAGCCTCCAGAACAACTCACTCTCTGGCCCCATTCCTGACCTCTCCGGCCTCCTCAACCTCAAGAACTTCTTCCTCTCTCACAACTCCTTCTCCGGAAACTTCCCTCCATCTATCTCATCTCTCTACCGTATCAGAACCCTTGATTTCTCCTTCAACAACCTCACCGGTTCCCTCCCACACTGGCTAACCAAACTCGACCGTCTCACTTCCCTCCGACTCGATTTCAACCACTTCAACGGCTCAATCCCAGCGTTTAACCAGTCAACGCTGTTGACCTTCAACGTCTCAAGCAACAACTTTTCCGGCCCCATCCCCATCACCCCCATTCTCGTGAAGTTCGGCCCCACCTCTTTTGCTTTAAACCCTAGCCTATGCGGAGAAATCGTCCACCGAGTATGCCACATAAAGACCCCCTTCTTCGGTCCCACATCCTCGGCTGGTCCAAAATCTGAACCACCAATTCGTTCGCCAGGAATGGGACAAAGCGAGGAGTTACAAGGCGTAGACCAAACTCACCACGGAGAGAACCGGCACCGGAGCTCAATCGTGATTCTAGGGTTTTCAATTGGGGTTTTCATATTCATCATTTCAATACTCTGCGTAATAATGGCAGTTAAACAGACCAGGCGAAACCAACAAGAGAAAAAGAACGCATTCGGAGGCGAAACAACGGCAGATGCAGTGGCGGAGGTGATGAGAACGGAGGCCGAAAGAGAAGAGAAGGTGAAGACGGTAGTTGAAGGAATTAAAGCAGCAAAGAGCGGTGCATTGCTATTTTGCGCCGGAGAAGCGCAAGTTTACACACTGGACCAATTGATGAGAGGTTCAGCTGAGTTGCTCGGGAGAGGGACAATGGGGACCACATACAAGGCCGTTCTTGACAACCGTCTGATCGTTTGCGTCAAGCGGTTAGATGGAAGCAAGATTGCAGGTGCAGGGAAAGAGGCATTTGAGCGTCACATGGAATCAGTGGGTGGATTAAGACACCCGAATTTGGTCCCGCTTCGGGCGTATTTTCAGGAGAAGGAAGAAAGGCTTCTGGTCTATGATTATCAACCCAATGGCAGCCTTTTTTCACTCATCCACGGTAACTCATCGTTGACTGTCTGTTAAAATCTTTTTACCCTGGTCAATATTTTCTCTTTTTTACAGGATTGAAATGATTATAAAGGATCTCATGATCAATAATGAATATGTCCCATCCCATGCTTATTCTTATTCTGTCTGTACTCTGTACAATACTATAATTTATGAGAATCAAATTCAAATATTATTGCTTTTGGTCATTGAACAGGTTCAAAATCAACAAGAGCAAAGCCCTTACACTGGACATCATGTTTGAAAATAGCAGAAGACATAGCACAAGGCCTCTCCTACATTCATCAAGCATGGAGACTAGTCCATGGAAATCTCAAATCCACCAATGTCCTCCTCGGTTCCGATTTCGAAGCCTGTGTAACAGACTACTGTCTAACAGTCTTAGCCGACGATTCAACACTAAACGACGAAGACCCAGATTCATCGTGTTACAAGGCACCCGAGGTTCGAGCATCGATACATGAAGTGAGTTCAAAGTCTGATGTGTATGCATTCGGGGTTCTGCTTCTAGAGGTGTTAACGGGCAAACCTCCGTCGCAACATCCGTATTTGACGTCGAAAGACATAACGAAATGGGTAAGGCTAACAAGAGATGTGGTGTCGGGTGACGGCGGTGAGGAGGAGAGCAAGCTGAGCATGTTACTTGAAATTGCTATAGCTTGTAGTATAAACTCACCAGAGCAAAGGCCTACAATGTGGCAAGTTCTGAAGATGTTACAGGAGATTAAAGAGGCTGTTTTGTTGGATGACAGTGATGACTTGGATGCTTCTCTTTCTGATTTGTCTTGATCATCCTTTGCCCATGTTTTTTTCACTTTCACTATTCTCGTTTGGGTTTGGTTGCCCAGCTTTTGTATGTCGGAAGAGCAGAAGATGCATGATGTATTGGTATTGCTGGGCTAATATAATCTTCTTTTTTGGTGTACCTGTACTTGTATGTTTATGGGACATAAGTGTATGTTTGGTGATTCACGTGGCATTAGTTTTAAAATTGGGTCGATCGATGAAATCCATGTGTCATGTGATATTTTTACTCTGTTTCCTTAGGTTTGTCTTATGATGCGAAAGTATAGGAAACGGGACGCGACGAGGAAAGCAAATAATTACTGGACGCGACGAAGAAAACAAATAATTATCATTTTAAAGCTATTAAGATTAATATATATATATATAAATCCAATAATATATGAAATAGATAAAATTATTATTATGACAAAAAAATAATCGAAATAAAAGCTTAGAAACACACATTTTCCATCTTACAAAACTTAGAATTAGTCTTACAATCTCAAATAAACATACTAGTTTCAAAATTGAAGAAAGAACCATACATTTTACAAATAAACAACAACCTAGCAACATAATCAACCAAAGAAAACAATAATAAATTATTTTGAATCGAAAAAGTGAAAGAATTGGAATAACATTTAACAAATAAATTTGTAATAAAATCAAATTATGAAATCAAAGAAGAACGTGTCTTAAAAAATAGGAGAAAATTTATTGACAGGACGTATTCTCGTCATAGCTTAGAAGTGTCCTACCTCTTAAACGTGTCTTGACCGTGTTGGGTTATATTTGACAGTGTTTGAGTCATGTACTGCCGTGTCCCGGTATCTAGAGGTGTCCGTGCATCTTGTATGATACAACTTGAAGACAAAATGCATCGCATGAGAACTGTAAATGATAATCATGACGAACACTACAACCGGCGAGCTTCTGCAGGATAGCTTAAGGTTCATGACGATGAAGCTTACCGGTCAACCGTAACGATGTAACCATTGTGGAAAATGCCTACGTTGATTATAGAATGATAGCCTAAGGTTGGTGTTAGAGCGTTCGATCACTCAACCAATATATATTCTATGTTCTCATAGAGCTGGACACTGCAATGATTTCAACAGGGGAAAACACCAATCATTAACATCATATATCCAATATTGAAGGAGCTTGACATTGACGCTTTCCCAACTCCTATGACAATAACCAGCTTGCTGGGATATCTTTTTCAAGCTTATCCAACGACTACTTTTTTCAAATATTTTGTTCTTCTAGAACCACCTGGATTAGTTTAATCAACCTCCCAGCATCTTATGTTGACCCGCCACCCACTTTGAACCTCACTCTCAGCTTTCAAAGTCAAACAACGAGAAAGATCAAAAAAAAAAATTACCTAGCAAAAACAACAAAAGATCAAATACTCAAGGTTTATGTACACCATTATCCAAAACTATCTCAAACAAATCAGCTTCAGATTCATCATCCTCATTTACTTTGCTTGTGATTTTACCATTCTTGTTACTACTGTTATAAGTGCCACCATAAAAGCTATAGACGTCGCTATTCGTACTACTCTTTGTCGCGCAATGGTTAAGCCAACCCGAATCAATCCTCCCCATGGAGAACAACTCTCCGCTGTCTTCATAGGCAGCGGGTGAGCTCATGGAAGAGTCTAGAAAACACGGGTTTGGAGTCCTTGACGCGTTTGCAGGCTCGTACGAGAATTTGGTTTGTCCTAAGTTGACAAGAACTGTAATGTCTGTATTGGCTGCAATGACAGGGTAGAGTGGGCTGCTGAACTCTTCTGACTTGCAATTTACTACATGGGCAAGCTTTGAATCAACTGTGAAGAATACCTTCTTTTGTATAGGATTGAAACCACAGCCTATCACCTTTTCTTTCATTCCCCATTCTTCATTTTTGGATCCAAATACCAACTTGATTCCTAACAAGAAGAAAGCAATAAGGAGTGAGCTTAGAGCTTAGGTGAATAATCAATAAAAAAAATACATTTTAAAGGTGAATAGGTGAATTTCTCTAAAAATTCCTAAGGTTGGTGTGCATAATTGATTTTAGTACCATAGTAAAAAAATGGATAACATGACTAATTAGTTCTTTTACTATTATTACTAGATTAAGAGTACTAAGTAAATATACCTCAATAGAGAGTAACAGTGGTAAGTCAATTAGAGTGGTAAAAGTTTACGTGAGTCTATTTCACCCGATTCTTTCAAAAAAAAAATTACTTCATTTTAAAACTTTAAAATCAGGTGCATAAGCAATATTTCAAATATTCTAATTAGAATTGTTATATGATGATGAACTCGTTTTCAAAAGAATTACTTCATTTTAAAACTTTAAAATCACGTGCTTATGCAATATTTCAAATATTCTAATTAGAATTGTTATATAAGATGAACTCGTTTTTAAAAGAAAAACCTCATGCTCAACTAAACATCCCTCGTATACAAGTTCAACTACTTGAACTCGGATCCAAAAATCCAAAAAGTTTGGTTTGGGCTTGTTCACTTGGCTGAACAACTCGGTGGTAGAAGAATACTTCCAAGCCCGATTTAAAGTTAAATTCTACTCGGTTATAAATGAGTTGAACGTGAGCATGCTTAGAGTTGAACTCGTTTGGTTCGAATAGCTACCTAGTTTCAATTTTTATTAGATCATATTAAGAATGAAAAAGGTAAGAAAATGAGAAGAAGAATGAGTTAAATAGTTAAAAATCAAGCTTAAAATTACCATCAACATAAACAGATCCATCAGAGTTGAAGCCAATAGAGCCACGGTAACTTCCAGGAAGCTTGAGAGGAACAAGGCTTGAAGAAGTTAGCCCCACAGACATAATCATCAAAGCTGCTCTGTCTCCACCTCTGCTCCCAAATTTCAATTCTTCGAACGCGTGGTTTGAACTTTTGCTAGCAAAATGAACAATCGAATCCGAGTTCCTGCTTCGATCAAGATCTCGTATTAGTTTAATCTTATCTCCTCCTTCAGTCATACTCTTATCTTCACCAGAAGAAGAATTGCTTAATATGGTGATCTCAAAATAGGCTTCTTGTGGAAAAACAGAGGAGTTTCCGAGTGGTGGTCCAGGGAGTGGAAGAGCAGTTTTAATCACCGATCTAGCTGCCATAGAAGAAGAACTTGAGCTCAATTTCTTAAACCCAGAATTCAATCTTATTTTCTGAATGAATTCAAGTGAATTTTCTCCGATTTCCCAGGCGATTTCCACTTGGGAATCTCCTTGACCAGCGCAAGCTAACAGAGTCGATCTTGTTGAAGGTGAAGATGTGTAGTTGGTGAAGGCGAATCTGGACCATCCATTCTCGAAGGCGTCGGTGATCAACGAGGGGTGATTGGACCAATTGAACAGCGGTTTTGTTGATGAACCGCGTTGAAAAACATGGGGATTTTGTCTTGCTCTGCTCTGCGTTTTGGAGATCCCTTGAGACGGCAAATCCTCTGTTTTACCCCTGTTTTGTGGTGGCTGTGTTGTGATCGTTGCTTCTCTGATCCTTGTTGTGCCTTGTTTGGAGGAACCAGAGCAATACTGGAAAATGATCGTGATAATAATGGTTAGGAGGATAGCGGTGGCAGCCGCCACCGCTAAGGCCACTTGCCATCCAAGCATTTCTTAGCTCTTCTGTGTTGTCAAAGCTGAAAATTTGTGTGTACTTCTTCTGGTTTTGAATGAAATTAAATAGATTTATTAGGGCAATAAAGAAGAACGGTTGAACGGGTAGTTTGAAGACTAAGAAGAACAATAAGGGAGATTTTTCAGATGGGAAGAAGAAGAATTTTCAATAAAGGCGAGGTTAAGAGGTTAGCCATGCTCTTAATAAAATTTTCATAAATTGTAATATTTATGTTATGTATAATTAAATTGTCAAGAGTGAAAAGTAACACTAGTGTACCTATTTCATGGAATGATAATTAAACACATTTGATGCAATGAGGTTGATTTATATTTGATAAATCAATTGGTACACTAACTAACATATAGAGACTTAGTTGGTTTTGAACTTTGATACGGCTTTGGAATTAACGTTGTACTTAAATAATTTTACAAGAAGAATATTATTAAATTGCGCCACTAACACCACTAGTAAGTATATTCGTGTACACTTAGTGATTTAAAGCGAGGGTGATGAGTTCTCGGTGAACTCCACTTTAGTCCATTTGATAGAATCATCTTTACAATATGGATTTGTCCGGATCACCCGGGAGGTGAGGTTGGTCGGATTCTGTTACTAGGAATTTAGGATAGTCCATGTCATTTTTACATAAAATCTTTAATTAAAGATTCTCAATAACATCATTAACTCCAATGAAAACTAGAAGATATCCTTAACTTTGGGGATTTGTTCCTCCATCTCATTTGTTTCTCCCTTTCTTGTTAAGAGTTGGGTTGGATTACATACCGTTTAGTGGTCATTGTATGAACCACATCGAATCTATTTATTTTATTCAATTGCTAGTCTTACCTTATACTAACCAATATATTACTTGGTTGGCTGGTATCCCTCGTTGTATACGACATATCAGACAATGTTTCTCAAGACCTCGGATACAAAGTGTTAAAGTGAAGATGGCGTCAACTAAGAGCACTTGTTAGTTGTTTCAATAAGTTAAATTCTTAGACTTTATTAGGATGCAACGTTTGTACCTAGTCATATGTATAGGGATTTTACTTGGCTTATCTTTCCATTTAGTTGTTTTACTTTATTATAATCAAGTTGTGATTATTTAGGACAATGTTATTACGAGTTTATGAATTTGATCTCTTATGTTCAAAAAAGTCTTCAACTGATTCTTTAATTATCGTCTATATTTACACAAATAATTTACTACTAGCTTTGGTAGTTTTGAAAGTTTTAAATCTTCTCGAATTATTGGATGTGACATCGTTAAATTAAGAGGGAGTGTTACAACACACTTATGTAATTCCATGTTGAAGTTTGCTAGATATGTTGGAATTGATGCCACCACCACATCAACATGTCTAAGAGTAGAAATTTTTTCTTATAGAGGGAGTATCTTATTGTAGTTATGTACTTGATATGAACACATGATCTATATACTTAATTTACATGTATATGAACTCTTTGTTTCCTTACTATTCTTATCTATAATAATAATAATAATAATAATAATAATAATAATAATAATAATGATAATAATAATAATAATAATAATAATAATAATAATAATAATTCAGTCTAGTATATTATCCGGTCAATTCATGTTCAATAATCTATGTTTTTATTTACATAAATATATTATGAAAAAAAAAAAGATCAAATAGTTATTCTTAGAAAATATGAATATTTTGACGTTTTTATGTATCCAAACATTGCAAGATATATCATTTTTCGACATGTTTATGTGTCAATAACTAATAGGAAGTAATTACACCAACAATTATCGATTTTTGTATGTGTCGATGACAAAAATGAAGTATTGACGTCAACCATTATGACCACTTTTAAGTGTCCATAATGATTGGCGCCCAAAAAACGCTTTTAGGCGTCAAAGTTTGATGAGTACTTGGCGGGTGAAAAACTCGACGCATTTTAACACAAAAAATGGTAATATTTTACATATCTCAATGCTTTTAGCTGCCCATTTATTATGAATGATTCTTAGAAGTTCACTAAAAACGGCGAGATTGTTAATCCGACAACTTTAAGCATTGAGATTATCGACACATAAAAGCATCGACAATTCTCAACGGCACGAATGAATACACTTTTTAAAGCATCGAGAAGTATGATACATACACTTTAAAGCGTCAAGATATACTTATAAAACGTCGAGAGAAGGACCCTTTTGTCTAGTAGTTATTGAAAATGGATTCAAAGATATGGTAAGGATCATATGAGAATCTTCCTTAAAAGTGAGTGAGACACTCTAAGAAGTGCTCGAACTAAAACAATCAACGTTCTTAATATTTGGCCACATGTTTTTCATGTGAGTAACAGGTGCACGACTGCACGCTTGTAACACACAATCGTTTGCATTTGTGCTAATGAAAGGTGGTGTTGATTGTGCATACAAGATACACGATTGTGAACTTTTATGTTTATGAAGAGGTTGTTGATTGTGTATGCTTTGAAGGGTGTGTCGATTGTGGGGAGGTCATGGAAGAGAAAACTATCTTTGAAGTTGATCAATCGAATGAACCGGTTAGGTAAGAGAGTGGCCCCTCCCAAGTTTTAAGCCGAATTTGGAATCTCGTTAAGGTCACCCATTAGTAGACATGGATTAGGAAATGCAAAAATAAAGTATGTTAGTACGAACCAAAATTTGTTTTTTTTTTTTGTTTTCTCTAGGGGTATATACAATGATGAGCGTCATAGTAAAATTGTTAGGTTGTTATATTGGTTCATGCAGATGAAACACTTGTCTTTATGGATTAAAATAAATATTTTGTTATCCATTAGGTATGATTTCCATATAAGACAAATTCCTCCAGAAAAAACCGTCAGCGGGTACATAAATTATATTTTCGAAACTTGAGTTATGCCAAATAGCTTCATCTGGTTCGATACTAGTCTTTGTTTCGATCAAGGATATAACTTAGATATTTCCAATCTTACATATGGTTTCAATATTTGTCCAAAAAAATTTACAAATGAAGATAAACTTTTGGAACATAAGAGGGATGCAGAGTAAATTTTTTTGCAGTTGGAATCAATATTTCCAATCTATACAGTCGACTTCCTTTGGAATCAATTATTGAGGAATGTCAATTGTTATGACAAATCAAGCTGTAGAATTCATATGTAAGATTGGAAAGATTGGAAATATTGTATAACCCTTCTTTCTTCAGTAGCACTATTATACAGTCGACTTCCTTTGGAATCACCATGGTAGAAGATATCTAGTTGCTTTGGGAATGGTTTGGCAAAACCATGTCTCCTTCAAGTCCAATCTCTGAATGTGGTTTGACAAAAGTGTGGTTTTCGGTCTTCAAAGGAGTAGGGATCCAAATAGGATGAGCAACGGTTCAAAACCAACCCAATCCGACTGAAACCGAACCGAACCAAATATTAGGAAACTTTGGACCAAAAATCTAAACCAAAAACTTCGGTTTGGTTTGCGGTTTAAATTGAAATTTTTTTGTTCGGTTTAGGTTAATCCGAAATAGAAAATGACATACATTCAATTGGACAACAACGTTGCTGAAGAAAGCTTTTTCAGTTTAGGTTAAACCGATAGGTTTCGGTGTAGGTTAAATCAACCAAATCTGAACTCTGAATTTGAAGATTCTTAAGCAGAAGAGAGATAAAGAGTAGATACTAGAGAAAAACATGCTCAAACTTGACAAATTCACAATCACTTCAATACTTCATTACAAAATCAAAACATACAAACAAAACCAAATCCAAATAACTAGAAGGGAAATAAAGAGTAGAGACGAAAAGGCTCGACTCGATACCTCTTAGCCGCTCAAACTTGACACTTTGACAGATTCACATATCCACTAATTTCACTTGGGGAAGAGAAGTAAGAAATTTCAAATAGGCAAAATAATACAAAGGAAAAAGGAGATTTATGAGATTTTGATGATGGAGAAGAGACGAATTGAGAAACTAAAGAGAAGAGATCAAGAGGAATACTAAATAAGTAACAAAAGATAAGACGGAAAGATGAATAGACGCCTCCAACCGCCACCAATCGACACCTCGAGAGTCTAGACGCCGCTAGTCACCGCCAATATCTCCTCATCTAGGCTCCACCGCTCCAGTCACCCCAATCGATACATCTGTACCACTCAAAGTTTAGGTTTTTATCATTTCGGAATGACGAAACTGGAGTTGAAAGACGGAGCCTCTGCCTCACAAAACTCTGCATCGTTATTTTTTTTGTTCCAAAAAATATCGGTTCGAACAGCGGTTTAGCATTTCGGTTCATAAACCGAACCGAAAACATATTTTATCCCAACCGCTAACCGAACCTTAGGTTACGGTTTCATTTCCTTTATAGGAGATTCTTATATGATATATCATATCTTTGAATCCATTTTCAATTCTGTTCAACTTCTGCAATCATTTAGAGCCTGATGTCTGCCCCCCAAGTAGTGCCCCGTCCATTCCTCAACCTGTCCCTCCGGATAACCCCCCCGACAGTAAGTCGTATGCTGCAGTCGTCGTCGGCCTTAAACTCATCGCCACCCCTCTCTTTTGTGATGCTTTGATTGAATCCAGGAAAATGTGTATCTCTTTTCCCGAGGGTGTTAAGGGTCTTGCGGTGGCTGAGATTGATCCCGACGTGGTTAAGTCAGTTTTGGAAAAATGGAAAAAGGCCGTCATCATCAAAGTTCTTGGCAGGAGCGTCGCTTTCCGGTTATTGGAGCGGCGGATCTATCAATTATGGCGTCCTTCCGGCCTCATACTATCCTCGATTTACCTAATGGGTATTATGTTGTCAGATTCGACCAAGAAGAAGACTTTCTCAAAGCCTTAACCGATGGGCCTTGGGAGATATTCGGCTATCATATCACCATTCGTCCGTGGTCGGCTGAGTTCAATCCGTATAATGACACTTTGCGCACAATTTTTGCACGGGTTAGATTGTCGAACCTCCCTATGCAATTATACAATGAAGGTGTGTTGTATGGATTAGCTTCCGCATTAGGTACCCCATTGAAAGTCGATTTGAATACTCTCTATGCTACCAGAGGCAAGTTCACTCGCGTGTGCATCGAAATAGAATCGGACAGACCATTGATCGGAACTATTCTTATCGGGGATTCCCGTGTTCATGTCGAGTATGAAGGACTGAATGCAATATGTCACAAGTGCGGTTTGTATGGCCACGGCACCGAGTGTTGTCCTCAGGTCACTCCGCCGCCACAACAAGCTGCCACTTCAAACCAAGATCTTGTTGGTATGGAGGCAACTACTACTCAACAAGAGTCATTGCCACAGCATTCTAATCCACCCGGGGATCCCTTTCTGGGTCCTTTGATTACGGTAGTCAAGAAGCCCAAAAAGTTGGCGACCAGGTCGAACCCTAAATTTGATGATAACAATCAACTCCTTAGGGTGAACAAGTTCCAGATTCAGTCGAACGCCGAGCCTACAGACAAGGCGGAAACCACCGGCAACATTAATGACTAGGAAACCGTTACGAAAGGAATCATTTCGCCCATTCACTAGTACAAAAACCCCCTCCAGACCTCTCTTATGTTGGAGCGGTTTGAAAGAACCGTGATAAAATGTATTTTCGGACCACGGTTATATGTATAACCGAGGTCAATTATTTTTTATTTTTTATTTTTTAAATTTAGACCCCAGTTATTTGAAATAACCGGGGTATTAAAGGCTTGGATCCCGGTTCGTATATTAACCGTGTTTAAATAATGAAGTCGGACCCCGGTAATTACATAAACTGTGTTTAAATAACGACCCGGACCCTGATTGTTAAATAACCGTGGTAATATAACCTAAATGAACGACACCGTTTTGACCCTAACCAGGAAAAGAACAGATTACGCCCTCTCGATTGCTTCCCTAACCTAAAGATCCCGTAAGTCCTCCTTCATGTTCTACCATCCGGCGACTGCACCTCGAACTCGACTCTCCAACAAAAGACTGGCGACGAGCTGTTGTGAATTGAAGCACACTGAACACGTAAGGTATGAATTCTTCGTGAGATTTCCCTTCTATTGTTTAATGGTTTGATTCCATTGTTTTTGGTTTGACTGAACATTTAAGATATGAATTGAAGCACACTGATCCTCTACGTCCTTCTTCTTGTTTAATAGTTTGATTCCATTGTTTTTGGTAGTCCGATATATAGCTCTCTTGCTCAGACCTTGTCTCAAACGACACTATTAGTCGAAGTGAATTTGGGGTTTAGGGTTTTTCTGTGCATTTCACTGTGTGGTAGACATTGGCATACTGAGATCTGCATCCATCATACAAAGTGGTCTTAGTAGTTAGGACTGAGAATGGCAAACCATTCACATAATTTATAATAATCAAGTGTTAAGTATGAAGGCAGAATTGCTTGAAGATAAGTACATATATCATATGTTGTACAAGTATATATACTTATTTAGCCAGATCGAATGCATACTTTCACTCTGGACAAAACTTGTAGTCCCAGTGTTTGACAAGTTGAGGGTAATTAACTCTGGGAAGAGGTGAAACGCTGTCATATTCAGAGGCTCTTCTCCGTCAACCCACAATGCAGGGGTCAAATATCGAACAGATGATGAATATCACTCTCCTGTAGCAATTCTATATGTTTAGACTACATATCTGTAAAAGGCCATTTGAATGCAGATAAAGCATTCACTTTTCAGTCTTCACATTGGAATATCATGCACTTAGGAAGATTCTGTAGAGCGCCTCTGTGCTTATTAATCCATATTTATTTAATATTTTAGAAGACCGGAAGACTTGTATTGCTTTGTGGTCTTTACCATGCAAATGAGGACTGAAGAGATGGAGAAAAGGAAATGAAAAAAATTCAAAACTCGAGGACTACATCAAAATCAGGAATTGGACTGAAACTTCATAAATACTTTGTAAAGTTTGGGTGTTGAGTACGAGCTGTATTTATATAAAACAGGAACTGGATTGAAACTTGATGGATGACTAAGCATAATTTGTTTTAGATCATGGGGGGCAGTAGGAAAGGGAAGGAGGTTTGGTGTGAACGGTGCAGAACAACCCCAAAACTCCCTCCTAGTTGCTACCTATATAGTTGAATAATGAGTATTAAATATTTCACAAAACCAGTCATCAACCTCAATAGTTGGTAGAAATACTTCACTGAAAATTTCCAGATAGTTGACAGAAATATTTCACAGAACTAGTCATCAACCTCGGTGCTTCGATGTTGTTGTTGACTTTTTAAAACTTCACTTCATCTGGTTGTGATAAGTATGGATATAGTAACTGGTTCTGTAGTCGAATTGGATGAAGTATTGGTTAGTAGCAATATCTTGTACCCTCTTTACTAGTTCCTTTTGTAGAGCTAATATATGTACACGGTTATTGCCTGTTGTTAAGCAGATCAAACTTTCAAGATCTTCAGCTTTAAATTAATATAAATATGGTTTGAAATTTTCTATTTGGAACTGCTTGAGTTGTATACATTGATAGTTTGATCTGTAGAATTTGGAGGTTCAGTTATGTAATCTCTTTCTGTGCATTCGGATCAATAGACGATGAAAGATGATCTTTGAGTTGTTAAAGTATGATTTGGTTTGTCCAAAGATGATTATAAAATATTCCTTGTGTATGTTGCAATGCTCGATAATTAAGCTTGGGCGTGTTTTGATGACTGGTTCTAAAACATCTGTTGTTTACTGTTATGGTGAAGATGCTTAGGATCTTCAACTTTGGACGAGTTAGAATCAACTCTTGAATTGACGTTTTTTACTGATATTCTGTCAACCTCGGTGCTTCGATGTGGTTGTTGACTTTTTAAAACTTCACTTCATTTGATTGTGATAAGTATTGATATGTTTTACTAAGTAACTGGTTCTGTGGTTGAATTGGATGAAGTATTGGTTAGCAGCAATATCCTGTACCCTCTTTACTAGTTCCTTTTGTAGAGCTAATATATGTACAAGGCTATTGAATGCATCTTTTTTATTCTCCTCAACTTCTTCAGTGTTATTATCTACCTCAACTTCATCATCCTCAAAATCATAATCAATATTACCCCAAGTTCCATTATTCAAATAGGTGCACTTCCAATTTTCCCACTTCTGGACATTGGTGATAGTGACATCAGGAAGAGGAAAATTTCTGGAATTACCACAACAAGGTACATGGTATTTGAATATGATGTCCAAATCCTTCAGGCACGTGTTAATAGTGATCCCTGGAATTACCTCATCTGGTTTGACAGTAGCATACTCGGGCAATTCTCGCCTGAAAATGGTTGGTGCCACGAACTGATGCATGAGACGGATACACGGGTTGAAGATGTCAGTGCCTGTTGTTAAGCAGATCAAACTTTCAAGATCTTCAGCTTTAAATTAGTATAAATATGGTTTGACATTTTCTGTTTGGAACTGCTTGAGTTGTATACATTGATAGTTTGATTTGTGGTATATCTTGTATCCTCTTCACTTCATTTGATTGTGATAGTTGATTCTGTGTTTTGATGACTAGTTCTAAAATATCTGTTGTTTACTGTTATGCTCCAGGCTTCTGATAAGTTAAAGAGGGAAGTTCATGCTTTTATTGAGAGAAAAAATGCTAGCTTGCTGAAGTGTGCTCTGGAGCAGGTAAAAATGAATTTTCTTTCAAGCATTAGCTGTTTTTCATGAGCAAGCTGACTTTACCCTAAACACTATAATTTATTTGTAACATATCAAATACCATATTTTACATTGATTTACCATTAAAAATATCAAATAAGCATTTCAGGTATACATCATAAACAATCGGGTTTCTATTAAAAAAAATTACATTGAGTTGAGATTTTTGCAGATAAAACTTTATGTCTATTGTTAGACCTTTAAAAATAAAAATTTGTCAAATGGTATTGCATTTCAATGCTACTTTTTGATATCGAAATTTTGAATTGAACCTCTCGACCTGCAATGGTATGATATTATACTCTACATTTCCTTCTTTAAACACCTTATAGAAATTAAAAAAAAATATTTTCTTTTCTTCCATAAAACCTGATGAATCCATGATGATTTTATCTCATCTTGTATTTTTGTTTTAGTGGGTAAAAACTTAAAGCTCATTTAATGACTTATAGTTTTTCTAAACAAGTAAATCATTAGCTTTAAATAGAGTAGAAAATAGATGATAAGTACTCTACCAGTGAGCTTAATTTAAAAGACAAAAGCATATGATGCACCGTTGACTAGAGTAGAAAATAGATGATAAGTACAGTATTAATTAGAATTATAGTATTTGTAGAGCATTTATGTTGATAATGGTTAAAGGATAGGATTATACCATTGCAGATGACAAAGTGGTTACTACATATGTCGTTACATGAGGGAAATTATTGAAAACGATGTTCATGATATTCTGTAATTGGTATGCATGTGTACTTACTACATTTAAAATATCGATATGTAAAATTGTTGATCTATATTGTTGCTTACTTTTTTTGTTTACTCTTTAATTGTTTAGAACTTTAATGGCTCACCGAAGACGTATGACAAAGACCATCTTCATGAACTGCACAAGGAGTGACTCGAGTTCGTGGAGCCTCTCATTCAAGAATGCATCGACATTGACTGACTTTCCTAGCTTAGTTTTCCATGTAGAGACCATCGGTAAAAAGTGTTTGTTATCTTTTGTTAAGATATATAATCTACTTTCAAAACGAAGAACGGTAGAAACTTGGTTTGTTTTTTGATGTTACTTTCGGATTATATGATTGAAATATTAATTACATGATAAGTTTACTTATGTATTTGAGCATAATATTATTTATTTACTGATTAATAATTTCGGTTAAGTACAATACGTATTGTGTAATTTAAGCAGATGCCAAATTAGCAAATTTTCGTATCAAATATAATAAATTACAGTTAGAAATTACCACGGTTTTATGTAGAAACCGGGGAATAAAAATTTAAAAATTGGTAAAAAATAACCCAGTTATTATAATAAAACTGAGGTCAGCAAATTACCAATCTTTTCCGACTTTTATCCCGGTTTTTTAAAATAATCGGTGTAAAAGTCGGACCCCGGTAATTTTAAAAAACCGGGGTCCGACTTTTACCCCGGTTACTTTAAAAAACCGGGGTCCGAAAATATTAACTCGGTGACATTTACCGGGGTGGGAATTGTCGGACCTCGCTCCTGTTAACCACGCTTCCTTAACCGGGTTCCCATGTACAAAATAACCGGGGTCTAGGGGGTATTTGTACTAGTGATTATTGTGTCAGTTAATTCGGGCTAGCCAGTACCTCCCATCAGAAGAAAGTAACAACCCAACCCTCCGCAAATTCTGGAGCACAACAGAGAAATTCCAAAAGAGCCAAAACTATGGGCCCACCATCCAACCCTAAGCCCAATGATGATTCGCTCGGCCCAAAGCTAATCATCTCATCCCCAGCTGAAATAGAACCCCCCCTCAAACTCCCTATAACCCTACCATACCTGTTACTTCAATCTAGCCTTCACCAAGCACGCAAGTTGGTCACCAGTCTTCACCATATATGGACATCGATACTATTTGTCCCAGTTCGGAATCAGTTTCTCTACTGCCCGACCCCCCGATTCAAAAATGGGAGATGCATCATCCACAATCGGTTATCAAATTGAGCCACCAAGGACCGTCTCGATCGATGGTTCCCAATGATAGCACTACTATGGAATTGTAGTGGTGCGGGAAATAGACGATTCCGCAAATCCCTAACTTACACAATCAACCATCACAAAATCGACCTTCTTTGTTTCTTTGAAACCAAGATCTCCGGTATTACTGCCGACATTGTCTGCTCCAGATTGAAATTCACGGACTGCGTAAGGGTGGAAGCTTACGGGTTCGAAGGGGGTATTTGGCTTTTATGGAACAGCTCGAATCACTACATTTCGGTCATAAGGAAGGATATTAGTTTTGTTCAAGTGTTCATTGCTATTGATAACACCAGTCTAAATTTCTTTTTTGTATATAACCCGCCGACTGAGGGATGGATTTCTCTTCTCAACACTATCCTAAGCTGCACCGGCCCAATCATGATTTGGGGCGACTTTAATAGTGTGCTCAACCTTAACGATATTGGAGGTTCCTCCCGCCTTCTCTCTCCTGATTCGAGGGCTTTCCAGGAGTGGGTGGATGACTCTCAATTGATTGATATGGGATTTAGCGGACTGACGCTTACCTGGAACTACGGCCGTTCTGCTGAATCAAGATTATCTAAAAGGTTGGATAGGGCTTTTTTGAATAGTGAGGCACATATATTTTGGCATGAAGCTAATATCCGTCATCTCCCGGCATTATCTTCATATCATAACCCACTCCTTCTTCAGCTTCATCCCATCAACGGCATCGACAACTCTGAACAGCCCTTCCGGTTTGAGGCCGCTTGGGTTCTACACTGGGATTACCCTTCGGTGTTGAGCTCAACCTGGGCTTCTTCTGGATGTTCTGACCTACGCAGTGCGTTAGTGTTTCTTGAATGCAAGTTGCTTCGTTGGAACGAACAATCATTCGGTATTATTGAGATAAAGAACTCAAGAGGCTAAGTGTTGTTCAAAAGGAGATTGAAAACAACTTATCACAAGGTTCTTTCGATCTCCACACCGCGCTTCAGACTGATTTCGAATCCGTGCTGGATCAAGAGGAACTCCTCTAGCGCCAAAAATCAAGAGAATCTTTTCTTGTCAACGGAGATAGAAATACTTCGTTTTTCCACTTAAGTACGGTCGTCAGGAGAAAGTATAACAGGGTCGAGTGTATTAAAAATGACGAGGGGCATTGGATATCAGACCATGCGTGAATGAAACAAAATGCTATGTCTTTTTTTTAAAATCTTTTTACTAGTAACAATGTTATCCCTTTTTTTCTAACTTTCCTTCATTGTCTTCAGACGATGATTCCTCTCTTTGCAGGCCCTTCAGTGACATTGATATTAAGAAATGTCTATTCAACATGTCTCCTCTCAAAGCTCCCGGAATGGACGGCTTTAGTGCAATATTCTTTCAACAATCATGGGATACGGTTGGGCCGGACATCTTGGCCTTTGTTCACCATTTCTTTACTAGTGAATGTTTGCCGAATGGGTGTATCGAGACCCTTATCTCACTCATTCCGAAGAGTAGCAATCCATATCACATCTCTAAATTCAGACCCATCGGATTATGTAATGTGCGATATAATTTGATTTTTCGGTTGCTTGTCTCCCGTATTCAACCACTCATGAACAAGCTGCTGAGCCCCTTTCAAAGCAGCTTTATTCCGGGCAGAATGATCGAAGATAATGTTATTATCGTACAAGAACTTATGCATTCTATTGTGAGGAAGAAATCCGGAAAGCAGTGGATGACTATTAAATCGATCTCGAGATGGCTTATGATAGGCTCTCTTGGGATTTCATTGATGAAACTTCTGATTTAATTGGACTTCCGGAAAAGTGGAAGAGTTGGGTCTCGGCTTGCGGGCAGAATGATTTAATTGGACTTCCGGGCAGAATGATCGAAGATAATTTTATTGCCGTTCCTTTTTTTACTGCAGTAATAATAAAAAAGGGTTCCTTCATCCTTAAAGGGCTTATATATGTGGGCTAAGTCGAACGTTCTTCTGTTTGGCATCAGGTGGGTCATTTTTGATGGTTCAATTACCCGGTTCTAGACCGATTCGTGGTGCGGTAGGGGTCCTCTGATTAATGACGTGCCTTCTCTTCCCCATGGGTCTGCTATATCTAATTGGGTTATGGATTATTGGTCTGAGGGCGACGGTTGGAATTGGGAGCGGTTAGGCCTCTCGCTACCGGCTCAGGTACTTACAAGGATAGCCGGACAATCTCTGAGTTTTACCATAAATTTGAAGGATTGTATTGTGTGGGAATATATAGCCGATGGATTTATTCAACCACTTCTGCTTATCGTGTTCAACTACTGAATTCTCGACCGAAATTACGTCCAGACCCGATTTTCATCGCGATCTGGTCTTTGAGAGTTCCTGAGCGAATCCGGACGTTCCTTTGACTGGTCGCCCATGGTAGACTCCCTACCAATGCTGAGTGAAACCGTCGCCATATTGCTCCCGACGGTAACCGTCCTATATGTTTAAGTGCTAGCGAGGCTGTTCTTCATCTTCTTCGAGATTGCCCTACTGCTTCTGAGATCTGGGGTAACCTCCTATCGAGTGATCATGCCGGAGAGTTCTTCTCTGCTGACATCTAGGGGTGGCTTCTTCTGAACCTTACCAAGTCTAATTACATAGCTCAGGATCTTCCATGGAATTCGTGTTTTGCTGTTACTGCCTGGTGGTGTTGGAGGTGGCGGAATGACGCGGTTTTTCGGCACTTCCCTATTCCTAGTAACCGGGTCTCCATTGTTGCTTCCTTCAGTAAAAATGTCTCTAAGGCACACAACAGGAGTAGCACTATTTTTCCCAGTAAGCTATCCACGTGTGTTAACATTTTTTTGAATGCTCCTCCCGATGGTTGGATTAAGCTGAATACGGACGGCTCCGTCCATTACGAGGAAAACACTGCCACCGCTGGAGGTATTTTCAAGGATTCGTCCAATCAATGGTTGTGCGGATTCATGATGAATATTAGTTCATGCACGGTTCCTATGGCCGAACTGTGGGGACTTTGTATGGGTTTATACCAAGCTTGGGAAATGGATACCGCAGGCTTATCGTGGAGATTGACTCCGAACTCGTCATCAGCGTTGTCTCACGCAACGTCCCACTGACTCACCCGCTCTTTAGTCTAGTATCGAGATGCCAAGACTTCATTAGTAGGAATTGGATTGTCCAACTCCGTCATACCTTCCGGGAAGCGAACGCCGTTGATGATCATTTGACTAACTTAGGCTTTTTTATCCATTAGGCTACTTTTTCATTAGTGAACTTCCGTATTCTCTTACTTTCATATTGAAAAACGATGCTCGCGGGGTAGAGACCCGTAGGGTTGTTAAATGTTAACTCTTCTGTTTTTGCAATAAAATGTACGGGTCGGACCATGGTCCTTCCTCGTATTCACTAAAAAAAAAAAGCAGTTATGCTTAATAAAACTCAATAAATTGGATTTTTTCCCCCAAAATAATCATAAAACCGAAACTAATTATCCTATTAGGTGTGAAGCCGTTGTTTTAAAAAAAGGAATTTTGTGAAAAAACCGTAAATTAAAACAACCATTTTTATCTTTAAAAAAATTAAAAGGAAACCGTTGTTTAAAATAACTGTTTCATCATTTTAAAGAAAAAAGGAAACTCTAGTTTATAAGTAGGGTTTTTCTTCATTAAAATAGGGATATTTTCCTTAAAAAAAACAAGAAAATTTTAAAATAACAGTTTTCATTAACTTCAATAAAAATAGGAGCATTATAAACCAAATCTTATATAGTTGGAAATGATATTTTTTTCAAATATACTTTTATCAACTAAAAATCTTGTATAGTTGGAGCATTAAAAAAAGAAAGAGGAAGTAGTAGTTCTTAATTAGGGTTTTCTTTTCATACAGTTGGAAATAATGCTTTGAAATAAGATAAATTTCTTAAATAAGTATTTCGATTTTAAGTTTGAAATTAATTTAAAAGCATTTTTATCAATTAAAAATATAGATTAATTTTTGTTTGTTGTTTCAAAATATAACAAACTTTTGCATCATTAAAAAGAATTTCCCCCGAAATAATTTTTTTAAAAAAATTTCTCAATTTAGAAATGGATGAAAACTAATAGAAGGGTAACTAGGGTGGAAGCAAACTCATAGTTTCTAAACCACGATTTTAAATGGATAACTCGTAGTGTTAAACAACGGCTTTATTTCGGAATTTGTTTTTGTACGTAAAGTGCAATTTATTACTGCGGATTACTTGTTGCTTTTTATGTATATAAACCGTAATCTAATACTACGGTTCACTTCTTCTTCGTTTTTTAAAAAAAGTATGTAAACCGTAGTTTGATATTACAGTTTACTTCATTTACGTTCTACAAGGAAAATCCACAAACGAAGGAAAGAGTTCCTTGTTCTTTCACCTTCATATACTCGGAAGAAGCCACTAGAATGATTGTAGGAGTACGTAGAGTTGATCCGCTTCTTCTTGGTAGGGATGTTAGTGTTCTTGAGGATAAACACAATAATGACACCTCCAAAAGTTTCTAAACCTAGAGAGGGGAGTGACATCCAAAAGAAGAAGGTCAGGAACTTCTCAATACCCTCGTCCTCAAGATAGCAGCTTAAACAAAAACACCTTGAGCAACAATCTCATTAGATGATGCTCTTGTACGTTGAGCTCCATGCCATTCCAAAAATCCGTAAAAAGCTACGTTAAACCTTAGGAATTCTTTTTTTAAAGTATATTAAACCATACCTTATATTGAGAAGGTGAACCCAAATTCCGAAACAAGGTCCAATAAATTAACTTCACATAGTCACATAGATCTCCATACAAGAACCGAAACAAAAAAATGAAGTAGACTAATCTGCATATAAGATCCGGAAAACAAATAGAAACAAAACGAAGAAGTCAAAGCATGGAAACATAACGAAGATTGAACCATAGTATATACCCTTAACGCTGAAGGATGGAGGAAGGAGGAAGAGGATGAGAACCCTAGTATAAACAAATAAAAGAAAACCTTAGGTTAGAACTACAACTTCCTCTTTCTTTTTCAAACCTAACCGTATTAATTGAAACAGATGTTTTAAACAAGGGTGTCCTTATATTTAATAAAACAAATAAGATTGCAGTTTCAAACTACGATTTATTTATACAAACTCGTTGTTTAAAACTACGGGTCTGCCCCGACTCCGGGTTGCCTTCCTATGGCCCTACTTTGATAAATAATTTTCTTTCATTCCTATATTGAGAACTTGTTTTGTTTTTTTTATTATTTTGGAAAAAATCTCATTAAAAAACACATCTTGTAATTAAAATAATATATATACTAGATATTTGTTTGTTTCTAAATAATAATTATGTATATTATTTAAAATACGTATTTGTATTATAATATATATTGGCTTAAAGGCATCTCGTTCCTTTTAGACAAGTTTTCTGTTCTTTGGCATGAATCACAAGAAACAACAAATGTTTGCACATCCTTAAATATGTAGGCCAAAAGAAACCAGAACGTAATACCTTAGCGCACGTTTTGTGAGTGCTAACATGTCCTCCACAAGGAAGCGAGTGGCAATGTCGTATAACACTAGCAACTTCATCCTCCGGAATGCATCGTCGAAGCATCCCATCCGGACCTCTTTTAAACAACGGAGGTTCATTCCAGTAGTAATGGCGTACATCCTTGAAGAAATTCTTCCTTTGAGCATACGTCAATCCGGACGGTATTTCCTTACAAACAAGGTAATTGACAATATCAACATACCAAGGTTCTTTACCATCAGACATTTGGCGGAGTCAGTGCTCCACCAACTACAAGTGACTCCCAGAAAATGAGTTAGGAAGTTTGGTGTCCTCAGTTGACAACATCTCGCTTGAAGTCTCGGTCAATATCCGAGATTGGTGATCGAGATGTTCTTCAGATAAGAACATCTCGCTTGGTCTAGATAGTGCCTCGGTCGATGTACTGGAACTGGAACCGAAACCTAAATTTCTTCTCTTCTCCTGGATTAGTTTCTCAATCTTAGCTCCTAGATCTGCTTCCAATGCCTTTAAGCTCCGTATATCTGCATCACAAGAGGCATCTATACCTTTCTCCATTAAACTAAAACTAAGAACTCTTTCAAGAGGATCGTTAATAAGGATAGAGCTAACCAATTCTCTTGATTCTTCTTCATCATAGATGTTGAAGATGTCATCCTCTAGCGGCTCTCCTTTCATTGCAGCAAACAATGCAAACTTTACTTGATCACCTCCAATGTTGAAATTCAACTTGGCGTTCTTACAATCCACATTGCAACCCGAAGTTGCTAGAAATCTATAGGTAAGTACAACAAAATCTATAGGTAAGTAGAAATTACCTAGCTTGACGGGAACGTCTTCCAAAATGCCCACGGGATGGGTGATGGAGTGATCCGCCATGTATAACCTTATCTTCACCAGCTTGGGCTCTCCAAGTCCGACTCTCTCACATAGCTCTAGCGGAATGATACTCACGCTGGCTCCTAGATCACATAAAGCCTCATAAGTCACATCCCCAACTTGAATGGAATGCCAACTGAACCGGGATCTCTTAATTTGGGTGACATCTTCTCCTTCATGATTTGAATGAGCTCCGAAGACTTAGATGTCATCCTCACTTCTCCAAAATCTTCCAGCTTCCTCTTCCTTGATAAAAATTCTTTCAAGAACTTCCCATAGGAGGTCATCCCTAGAATGTCATCAAGGAAAGGGATGTCAATGTGTAGTTTATTCATTAGGTCTAGAAACTTACCGAAATGATTGTCTAGATGTGCCCTTGCTCTTGACTGAGGGAATGGAAGTGGTGGTTTATAAGCAAGAGGTGGAACATAAACTTCAGTTTCTCCTTCGCTTTCTGGGGCTCCACCTCGGTTGGCACCTCGACCGAAGTGTTCCTCGTCTGGTCTTGGACTGAGATGTTCTTCGTATGGTCTTGGACCGAGGTGTTCTTCGTCTGGTCTGGCACCGCCCGAGGCACTGGATCTGCAGTTTTCAGTCCACTTCGTGTCGTTATTGCCATAATCTGTCCCTTAGGGTTTCTCTCTGTCCTTGCTGGGAGCTTCCCTGGATCTCTTGGTGCTTCATTCGCCTTGTTAAAGAATTGTTGATCTAAGGCTTTTGGTGCCTTCGAAAATGAATTCATTGATGTTTCCATAGAGTTGAGCTTGATCAAAATTGCCTCCAGCACTGCATCTTTCTTTTCTGGCTGGGACAAACTCGATCCAGGCTCTTGGCTTTTCAATGGAGTAGAAGAAGAAGAGGAGGGGTTAAAAGCATTATTAGCATGAGAATAAAGGTTACCCGGATTTTGTTGATTAGATCTCCAATTGTTGTTGTTGGAGTTTCTATTGTTGTTGTAATTGTTGTTCGGCGACCCTTGGTAGTTTTTTCTTCCTTGATATCCTCCATCTTGCTCTTTCTTCGTTTGAGCTAATAAAAGCTCCTTCAATGCCTTTACCTCATTGCTATTTGAGGTGAGTTGAGCTCCATTTGATGATGTTTCCTGGAAGCTAACTCCCCTTGCTCCATTCTCAGTTCCTTGATGGGAGTACTTCTCCATATGTAAAGCTTGTATTTCAATGAAATCTCAAGCTTCATCTATCGGCATATCCATGAATGTGCCGACAGAAAGTAGTTGGAGATTGAATTGAGTTGCTCCATCCAAACCTTTGAAATAAATTTTCAGCAACTCGATCTTTGGAATCCCATGATGTGGGCAATCCAATAGTATTCCCTTGAATCTCTTCCATGACTTGGACAAACTCTCATTGTCCCTTATAATGAAAGCATTGATCTTTCCCCTCATTTCAACGGTCTTAGAGGGAGGAAAGAACTTAGTAAGAAATTCCGTCGTCATCTCTTCCCAAGTTTTGATTTTTCCGGCCGGAAGAGATTGATACCAAGCAAGAACCTTGTCTTTCAAGGAGAAATAGAAAGGCCTCAACTTGTAGTTGTTATTTTCCAGCCTTGAAGGTCTCAAGGTCTCCATCAGAATCTCATAGTTTTGCAAATGCTGATGCGGAGACTCGCTCTCTAAACCTCCAAACTAACATTGTCGGATCATACTTACAACTTGCGGTCGAAGTTCACAATCATGCTCAGCTGGATCACCTAGGTTGACTCCTGGACGTCTGACTTTCTGATTGGGGTCCATCCTATGTCCTAGTGTTTGTGGAATTCCAGCAAAAAGAACATCTCGGATGGGCATCCGAGGTGGATGTATCTCGGCCGGGGCAACATGAACTGGGTCTTGCCTCGGTCGAGGATCTGGGATCGATCGAGGCAGAAACTGAGCCCTTAGAGCGACCATATCTGCTTCAATTCCTTCAGTTCTTGTGCGAGTTTGTTCTCTCTCACACTGTAGTACTTCTGTATTGACGTGTAGCTGTTCCAATGCCTCCTTCAGTTCGGCTTCAAGATCGTGATCGTCTTGATTGGCCATCTTAGCTTCTTTCAATCTTATCTTGTAGGTCTTTTCTGGTTCGGGATCGTAAGGAACGATTTCCTTTCCAGCACGAGTTCTTCGCATAAACCTAAGGAAAGATCCTGCAAAAACACTCAAGTAAAGTAGTCAATAGCAACAAGGGAAATAGCCCCGAAAGACAACCGAAACCAGCTTGGTCTAGACCAAGTCCCCGGCAACAGCGCCAAAAACTTGTTCGCTCCAAAAGGTGTGTGCAAGCTTTAAAATTTATAACCCAAGAAATATGCTTGAATAATATGCGAACCCGCAGTGTACGGATCAATTGTAATAAAAGCAAGAATTCCGGGGGTCGATCACATGGACTATGGTGAAACAAAGCACGGAAATCAGGTTGTCAAATAACTAATAACCCCAAATTAAAGCAATCAAAGATGATATAAAGTCAGATAAAGGGAATGCGGATTCTAGGGATTAAAGCATCTAGTTGTGGTTCCGACTCAAGATCTCAAAAGATAACGCGGACAAATGTGAGGTTTGCAAAGGGAAGGTGTTTCTAAGGTGGGAAAAGATTACCGTGTAAGTCTCACTACTCACTATCACAAACACAAGCTCCTATTACCGGGTAAGTCTCAAGGTACAAAGGAAAGGAACTATAATCTCAAACCAACAGACCATCCAAGGGAATAGAATCAACCTTTACAGGGTAAGTCTAAGGCCAACTCACAAAGATGGGATGAAGGCACACTCAAACCCCAATAAAGGATAAACCTTTATTATCTACACTCATGATCTTAGGTATACAAGCAAAGGAATCACCGGGTAAGTCTCATCCTAGGCTTGTGTTGAACCAGGAAAGGTGTAATAAGGATAGGATTTGGCGAACTTTGAATCTTAACTCAGATTTGGATCGGAAAAGTTTCACATCGTTCAGTTAGATTCCACCCCGGCCGAGATGTTCAACGACTGAGCGAGGTGTTCTAGGGTTATGATAAAGACTCGAGCTTTCAGGGTCCTGTTGGGATTAAGATCATTCTATCATCGTCTTACCCACAACCTTCAGCCAATCACCCTAGAATCGCATAAGAAACTTAGCCAACAATCATCATGATAACAATAATCAAATTAATGGAAAAGGAATCAATATTCGAACAAGAAAATCTTAAGGAAAAGGTCTCAATAAATGAAACAAACAATCAACAAGCAAGTGTTCCTCAATCACAACTCAACAAAGATAACAAAAAATCTAAGAAAGTCTTACAAACTCCTTCAAAAGCCAACTCCAACTATGATTCCTTCCTTCCTTGAACTTCAATCATTTAATACTTCCATAAAAACTCCAGAAAATCCCTCAATTGCTGGATGTTGCAAGCATGGGATCCGTAGATTTCAGGATTCGAAGATGGCTGAATTGTGGAAAATCCAACCCTTTGCATAGGAGAATTATCTTCCAAAGATAATAATATCTTAAAAAGATAATTTCCTATAAAATATATCTGTATCTCTTAAAATAAATCAGCCAAAAATAATATCTTCCAAAAATCCAGCAAAAAATATATGATATCTTCCTTCCAAAAATAAAAGATCTCAGCCAAAAATAAAGATCTCGCCGGCGACAGGGTGTCCACCTCGGTCGGGACGCTCCTCAAGATCACCTCGGTCGAGGTGGTATTGTAGCTGACCGGGGTGAATCTCAACATGAAGATAAAACGTCTAAACCAGTCCCAAAAGATAGACTATAATACATGCTATCACATACATTCCATTAAGGGAGCGATGGAGATTAAGAGCTTCAAAAGGATGCTTGCAGTGGGGGCACTTTGGGTGGACATCGTATGAAGCTAATAATACTAGGATGCACATCACACTGTAAAGCAATAAATCCCCTCCATCAATATCACAGGAATTTCAAAGCAACGGGCACATGGTTAGACGGATTTCACACTCTACCATTGTGCATATGTGAAACCGTAGATCTGGACTTCTGTAAGACTTTGCAACTATCATGCATCACATTGCTCCAGGGTTGCTCGATGTGGAAGTTGTTAAATCCATGAGAGGTGGCATACACGAGGCTCACACGGCTGTTCTATGTGGAACGAGGGACAAAGGAACCCTAACCCTAGAATCGGTTGTGAAAGGTAAGTCAATTACACTCACCCCAACTCTTATTGCTCAGATTTTAGGGCTTCTGTTACACTAAGAAGTGACACGCAAAAAGCTTTACATTTATAAACTCGATCTAATCTCCTAAACTACCTAGCGAAACCCGCAGTGTACGGATTGTTATGTAGGAAGGAAAGTATTCGGAGGTCGAACACAAGGACTGAGGTGAAATCAAGTCATTCAATGATCAAAGATATTACAAATCTAAACTAAGATGAGATGAGGAATAAAGAAGGTGCAAAACACAATATTTTTGGTTGGTTTTGGGGTGATCAAACAAGGATCACAAAATATGCAAATCAAACAAACAAACAAACACACGAATACAAGATAGGAGATAAGAGGTAAGATAAGTGGATTCTAGAAATCAAGATTCCCGGTTATGGCATTGGACTCAAGCTTCTAAAGATTCTAAGGACAAGGCTGCGGTGTTGGGAAAGGGTGTTTCTCTAATGGAAGCAATTACCGGGTAAGTCTCATGCTTCACTAATCCCGCTCCAAACTCCTATTACCGGGTAAGTCTCAAGGAGGTAAAGTTGGGAATTCTACACAAACCGGACACTACTTAAGGGATGAACCTCTCCTTACCGGGTAAGTCTCGGAAAAGGTAAGTCTCAAGCAACAATCCTAGCACACTCAGTCCAATAGCGGCTTATGAGGCTCACTACTACCTAGAGTTCATCATCTTTGGTATCTAAGATCGGAAATCACCGGGTAGGTCTCTTTCCTCACTTAGTTTGCTAGCATTAGGTCACCCTAAGCTATATTATGCTCAACAAACACTAGGATTTCAACAATCTAACATCCTAACATACAGATTCATCAATTAAAGAGCAACAGAAGGAAAAATCGTGTGGATCATAGCAAAAATCGGCCGATTTACTCTGAAGAACAAGTCGATTTTTCTCCTCTGGTTTAGGTTTCGGGCACAAAAATCATCCTAAACTAACATGTAAGTCCATTCTATCATCACCCAAGCCATAACCATCAATCCATCACCCTAGAATCACAATAAACTAGCCAACAACATGCATTTCAAGATCTAAAATCATCATACAAGCATACATGGAATCCATAGCAAGAAGATGAAGTAAGGAAATGAAAGCAATGAAACTTAGCTGGATTTGAGTTGAAAACAAGTCTTTCAACACACCAAATGTAGCTCCAAGTCAGATCTTACAACCTTCAAAAAGTTTCTTCACAAAAATCACTCAATATCTCACTACAAAACTAAAATCTACACTAATCTCTCTCAAGAACACCCACAAGGATGCCTTGAAGAGAGGCTACAATGGAAGAGTCTTTGGGAAGATGCTAGAGGAGAAGGGTCCAAAAGGAAGGAGAAGGATCCCCCAAATCAGCCTGCAAGACCACTTAAATACTCCACAAAGAAGCAAGGGCCGGGCAAAGAGATCGTGGGACACGTGGCACAAGCTGTCAAAGGCCAGAAAATCGACCCAGATAGAAAAATCGTCCGATTTTCCTGAGTGTTAGGTCGATTTTCTTCAACAGAAACTTGTTATGATCATCTAGCCATGAGTTGCTCCATTGCTTGCACCAACAAGGGTCCTTGTGTCCTTCATTGCTCCAATTATGTCCCTTCAAGGCCTTGGATATGTACCACCATGAGGCTTGATCCTTGAATGTATCGATTAATGTCCAAAAGATCCCCGAAATACCTACAAAACCGACAAAAGCTCGTGTAGACGTCTTTTCTAGAAATATGCATGAATTAAGCGTAAACGTCATGAACTAATGCCAAACCGTGCATGAATAATGGGAAAAACTATCTAAATGAATGCCTAAACTAACGTCATAAATCACGTTATCAACTTCCTACCTCAACCTTCTACCAACACCCCTCTAGAACTGAAAGTGTTTGACAAAGGAGAAATTCCTCATTCCTAACTCCATATCCCGCTAGCTTACACACACATCTCTCAACCTTGAAGCAAAAATTATGTTTAATTTGCTTGTTAGGTGTGTTGTTCCAAGATTTATCTCAAAGGAATCACCGGGTAAGTCTCATCCTAGGCTTGCGTTGAACCAGGAAAGATGTAATAAGAATAGGATTTGGCAAACTTAAACTCTTAACTCAGTTTCGGATCAGGAAAGTTCACCTCGTTCAGTCAAGTTCCACCCCGGACGAGATGTTCATCGACTGAGTGAGGTGGTCTAGAGGGTTAAGAAAAAGGCTCGAGCTTTCAGGGTCCTGCTGGGATTAAGATCATTCTATCATCGTCTTTCCCACAACCTTCGGCCAATCACCCTAGAATAACATAAGAAACTTAGCCAACAATCATCATGATAACAATATTCAAATTAATGGGAAAGGAATCAATATTCAAACAATAAAACCTTAATAAAAAGGTCTCAATAACTGAATCAAATATCAAACAAACAAGCGTTCCTCAATCACAAATCAGCTAAGACAACAAACCAAAGAAATCTAAGATAGTCTTACAAACTTATTCAAAAGCTAACTCCAACTATAGTTCCTTCCTTCCTTGAACTTCAATCCTTCAATACTTCCTTCAAACCTCCAGAAAATCCCTCAAAATCTGGATGCTCTAAGCATGGTTGAACTTGTGGAAAATCCAACCCTTTATATAGGAGAATTATCTTCCAAAGATAATAATATCTTAAAAAGATAATTTCCCATAAAATATATCCATATCTCTAAAATAGATCTCCTAAAAATAATATCTTCCTTCCAGAAATCCAGCCAAAAATATAAAATATCTTCATTCCAAAAATAAAAGATCTCAGCCAAAAATAAAGATCTCGCCGGTGACAGGGTGTCCGCCTCGGTCGCGACGCTTCTCAAGATCACCTCGATCGAGGTGGTACTGTAGCTGACCGAGGTGAATCTCAACTGAATGTGAAATCTCTCAAATCTGGTCCAAAGTTAATCTTCTTAATCATTTCCATGCTACATGAGATCTTCCTTAAGCTCCAGAATGTAGCTCCAATGACTCCTTAGCTCCTTTAGCTCCATTTTAGTCCAAAACGTGTCATTTTACCTACATTTACAATGAAACTAGGTGTAAACCTCGATTCCCACAAAGGTAGATGAAACAACAATATAATCGAAGAATATACATCCATACATGCAGATTTATGAAGATAAAACGTCTAAACCAGCCCCAAAATATAGAATATAATACATGCTATCAAAATACCCCATACTTGTCCCTTGCTTGTCCCCAAGCAAGTTTAAAATCTTATATATAAGATAGAATGGATTATAAGTCAGAAAAATCAATGAAAAACCATTTCAAAACCCTTTTGTGGTGTACTCAGCTCATAGATGACTCTAAGAGAATGCTTCATGGCAAATAAAATCAAGACATGATCAAAACATTTTATAAATATAAGAAAGTTGTTCATCTTTGCATAAAATCATAGAATGCATAATAAATCATAATCATCGAAATTAATCATGTATAATCCAGTTTAAACCACCAAGTCAATCAGCAAGCTCGAGGTTTCAAGGGCTTTTCAAAAGAGGTCAAGAAACGTGTTAGGATAGGATGTATATAGGGTAATGTGGTGCTAGAATCCGGGAAAATATTCTTTTTATCACTTTCTTTGAATCACAACATCATCCACCAATAAGTTTTGCTTATTTTCACTTTTTTACTTTACTTTTTGGGATGTATGGACAGAGGTGCACAATAACCGAAGCCTAGGAGATCAATAATCATCAATTTCTCAAGATGCCTCAAACCCTTGATGCACATACCATGATCCGTTAGAAATATCGCTCAATTTGACTTTGGCAAGACACAAACACCCGGCTATATGAATGGTGCCGAGTTACTCATCATCATGATTGACTTCCCCAAACCTAATTGTTTCTTTCTAAATCTTTCAGCCAACATGTCAACTTTTCTTTCACTTGTTTTTCCTTGCTTGCTTCCAAATTCCTGGATAGGTAAAGGGTGGCAAATATGTATATGATGGGCTAAGAATGATCAAGAAGAAGAAGAGAAGAGAATGAATTGCCTTGGTCTTTCGAGGAAGAATGTGAGAGAACTCATCATGTGGTGTCAACCTTTAAATTCAACATAATTTTGATAAAAACAAAGTATTAAACATGCCAAAACTTCAAACAAAGCATTTTGCAACTTAAACATATCATAAAACCTTTCGAGCATATAAAGATTTCAAAGCCAATCTGAAAACAAAATCATCACTGAGGTCATATCCAGAGAAGAAGCACAAAAATCGTTTCGAAAACTTCTCAGTTAAATGACCGAAGGTATTTCTATGGTCGTCTATACCCAATCAAAAGTAAATCCCGACTTAGCACTAAGAACAAGTATAGTGATTAAGTAAGGGTCGAACCCAAGAGAGTTAAGGTGTTTTAGATGCAATTATCGATTATAATGACAAGTGACACAAATGGGGGGTTTTGGTTGAATTGATGTACAAAAACTTATGAAAACGATTAATGCGACAAGTAAGACAATAATGGATGAATCTACACTAGGTTGATTCTAAGCATGCAATTGCTACTTTGGTGCCTTTTACAAGTTTTTAAGTAATCTCCCGTCTCGATCATACATATGTGTTGAGCCAATCGGCATCAACACAACTTAACCTATTAAAGTTCCGTAAACCTACAAGAACAAATAACAAGTTAGCATTCAAATAAAGACTAAGGGATATAAAGAGAAGATTAAAACCGTTAAACTTATCTTTATATTTGTGTTCCTTTTCTTTAAGTAATTACAACCCGTTATTACTTCAAGTTACTACTAGATTAAAGACCCGAACCCGGAACCTATTAATCCTAGTAGTTTACATGCACTTTAGAACCTAAGGTGATCAATCTCAAGTAATAATTAACATGCAATTAAACAATGGAGATCAAGGAAACACAAAGCATTACTGGATAAAAACTTATATTAAAAGAACTTACAACCAAAGTAACAAAGCAGCTTCAAACCAACCCAATGTAGCAAGGGAGTTAGCAACTCATTACAATGGAAACCTCAAGTCTAAAAATGAATTTTGTGAGGAAAAGCATGGATGATTCTAGCAATCAGTCATGGACTATTTATACTAAAAAATATACTTAATTAGGAGTAAGTAGCCGGCCTAAAACAGCAACCTTTAATGCCATAAAGGTGGTGTAAACAGCCGGAGTAAAGCTTCTGGCGTTTCACCGCAAGGGCGGCCTTCAGGAACCGCAAGGGCGGTTTAGGCAAAATCGGTTGATCTTCTTCAGAACCGCCGGGGCGGCTACACAACTCCGCTGGGGCGGATCTTTAATGCACTTCAACGTCTGACCTTTCGCCTTCCTGACATTTCTGATGTCAAAGCGCAGGGGCAGGCAGGGCGCAATGGGAGGCGCAGGGGCACTGATCTTCGTTATGTCCAGGCAAGTCACCGCAGGTGCGCCGTTGGGTGGCGCATGGGCGGTGACCTGCTTCTTGGCCGGCGCTGGTGAATGCGCTTGAGCGCTTCAGTGGGAAGTGTCACCCGCTGGGGCGGCTGCAAGGTCCCGCTGCGGCGGTGAAGTAGCAGAAGCTTCACTTCGTGATTTCTCTTCACTCCTAAGTGCTTATAACTCCTTTCTTAGCTTCTTTTGGTCTTCTTCTTCAGGATCAAGGAGTTAGTAGCATAAACTGACACTAATGCAATAAAAAGACTCTAAAAACTACCCTAAATGATAGTGATTCCATCACCTATCAAACTCCCTCATACTTAGACCTTTTACTCGTCCCGAGTAAAACAAATGACAGCAATTAGACTCAAGGTCTCGGGAAGTAAGGGAAAGAAAGAAAAGATAATGAAAACAAAAGAAAAACCAAGAAAAGAAGAAAAGAGAGGAAATGTGAGAAAAAGAAAGACTAACATCCTTATCGCTACAAGAGTGACCTACCCGGACAACCTCCTTATGTCTCCTCTTCTTATGTCGCCAAACACCGGAAGAGAATCCTATCCTCAATGTCGCTCATTTTTCCAAGGCGCCCTTTCGGGTTTTCACCTTGCCACTCTTCTTCTTTTCTCACTTTAGCTCATATCCCTCAAGTCCAATTTTGCACCAACCTAAGGTTGGTCGGACTACCTTCTTTTTACCTAAACCGTCCTTTCAGGTTTTCGGTTTATCCAAGGATTTTTATGCCTTTTTCCATTTTCTTTGGCTATTTTTTTTTTGATTTTCAAATGCAAGAGACCACAAATAAAATGCAACTATACATGATAATTCCCTCCCCCATACTTGAAGTACACTTTGTCCTCAAAGTGAAAATGAGTCAAAGATAAATGTGGGAGAAGGAAGAGAAGTGTACCCCTCAATGAGATGGTCCGGATGGACCACCTGGACCGTCCTCCGGTGGGTACGGGAAGTGGCTGAAGAAATGCTCCTGCCGCCGGTAGATGTCCTCAGTACGATCCTCTTGGGCCTGCATCCGGCGCCCAAAAGAGGTCTCAAAACTAGCCTGCCAAGCTAGCTGTTGAGCCTCAAGATGTTGCTGTTGGGTTGTCTGCCACTCCTTCTGCCTATGATCAAATCGGGAGGACATAGAAGCAGCAAAGCTCGTCTTCCAGCTCTGCTGCTGCTCCAGCATAGTCTGCTGGTAGTCGGTCTGCCATGTCTGATGCTGAGTGATCATGGCAGCCATCTGAGTCTGTAGGCTCGCTAGGGCCGGGTCCTCCTCTGGTGCCACAGTAGGCATCTCCTCGTCGTCGGGGACGGGTAAGTGCTCCTCCTGGTGAGCTCGGCTGGAGCTGGCAACATGCCTCTCACAATGGCTACCAGCGGCCTCCTCGGCACCAAAGGATCTGCCGGAATGTAGAGGTTTGAAAAACTCCTCCCCCAATGGTAAGGGTTGGGGAAGGTATGTCAAGTGGCTCCCATCAGCAAGGGAGATCCAGAATAGGTTCTCCCCATCTCGTCGGAGGAGCTTGCACCCCCTAAGCATCCCCTCTGTGTAAAGGGGAGCCTCCAGCCCATCCTCAAGGCTGGAAAGGTCCATGACCTGTGAAGCGATCAAGGAGATCACCCCACCGCCAACGATGTCTCTCGGCTCGTTCTTCCTAATCCGCTTCAAAGCGGAGAGGAAGAGAGAAGGTCAATCCATCACCCTCTCACTCTGTGGAAGGCAGGCATAAATGAGGGGAAGGTCCTTGAGCGCGACCTTGTTTTCTTCTTTGTGTCCACAAAAGACACTGATCAGGATCTTTGAAAGAAGTCTCAAGGAGGGGTGAGTGAGCTTGTTGGAGTACTCACCCCCAGCATGGAACTCAGATCCTGTAGCTGCCCGCCAAAACTCACATAAGTCTGGAATCAGGACTGGCTCCCACCAGTTCTCTGAAGGGTTGATGGTAACCCCAAAAGCCTCCGAAATTTGGAAGTAATCCAGTGTGTACTTGATCTTGTTGAACTTGAAAGTAAGCCCAACAACCACATGGTCTTCCTTCTCCATGGTGAAAGTAGCAATGAATTGCCTGGTGAGCTCTGGATAGGTTGGAGCACTCCTATGCAGAAAATTTCCAAGCCCAGCATTGTCCAAAAACGATTGCATACTCTCCAGCATGCCTAGCTTCTCCAACGTAGGAACGTGCAAAAATCGAGTTGTATACATAACTCGATCCTGCACAATCCTATAACGGTCTTTCTCACCCTCAGTCATCTTATATTTCCTGGGAGCTTCCATTTAATCAAAGGATTAGTGAATGTTTAGAGAAAAAGGAAAGAAACGACCTTTCTGTTGGTTTTTCCGCAGGGGCGGATGAAGCAGACACAGGGGCGGTGAGGCGCAGGGGCGGATGCTTGCAGACGCGGGTGCGGGAGAAGTCCAGAGGCGATTCTGAGGTGCGATGGAGATGGTGTTGCTAAGGTTGCTCCGGTGACGTCCTTGGTGGTGTAGCCTCGCCGTTGATGTAGCGGAGTGGAATGTATGCAGTGGGTGAGGAGGAAGGCTGTAGGGCTGTGAGAGAGGAGGGGGGTAGTGGCGCAGGGGGCGTTTTGATTGGTGTCTATCGCTATCGGAGGTGGCGCAAGGGCATCGGCGAGGTCTTTGGTGGGCAGAGGGCGCAGGGGCGTTGATGGTGTTTCTGAAGAAGGGGAGAGTGGAGCGTTTGTGTTTGGTGAAGAAGGCTGGTGGGTGGTGCGTGGTAGGTGTAGGCGTTTTTTCGAGATCCTATTTTTTTTCTTTTCTGGGTACACCCACAGGGGCGGGGGTTTGACACCGCAGGGGCGGCGACAAGGAAGAGGGGCACGCAGGGCCAACGCCGGGGGCGGCGCTGGAACTTTGTGTCAAGGTTGGCCGCCGTAGGGGCGTGGGGATGTCACCGCGGGGGCGGTGACAGACATGTTGCAGGCGCAGGCCCAGCGCCGGGGGCGGCGCTAGCCTGAGTGTCACCGCAGGGGCGGGGACTTAAAGCCGCGGGGGCGGATTTCTTGATAGAAACTCCTCTTCTTATTCCTTCGGGTTGCCTCCCGAATTAGCGCCTTTGTTTTACGTCGTTGGCTCGACGTAAGATCTCTATTTCTCTGATTGTGCCTCCTCTAGTACCATCTCGTCAATCGGATCGTCCTTGACTCCTTCAAGGTAAAGCTTTAGCCTTTGGCCGTCAACTTAAACACCTTGTGCGTTTGCGGGTCATAGAGATCCACAACCCCGTGAGGGTATACTTCGGCTACTATGAACGGCCCTGTCCATCTTGAACACAGCTTACCTGCAAAGAGTTTCAAACGGGATTAAAAGAGAAGTACCTTATTACCTACCTTGAAGTCCTTCCGGAGAATGTTACGGTCATGCCATGCTTTGGTCTTTTCTTTGTATGTGGTAGCATGGTCATATGCATCTAGCCGTAGTTCCTCCAACTCTTACAATTGTAGCTTCCGGAATTCTCCTACTTCTTCTATGTTCATGTTGCACTTCTTTACCGCCCACCAAGCCTTGTGCTCTAACTCCACCGGTATGTGGCACGCTTTTCCAAACACCAGCCTAAAAGGGGACATTCCGATGGGAGTTTTGTAGGCTGTCCGATATGTCCATAGAGCGTCATTTAGCCTTGCACTCCAATCCTTCCGCCCGGGAGAAACCGTCTTTTCAAGGATGGTCTTTATTTCCCGGTTGGACACCTCAGCTTGGCCGTTAGTTTGTGGGTGGTAAGCTGTTGATACTCTTTGGTGAACATGGTACTTCTTAAGGAGAGCCATGATCGTTTTGTTGCAGAAATGTGTACCCCTATCACTGATTAAGGCTTTAGGGATTCCAAATCGAGCAAAAATATTTTCCTTAAGGAATGCTGCAACCACTTTTGAATCATCAGTTTTAGTGGCCTTTGCTTCCACCCACTTGGAAACATAGTCCACCGCAAGCAAAATATAAGTGTTCCCGAATGACATAGGAAATGGTCCCATGAAATCAATTCCCCAAACGTCAAATATTTCACAAAATATAAGAGAGGATTGGGGCATTTCATGTCTCCTTGAAAGATTTCCTACTCTTTGGCATCTATCACACACTTTACAAAATGCAAAAACGTCTCGAAAAATGTGGGGCCAAAAGAAACCGGCATCCAAAACTTTTCTTGCAGTTTTGTTTGCTCCAAAGTGCCCCCCACATGCTTCAGAATGACAGAAGGTTAGGACGGATTGTACCTCATTGTCCGGAATGCAACGCCGGATCACTTGATCACCGCAATGCTTCCAAAGGTAAGGATCATCCCAAACGTAATGTCGAGCTTCAGCTTTTACTTTCTCTCGTTGCGCCTTGGTGAAGTCTGGAGGATACTCCTTCCTGACAATGAAATTTACAATGTCAGCAAACCAAGGCTTAAAAGATTGAAGCTTAAGACAAACCTCTGTCGACAACTCCGCAGGGGCGCCTAAACTGAGCCGCAGGGGCGGCTGGTGTGAGGCGCAGGGGCGGTTACACAATAGAGAGTTGTGTAAAATGTATCGTCTGGAAAACTTCCGGCTATCTCTCTTCCATTTCCTGGATCTTCCTCCTCCTGCACTAGTCATCTCAAATGATCTGCCACCAGGTTCTCAGCTCCCTTTTTGTTCCTTATCTCTAGGTTAAATTCGCTTAGAAGGAGCACCCAACGGATCAATCGTGGTTTCGCTTCCTTCTTTGCCATGAGGTACCTAAGGGCTGCGTGGTCAGTGAAAATAATTACCTTTACCCCAAGTAAGTATTGCCTGAACTTCTCAAGGGAAAAAACTACCGCCAACATTTCCTTCTCGGTGGTGGAGTAATTCCTTTGTGCTCCATTTAGTGTCATAGGCGCATAATGGATCACATGGGATGCCCGTCCGTCTTTTTGTCCTAAGACAACTCCCACGGCGTAGTCACTGGCGTCACACATGATTTCAAAGGGTTTCTCCCAATCTGGAGAGCGGATGATCGGGGCGGTGGTGAGACATGCCTTCAAAGTATCTAAAGCCTTATTGCAATCCTCATCCACTATGAAAGTGACATCTTTCTTGAGCAATTCACACAGGGGTGCCGAGATCTTTGAGAAGTCTTTGATGAACCGTCGGTAGAAACCTGCATGACCAAAAAAAGAACGGATTTCCCGAACATTAGTAGGATAAGGTAAATTTTGAATAACATCAACCTTTGCCTTATCTACCTCTATCCCTTTTGAGGATATTACATGTCCTAACACAATTCTTTTTTCGACCATGAAATGACATTTTTCAGAATTAAGAACTAAATTAGTTTCAACATATTTTTCAAGAACAAGTTTTAAATGCCCTAAACATGCGTCAAAACTGTCTCCATGGACGGTAAAATCATCCATGAAGACTTCAATGAAATTCTATATGTATTCGGAGAAAATACTTATCATGCACCGTTGGAAAGTGCCGGGTGCGTTGCAAAGTCCAAATGACATTCTGCGGTATGCAAAAGTGCCAAATGGGCAAGTGAACGTCGTCTTCTCTTGATCTTCTGGTGCGATGGCTATTTGGAAATATCCCGAGTATCCATCCAGGAAACAGTAGTACTGATGACCTGCAAGACGTTCTAACATTTGGTCAATAAAAGGTAATGGAAAATGGTCTTTTCGTGTTACCTTGTTGAGCTTGCGATAGTCAATACAAACTCTCCATCCGGTTTGTGTGTTGCTTGGGACCATCTCCCCATGTTGATTTTCCACCATGGTGATGCCTCCCTTCTTTGAAACCACTTGAGTTGGACTAACCCAAGTGCTATCCGAGATAGGAAAGATCATATCCGCTTGGAGGAGTTTCAACACTTCCGTTTTTACTACATCCATCATTGGTGGATTCAACCTCCTTTAAGGTTGCCTAGAGGGCTTGGCCTCATCCTCAAGTAGAATCCTATGCATGCAAGTGGAAGGACTTATTCCTTTAATGTCCGCAATATTCCATCCAAGGGCCGTCTTGTGCTCTTTTAGTACGTTTACCAACTTGTCTTCTTGTCCGGTGGTCAACTTGTTGGAGATAATCACCGGCAAGGTATTGTGTACTCCAAGGAAAATGTACTTGAGGTGTGACGGAAGGTCCTTCAATTCTATTTCCGATGCCTGCACTATAGATGGAACAAGCTTCTCGCTTGGGGTTAGCAAAGTGGGCCCAATGGCCAAATTGGAGATAGGTAGCCTTTTATGCCCATCTAATTGGGTTAGGACCTCTTTCATGCTAGATGTTAACACATAATCTGATTTGAAATCATCAATGTCATGCTCAATCACATTTCTTAATTCATCTACGTCATTATTATCGAAAACATCTTGCACAAAAGGTTCAACAATGTCAACAGCACATAAAGAATGATCATCATTAGGAAATCTCATTGCATCATAGATGTCAAATTCAACTACCTCACCGTCAAACTCCATGGTTAATTTGTCACTAACATAGTCAATTTTAGTCCTAGTCATTTTTAGAAATGGCCTACCTAACAGAATAGGTGCAGCATGTGAATCATTTTCCATATCCATTACAAAAAACTCAACAGGAAAAATCAGGTTGTCTACCATTACTAACACATCTTCAACTATCCCTTTCGGGTATACATTAGACCTATCAGAAAGTTGTACTACAATCCTAGTTTCCATTAATGGTCCGAGACCTAGAGATTGGTAAATGGAAAATGGTAAAACATTTATAGAAGCACCAAGGTCAAGCATTGCTTTCTCAAAACGGTTTCCCCTATGACACAAGGAATGCTTATCATGCCCGGATCGCTGCATTTCTTGGGCATTCTTCGTTGAAAAACTGCCAACACATGCTCACTTACTTTCACCTTTTGTTTCCCCTTAAGCTTCTAATTCCTCTTGATAGTGCAGAGTTCCTTCAAAACACGAGCATACTTAGGAATACTTTTCACTAACTTAAGGAGGGGAATGTTTACCTCGCATTTGGAGAAAGTCTCAAAGAGGTCCTTGTCCTCAATGATTCTTCGCTCCTTCAGAGCCTCTGGAAAAGGAGCTGGGGGTTTCATAGAGTACAATGGAGGAAAGTTGGGCCGGACGTAGGTATCTCTTTCAGCAGGACCTTTTGTTGGTTTTTCCGTAGGGGCGTCAGCCTGTAGGCGCAGGGGCGGCTCAGGGGTTGTCACCGCAGGGGCGGGGGCATCCAGCCGCAGGGGCGCCGGTTGTTCTGTGCTGGCCGCAGTTGTGGCCGCTGGGGCGGCTCTGGGTGCGGAAAAGTCGACAGGAGGTTCTTTTGCTGGTTTTTGTTGGACTTGCTTCCCACTCCTTAATGTTAAGGTGCTAACACTCTCCTTGGGACTGTTAAGCGTCTGGAAGACCAATCCTCCAGCAATTCTTGACTCGGTCCTTGAAATGGCTTCTGCCATTTGGCCAACCTACTTCTCAAGATTCTTGATGCTTGATTCTGTAGTTTGGACATGAGTAGCAAAGTGTTTAGTCAAAACTTGCAACATATCTTCACTTGTTTGATACTTACCTTGACGCGGCTATTGTTGTTGGTTTTATTGATCCGTCCAACGAAAGTTCGGTTGGTCACGCTAATTTGGCATGAAATTTTGTGCATAGGGATCGTTCCTTGGTCTTTGTTGCTGTGGTTGTCCATAACCCAAAGCGTTTACTTCCGCATCGTCATCTTGGACTTCTGGACACATGTCCGTTGGATGATACGGGTCCGAGCATACTCCACAAGCTTTGAGCTATTGTGGTGTTCCCATAAGTGTTAACCTCTTCACCATTTCTTTTAATTCCGCTAGCTCAGTGGAAATCTCACTCTTTCCGGAGCTCACAGCATGAACTCCTTTCTTAGCCGGGGTCCTTCCAAAGTTTCGAGTTCCTTTCGCTAGTTCCTGCATCTTTTCCAAAGCAAGGTCAGGAGTTAAGTTAAAAATATTACCTCCGCAAGCCGCATCAACGATCCTCCTTTCATTGTCTAACAAGCCATTGTACAAGTACAAGACTAGATCTTGAGTTGAATATCCGTGAAAAGGACATCTGGATCGGAGGCGTGCAAACCTTTCGAAATACTCGTAGAGAGTTTCGGTTGCCTCTTGCTCGATGTTGCTTATAGCTTTCTTCAAGCTATTTGCCTTTTTGGCTGGAAAGTATTTCTCCAAAAATGCTTTGTGAAGGTTCTCCCAAGTGTCAATTCTCCCGGATGAAAGGTGGTAATACCAATCATCCGCCGAATCTTTGAGTGTGAAGCCGAATGCCCTCATCTTGATCTGTTCTTCGGTAATGTTGGCCGGCTTCATGCTCATACAAACGGTGTGGAACTTCCCAAGGTGTTTGATGGGGTCTTCACCACTTACCCATGGAAGGATAGAAGCAAGTGAATAAGGCCCGGTTTGAGCTCAAAGTTGACTCCTTCCTCTAGTGTCGGTATAGCGACCGCAAGAGGGTTTTGAGCCAAAGTGGGTTGTGTAAGTTGATGAAGAGTACGGTCAGCCATCTCTTGTTGAAGTTGTTGTTGTCTTCGTTGCCGGATGTGCGTTCTCTCAATTTCTGGATCAAAAGTAGCGAGATTTGGGTTAGTAGCACGGGTTTGAACCATAAAAATGGTTCAAACCAAAGAAATCAATAATAATAGTAAAACACACAAAAACTCCCCGGCAACGGCGCCAAATTTTGACCGAAGGTATTTCCATGGTCGTCTATACCCAATCAAAAGTAAATCCTGACTTAGCACTAAGAACAAGTATAGTGATTAAGTAAGGGTCGAACCCAAGAGAGTTAAGGTGTTTTAGATGCAATTATCGATTATAATGACAAGTTACACAAAGGGGGGGGGGGGTTTGGTTGAATTCATGAACAAAAACTTATGAAAACGATTAATGCGACAAGTAAGACGATAATGGATGAATCTACACTAGGTTGATTCTAAGCATGCAATTGCTACTTTGGTGCATTCCTTTTACAAGTTTTTAAGTAATCTCCCGTATCGATCATTCATATTTGTTGAGCCAACCGGCATCAACACAACTTAACCTATTAAAGTTCCGTAAACCTACAAGAACAAATAACAAATTAGCATTCAAACAAAGACAAAGGGATATAAAGAGAAGATTAAAACCGTTAAACTTATCTTTTTATTTGTGTTCCTTTTCTTTAAGTAATTACAACCCATTATTACTTAAAGTTACTACTAGATTAAAGACCCGAACCCGGAACCTATTAATCCTAGTTGTTTACATGCACTTTAGAACCTAAGGTGATCAATCTCAAGTAATAGTTAACATGCAATTAAACAATGGAGATCAAGGAAACACAAAGCATTATTGGATAAAAACTTATATTAAAAGAACTTACAACCAAAGTAACAAAGCAACTTCAAACCAACCCAATGTAACAAGGGAGTTAGCAACTCATTACAATGGAAAACTCAAGTCTAAAAATAGATTTTGTGAGGAAAAGAATGGATGATTCTAGCAATCAGCCATGGACTATTTATACTACACAGACACTTAATTAGGAGTAAATAGCCGGCCTAAAACAACCACCTTTAATGCCATAAAGGTGGTGTAAACAGCCGGAGCAAAGCTTCTGGCGTTTCACCGCAGGGGCGGCCTTCAGGAACCGCAGGGGCGGTTTAGGCAAAATCGGTTGATCTTCTTCAGAACCGCCGGGGCGGCTACACAACTCCGTTGGGGCGGATCTTTAATGCACTTCAACGTCTGACCTTTCGCCTTCCTGACGTTTCTGATGTCAAAGCGCAGGGGCGCCTTAAGGCCAACGCAAGGGCGGTGACATAGACTCTTCGCCTTCCAGCTCCCAAGGCGAGGCGCAGGCAGGAGGCGCAGGGGCGCTGATCTTCGTTATGTCCAGGCAAGTCACCGTAGGGGCGCCGATGGGTGGCGCAGGGGCGGTGACCTGCTTCTTGGCCGGCGCTGGTGAAGGCGCTGGAGCGCTTCAGTGGGAAGTGTCACCCGCTAGGGCGGCTGCAAGGTCTCGCTGAGGCGGTGAAGTAGCAGAAGCTTCACTTCGTGATTTCTCTTCACTCCTAAGTGCTTATAACTCCTTTCTTAGCTTCTTTTGGTCTTCTTCTTCTGGATCAAGGAGTTAGTAGCATAAACTGACACTAATGCGATAAAAAGACTCTAAAAACTACCCTAAATGATAGTGATTCCATCACCTATCATTAAACCACCTCGGTCGAGGTGTTCTAGGTCATCCGAGGTGTTCGTCCTCGTTTGGCCAGAATCATCCCGGTCGAGGTCTTAAATTTTTTTTCTTAAACCAGTTTTCGACGTTTTTTCTCAAACAAAAACCTGTATGTATGCATGTAATGGCAGATAAACACATAGAGCAAGATAAAATCATAAATACCCATCAAGAGTCATACAAACATACACATAGGTCGAATAAGTACATCCACATACCCCATACTTGGGACACATTGTCCCAATGGGTCAAAATAAGCCTAAAAAACAGAGTACTCACCGGACCAAGCTGAACTGCATAAATAATAAAGAAAGAAAGTCCATGCTGCTCTAGTCCTTGTCAGCTGGTGGCGGTGGTGGATGTGGGATGTAGGGGTGCTGAGATGGATCAAAGGGATACCCCATCATCTGCTGGAACTGAATCTCCATCATGCGGTGCTGGTAATGCTGGCTCTCTCTAATCTCCATAATGTACACTGTCAAAGCCGCGTAGGAGTCGATCATCTACTCAGTCAGCTCATCTATCCGTCGGTGAACTACTGGATCTCTGTGTTTGCGGACTCTGCGCCGGGCTGGTCGTGATGGTGTTGCTTCATCCTCATCTGTCGCCTCTTCATCAAGGTCGACAACTGATACACTAGGACCGCCGGTATCAGTACCGATCTCCATAGCAGCTCCGCCATCATCATGCTTCTCCTCATCAGCTACAGCAGCGTCTCCAGTATCTTCCATGTAGGGAAGCCAAGCAGAAGACCAGTACTGCTAATCAAAGACCGTGAACTGAGCTGACCATAGAATACCCTGAGGAGCAGTCGTCTCCCAAGACATAGCGACGTACGGTGTACTAAGACCACGAGGAACCAGAATACGCATCGTGATCATCTCTTGAAGTCCAAGCGGCTTTGCAGCCGCTACCACTATACATGCACTCAAATCCAAACCCATGTAAGTCGCAATATGGGTCACTAAACCTCCGCAGCAGATGTCTCCCTTGGAGTTGCCCTTGATCTTATGCAAGTCGTCAGCCAGCATGCTTCCAAAATCAGGCACTCCACCAGTCACCATAAAAAATAAACTCAACAGCTCACCCTATCTGATCTTCTGCGGCGCCTCAGTACGCGCTAGAAGTGTCTCGCTGAATATGCGGTGGGCAATACGGAAAGCTATGTGGAAGATAATATGCTCTTTGGAGTCCCCAGGTCTCCATCGATCACTGTGCTCTACCACATGGGCTATCTCGCCCCAAAAATCTCAAGTTATGGCTCGGGAAGGAAAATAAGTAACGGTGGGGTAGGAAAGCCGAACAATCTCTCGAAACTGATCCATTGGTACAATGTAGTTCCGGTTCAGCAACCGGTACTTGATCTTGTTCCTCTCAAGGACGTGAGTGACATAACTCACGAACTCCATAGTCTGCTCGAGGTAGGCTGGAGCTCGAATCTCCATAAAATCTTCCAGCCCTACCATATAAATCATCTTCCTCAAGTCCTCCACCACGTGGAGGCACTCGAAGGCAGCAACATCTAAGAATTGCGGGGCAACAATGGGACGCCCGCAAATACGGTCAAAGTCTGCCTAGTGACGCTCATGGATCACCGGTATAGTAGGATGAGATGTAGAAGAAGGGGAAGAATCACTGGGACAATCTCTCAAAACCAGCTGGTGATCGGATCTGTTGCTCATGATTGCTGATAAGATGAACACCTCGGTTGCTCTGACAACCACCTCGACTGAGACACAACACGATTAGACCGAGGCGACCGGCTGTTCGATTCCAACTCTCTCATTTTCAAGTTATTTTCCCCTAAATCACTACCAATTGCTTCCTATGGGGTACTTATATCCTTTTAAGCAACAATAGTCGGAAACTAGGGCCGGATCTATCCTAAATCAGTAAAAAGAGATAAGTTAGGGTTTTTAAACAATTTACCCAGATTACGCAGATTCGGAGCATTTTTCTCGTAGTTTGGTGCTTGAAATCCGATCCTCTCACTTATCTTGGTGAAATCGAACCAAAAATTGTGGAAAATGAGCAAGAAACGGCGAAACGAGGGAAATCTCCGCCGCGGTTGAGCCTGAAGTGGAGAGGGAAAAGTGAGAAGAGAGAAATCCGCTTCGCCTTTTATACCCCTCGTTGAATCTGATATCATCTCAGTCGAGGTGGTCCCGACCGGACCGAGGTGTCTGACTGGATGTCAAACCTAGTCGCCTCGGTTGCCGAAGAACATCTCGGTCGAGGCACTGCGACAGCAATCGAGATGTGTCTCAGTCAAACTTCGTCTTCTCAATTTCTCGAACTTTTGTCCTTCTATTGTAGCTCCTGAGCTGTAATCCTTTCTTAGAGAGTACCTGGTTTCTGTCTAGAGGACGCCAAAAACAAAGCAAAGCAAAGCAAAAGCAAACTATCTAAAACTAAGCTAAGAAAGGGAAAAGAAAGCAATACCTTGGGTTGCCTCCCAAGAAGCGCTTGATTTAAGGTCGCTAACTGGACCGCACATCATACCTAAACAAGGTAGATCGGTGCAATCTCCTCGGCCTGGACTTCCGGTCGGTACTTCTTTAACCTATGACCGTTGACCTTAAAGCTTCCGCTTGTTTCACACCAAATCTCAACTGTACTATCCGGGAAAAACATTTTTCACAACGTAAGGTCCTATCCATCTAGATTTTAACTTACTTGGAAAGAGGCGGAGGCGGGAGTTGAAGAGTAGAACTAGATCTCCTTCTTTGAATTCCTTAGGAATGATATGCTTGTCGTGTCACCTCTTTGTTCTTTCCTTGTAGATCTTGGCATTCTCATAAGTGTTTAAGTGCAACTCTTCCAACTCAATGATGTCCAATAGTCTCTTTTCTCCGGCTTCCTTGATATCAAAATTCAGCCACTTGATTGCCCAATATGCCTTGTGTTCTAGCTCAACGGGTAGATGACAAGACTTCCCATATACCAAATTGTAAGGGGTGATACCAATGGGAGTCTTGAATGCGGTCCTGTAAGCCCAAAGAGCGTCGTCCAACTTCATAGACCAATCCTTCCTCGTCCTAGAGACGGTCTTCTCCAAAATTGCCTTGATTTCTCTATTTGAGATCTCGACCTGCCCACTAGTTTGTGGGTGATAAGGGGTTGCTACCTCGTGGATTACCCCATACTTCGATAGAAGTGCCTTAAACTTCTGGTTGATGAAATGTGTCCTTCCATCGCTAATGATGATGCGTGGTGTCCCAAAACGTGGAAAGATAGCCCGATTGAAGAACTTCAAAACCACCATGGCGTCATTTGAGGGGGAGGCAATGGCTTCCACCCATCTAGAGACGTAATCAACAGCTAGGAAAATATAGAGGTTCCCTGCGGATGATGGGAAACGTCCCATAAAATCAACTCCCCATACATCGAAAATCTCAACCTCTTGGATATTGTTGAGTGGCATCTCGTTCCCTTCTAGACAAGTTCTCTGTTCTTATGCATGCATCACAAGAAACAACAAATGTTTGCACGTACATCCTTAAATAATGTAGGCCAAAAGAAACCAGAACGTAATACCTTAGCGCACGTTTTGTGAGCGGTAGCATGTCCTTCACGAGGAAGCGAGTGACAATGCCGTATAACACAAGCAACTTCATCCTCCGGAATGCATCGTCAAAAAATCCCATTCGGACCTCTCTTAAACAGTAGAGGTTCATTCTAGTAGTAATGACGCACGTCTTTGAAGAACTTCTTCCTTTGAGCGTACATCAATCCGGGTGGTATTTCCTGGCAAACAAGGTAATTAACAATATCAGCATACCAAGGTTCTTTACCATCAGACATTTGGCAGAGCCATTGCTCCACCAACTACAAGTGACTCTCAGAAAATAAGTTAGGAAGTTTGTTGTCCTCAGTTGACAACATCTCGCTTGACGTCTCGGTTAGTGTCCGAGGGGGTGACTGAGATGTTCTTCAAATAAGAACACCTCACTTGGTCCAGAAAGTGCCTTGGTCGAGGTACTGGAATTGGGACCGTAACTTAAATTGCTTCTCTTCTCCTTGATCAGTTTCTCAATCTTAGCTCCTGGATTTGCTTCCAATGCCTTTAAGATCCGTATATCTGCATCACAAGAAGCATCTATACCTTCCTCCATTAAACTAAAACTAAGAACTCTTTCAAGAGAATCGTTAATAAGGATAGAGCTCACCAATTCTCTTGATTCTTCTTTGTCATAGATGTTGAAGATGTCATCCTCTAACGGCTCTCCTTTCATTGCAGCAAGCAATGCAAACTCCACTTGATCTCCGCCAATGTTGAATTTCAACTTGGCGTTCTTACAATCCACATTGCAACCCGAAGTTGCTAGAAATGGTCTCCCGAGAATGATAGGAACGGGATAATCTGCGGGTATGTCAAGTACAACAAAATCTATAGGTAAGTAGAAGTTACCTAACTTGACGGGAACGTCTTCCAAAATGCCCACGGGATGGGTAATGGAGCGATCCGCCATGTATAGCCTTATCTTCACCGGCTTGGGCTCTCCAAGTCCGATTCTCTCACATAGCTCCAGCGGAATGATACTGACGCTGGCTCCTAGATCACACAAGGCCTCATAAGTCACATCCCCAACTTGAATGGGAATGGAAAATGAATCGGGATCTCTTAAATTGGGTGGCATCTTCTCCTTCATGATTTGAATGAGCTCCGAAGACTTAGATGTCATCCTTACTTCTCCAAAATCTTCCAGCTTCCTCTTTCTCGATAGAATCTCTTTCAAGAACTTCCCATAGGCGGGCATCCCTAGAATAGCATCAAGGAAAGGGATGTTAATGTGTAGTTTATTCATTAGGTCAAGAAACTTACCAAAATGCTTGTCTAGATGTGCTTTGACCCTTGACCGAGAGAATGGAAGTGGTGGTTTATAAGCGGGAGGTGGAAAATAAACTTCAGATTTCTCTTTCGCTTTCTGAGGTTCCACCTCGGTTGGCACCTCGACCGAAGTGTTCCTCGTCTGATCCTGGACCGAGGTGTTCTTTGTCTGATCTGGCATCAACCGAGGCAGTGGATTTGCAGTTTTTAGTCCACTTCGTGTCGTTATTGCCATGATCTGTCCCTTGGGGTTTCTCTCTGTCCTTGCTGGGAGCTTCCTTGGATCTGTTGGCGCTTCATTCGCCTTGTTAAAGAATTGTTGCTCTAAGGCTTTTTGTGCCTTCGAAAATGAAGTCATCGATGTCTCCATAGCGTTGAGCTTGATCAAAATTGCCTCCAGCACTGCATCTTTCTTTTCTGGCCTGGGACGAACTCGATCAGGCTCCTGGCTCTTCAATAGAGTAGAAGAAGAAGAGGAGGGGTTAAAAGCATTTTTAGCATGAGAATAAGGGTTACCTGGATTTTGTTGATTAGATCTCCAATTGTTGCTGTTGGAGCTTCTATTGTTGTTGTGATTATTGTTCCGCAACCCTTGGTAATTGTTTCTTCCTTGATATCCTCTATTTTGCTCCTTCTTCGTTTGAGCTACTAAAAGCTCCTTCAATTGTTTCACATCATTGCTAAGCGAGGTGAGTTGAGCTCCATTTGGTGGTGTGTCTTGGAAGCTAACTCTCCTTGCTCCATTATTGGTTCCTTGATGGGAGTACTTCTCCATATGCAAAGCTATCTTTTCAATGAACTCCCAAGCTTCATCTATCGGCATGATCATGAATGTGCCGGCGGAAAGTAGTTGGAGATTGAATTGAGTAGCTCGATCCAATCCCTTGAAGTATATCTCTAGCAACTCGATCTTTGGAATCCCATGATGTGGGCAGTCCAATAGAACATCTTTGAATCTCTCCCATGACTTGGACAAACTCTCCTTGTCCTTCATAATAAAAGCATTGATCTTTCCCCTCATTTCAGCAGTTTTAGAGGGAGGAAACAACTTAGTGAGAAACTCCATCGTCATCTCTTCCCAAGTGTTGATTTTTTCGGGTGGAAGAGATTGATACCAAGCAAGCGCCCTGTCTTTCAAAGAGAAATAGAAAGGCCTTAGCTTGTAGTTATTATTTTCCAGCCTTGAAGGTCTCAAAGTCTCCATCAATATCTCATATTTTTGTAGATGTTGATGCGGAGATTCCCTCTCTAAACCTCCAAATTGGCATTGTCGAATCATAGATAGAATTTGCGGTCGAAGTTCATAATCATGCTCAACTGGATCACCTAGATTGACTCTGGACGCCTAACTTGCTGATTGGGGTCCATCCTCTGTCCTAGGGTTTGTGAAAGTCCAACAAAAAGAACATCTCAGACAGGCATCCGAGGTGGATGTATCTTGGTCGGGGCAACATGAACTAGGTATTGCCTCGGTCGAGGATCTGGTCGAGGCAGAAACTGGGCCCTTAGAGCAGCCATGTTTGCTTCAATTTCTTCAGTTCTAGTGCGAATCTGCTCACTCTCTCTCTCGTTGCAGTTCTTCTCTATTGAGGCGTACCTGTTCCAACGCCTCCTTCAATTCGGCTTCAAGATCATGAATGTCTTGATTGGCCATCTTAGCTTCTTTCAATCTTCGTTTGTAAGTCTTTTCTGGTTCGGGATCGTAGAGGACGATTTCCTTTTCAGCATGAGATCTTCGCATAAACCTAAGAAAAGATCATGCGAAAGCACTCAAGTAAAGTAGTCAAAAGTAACAAGGGCAATAGCCCCGAAAGACAACCGCAACCGGCGCCAAAAACTTGTTCTCTCCAAAAGGTGTGTGCAAGCTTTAATATTTATAACCCAAGAAGTATGCTTGAACAAATATGCAAACCCGTAGTGTACGGGTCAACTTTAATAAAAGCAAGAATTTCAGGGGTCGATCACAGGGACTTAGGTGAAACAAAGCACATAATCGGTTGTCAAATGTTGCAATTAACCAAAAGCAATTATAGCAATAAAAGATGATATAAGTCAAATAAGGGGAAATGCGGATTCTAGGGATTAAAGCATCTAGTTGTGATTCCGACTCAAGATCTCAAAGGATAATGCGGACAAAGTTGAGGTTTGCAAAGGGAAGGTGTTTCTAAGATGGGAATAGATTACCGGGTAAGTTTCACTGCTCACTATCCCAAACCAAAGCTCCTATTACCGGGTAAGTCTCAAGGTACTAAGGAAAGGAACTATAATCTCAAACCAACACACCACCCAAGGGAATAGAATCAACCTTTACCGGGTAAGTCTCATGCTAACTCACTGATAACACGATTTATGACGTTAGTTTTGGCACTCATTTAGATAGTTTTTCCGCTCATTCATGCATGGTTTGTACTAGTACGTGACGATTTGTACTTAATTCATGTATGTTGTCGAGATAGACGTCTACACGGACTTTTGCATGTTTTGTAGGTATTTTGGGAGCTTTTGGAGCTTAATCGATACATTCGAGGATCGTTCCTCGTGATGACACACTTCCGGACCCATTGGGAAGCAAGTTAGGAGAAAAGAAGAACACATGGGACCTTGTTGGTGCATGTCTTGCACCAACTCGTGGCTTGATGATCCATAGAAGTCTGAATCACCAAAACCACGGCCACTGGGACTTTCACGGGCGTGGAAATAGGCTGTGGTTCTCCCTGCACAACTGTGACAGCTGTCCCACGATCTCCATAACCGACCCTTGCCCTTGATGGTGTATAAGAAGTGGTCATGCAGGCTGTTGAGGGCAGACCCCATCATTCCATTCTCTTCCACACTCTTACCATTGGATTGGAGCTACTCTTGGAGGAGAAGAAACACTCTCATTTGGGGAAGAAGAAGAAGAAGCACACTAGTCTTATAGTTTTCATAGTTTTTTAGTGGTTTTGAGTAAGTTCTCATTTGCTAGGGCTGTAAGAAACGATTTGAACCTTCTTTTGAAGGGTTTAAGTCCCTCTTGACTTTGATTTAGCTTGGTTTTCTTATCCTATTTGTTTCGTTTCTCTTTCATTTCATACTCTTTCTAATGGAAGCCATGAATGTATGCTTGTTGAGTTTGATTGTTATGATGCATGTTGTTGGCTAAATAGATGCGATTCTAGGGTAAGGGAATGATGGTTATGGCTTGGACTATGATAGAATAGACTTAAATGTATCCTTGGATGATTTATTTGCTCGTACTTGAGTGTTGTTAGAAATCACGGTCTGTTCTAGCCAGACCACGGCCGTGGTTCTTAGGATCTAACCGTGATTTGTTTCTGTTCAGCTTTAAATGATAAATCTGCATGTTAGGATGTTAGATTGTTGAAATACTAGTGTTTGTTAAGCTTAATCTAGCATAGGGTGACCTAATGCTAGCAATCTAAGTGAGGAAAGAGACCTACCCGGTGATTTTCGATCTTAAGTACCAAAGACGATGAACTCTAGGTAGTAGTGAGCCTCATAAGCCGCTATTGGATAGAGTGTGCTAGGATTGATGTTTAGGACTTACCTTCCCGAGACTTACCCGGTAAGGAGAGGTTAGATCCCTAGATAGCAATCCAATTTGTGTAGATTTCCCAACCCTAGGCTCCTAGAGACTTACCCGGTAATAGGACCTTAGTTGTGGGATTAGTGGATCATGAGACCTACCCGGTGATTGGTTTCATTTGAGAAACACCCTTTCCCAACATACCATAGTTGATCCAAGGAATGATTAGAAGCTTGAGTCCAATGCCATAACCGGAATTCCTAACCCCTAGAATCCGCTCTTCTTTCTTTGATTATCTATCTCGTGTTTGTGTTTGCTTATTTATGTTGCTAGCTTAGTTGTTTGTTAATCTTGCATGATTTGTGATCCTTGATTGATCACCACAAAACCAATCCAAAAACATTGAGATTTTCATTTCTTTATTTCTTTCTCTTTTCTCAAACTAGGTCTACACTATCCTTAGTCACTATTTGATTCAATTTCACCTTAGTCTTTGTGTTCGACCTCGGAATACTATCCTTACTACAAAACGACCCATACACTGTGGGTTCGCCAGGAGTTAGGAAAAATATATCGAGTTATAAATTTAAGACTTTTGCGTGCATACACAAAACTAGCGTAACACTCACAAAGATGGGATGAAGGCACACTCAAACCCCAATAAAGGATAAACCTTTATTACCTACACTCATGATCTTGGGTATACAAACAAAGGAATCACCGGGTAAGTCTCATCCTAGGCTTGCGTTGAACCAGAATAGGTGTAATAAGAATAGGATTTGGCAAACTTAAACTCTTAACTCAGTTTCGGATCAGGAAAGGTTCACCTCGTTCAGTCAAGTTTCACCCCGGCCGAGATGTTCATCGACTGAGCGAGGTGTTCTAGAGAGTTAAGAAAAAGGCTCGAGCTTTCAGGGTCCTACTGGGATTAAGATCATTCTATCATCGTCTTTCCCACAACCTTCAGCCAATCACCTTAGACTCGCATAAGAAACTTAGCCAACAATCATCATGATAACAATAATCAAATCAATGGGAAAGGAATCAATATTCGAACAAGAAAACCTTAAGAAAAAGGTCTCAATAACTGAATCAAATATCAAACAAACAAGCGTTCCTCAATCACAAATCAGCTAAGACAACAAACCAAAGAAATCTAAGAAAGTCTTACAAACTTCTTCCAAAGCTTACTCCAACTATGATTCCTTCCTTCCTTGAACTCCAATCCTTCAATACTTCCTTCAAACCTCCAGAAAATTCCTCAATTGCTGGATGCTCTAAGCATGGTTGAACTTGTGGAAAATCCAACCCTTTATATAGGAGAATTATCTTCCAAAGATAATAATATTTTAAAAAGATAATTTTCCATAAAATATATCCATATCTCTAAAATAGATCTCCCAAAAATAATATCTTCCTTCCAGAAATCCAGCCAAAAATATGAGATATCTTCCTTCCAAAAATAAAAGATCTCAGACAAAAATAAAGATCTTGCCGGAGACAGGGTGTCCGCCTCGGTCGCGACGCTCCTCAAGATCACCTCGGTCGAGGTGGTACTGTAGCTGACCGAGGTGAATCTCAACTGAATGTGAAATCTCTCGAATCTAGTCCAAAGTTAATCTTCTTAATCATTTCCATGCTTCCTGAGATCTTCCTTAAGCTCCAGAATGTAGCTCCAATGACTCCTTAGCTCCTTTAGCTCCATTTTAGTCCAAAACGTGCCATTTTACCTACATTTACAATGAAACTAGATGTAGACCTCGATTCCCACAAAAGTAGATGAAACAATAATATAATCAAAGAATATACATCCATACATGCAGATTTATGAAGATAAAACGTCTAAACCAGCCCCAAAATATAGACTATAATACATGTTATCACCCACCCGAGCCATTCCCTTACCTTATGTCAATTTCCTCTCAAAACTTTTCGCCTACTTCTCTATTGATACCTTGAATGAGGACCAACAGGTGTCAATGGGGAAGGTAGACGAAAAATGCTTTGAATGTCTAGGGATTGAAAAGACGTTGGCTGGGGAATGGAAGATCAAGGAAAGGGTTGTGGCTTCATCATCTTTTGCTTCTGAGTTGCCAGAAAAAAGGCTGGACGCATTGGAATTCGGACTTGACAATCTTCGAAGGGAGATGGTTGATTTTAGGTCTGATGTGTCGGACAAGCTTGATGTCACACATGAGCTGTTGTTGATCGTGCATGCCAAGGGAAATAAAATGTTCTATTTGAATGCACTTATGTTTACTACTGTTGGGAGTATTTTGCATGTGAGTGAAGATGTTGCTCAACATACTAGTGAGGTAGCGGCAAATGTGTTGCTTAATTGTCAAAAGAGTGTGAAGAATCAACCTATTCTTCGCCCAACACATGTAGAGCCAACCATTCTAACCCTCGAGGAGCATGGAGTCATAAAGAAGTATAGGGATGCTGAGAAGGAGCGTCGGGTAGATGAGTACAAGTAAATAAAGATCTTGGATGAAGCTCATGCAAGGTGGATGAAGATGTGTCAAGACAATGTTCGAGGCAAGAGCACCACTTGTTGGTACTAGGAATCGATTTCAAAGCCTTGATATCGATTTCAAGGCCTTGAAATTGGATGTCGAGGCCTTGACATGTAATTAAATTTTCCTTTTTTTTTTTACTTACAAGGCCTTGAAATGCGTTTGTGGGTTATTCTTTGAAACTTGTTTTCTTATTTTGTTCAACTTGAGTCTGTAATATTTTAAAAATCCCGTACTTTAATTCCTTTTCTCCCTTGTTGAAAGACAAAGGGAGAAATATATGATCCAACATTTCTGCATTCTGCATTTTGTTGAATATTTTGCATGCATATATCTAACATTAAATGGATGTACGATATTTGTTTTGTCTTCCATCAAGGGGGAGATTGACAACTCCACCTTTGCTATATATTGTTTTTTTTAATGATGGAAGACTTAACAGAAAATGCGGTTTTATAACCAACAAAAATCGATTATATTTCTAAATTGCTTGTCTTGGTTTGTTTGTTAAATATGTGTATAGGTTATGAACAATATCAGAAGAAGAGCTCGGCTTAAGATTTACTACAACAATCAATAAACAAGCACAGACCTAGGAAAGATAAGATCTTAAACGAACAACCAACCAATAAAGAAGATCTTGTTGTAGAAGATAGATGTTTGTAGAGACAATCTCGGTGAAGATCTCATTGAAGACTTCGAACGGCTATAAAGGAGTTTGTTGAAGATCTCGAACGGTTGAAGAGAAGATCTCGGCTACAAGAAGATCTTACTCGCAACGGCTAGTTCTCAAACGACATGAGAAGACCTCGTTCAACAAACTGAAGATTTTGTGGAAGAAAGATGTTGCAACGGCTAGAAGATAAGGGCTAGAAGAAGATCGTCCATAGAAGACTATAAAAGACACATCGGTTGAAGATGAAGACACCGAGCTTACAAGTAAAACAATTCAAGTCATCTTCATCGATCCAGAAGTTTATCTACCTCTATGACCATTCTTAAGTTTATTTGTTAGAGTGAGATAAACACAAGAGCTACATTCGCATATCATCTTAGTGTTATATTTGATTGTGTTACTCTACGAGGTAACTAGGCTATTATTGCTAAAATATGAGTTGACTAGATCGTAGCATTGAGGCTACATTGAGAGAAGAAGGGAAGTTCTTCTAGGTTGTATCTAGGACTCAAAACAAGCAGATAATAGATAGTTAGAATCCTAGGGTCGAAAACCCTAGGCGGAGAGTAGACTGTTAGGGTCAAACTTTGTAAACATATCGTATGCCGATTTTTTTAATTTCCGCACCTTATATCGTTTTATATCGTGACTAACAACTTTTTGTAGGTTTCGAAGTAAAGCGCTTGAGATTCACTTCAAAGCCTTGAGAAACAGTTTTGTCACTAAGCACAGAGATCGACTTCAAGGCCTTGAGAAGGTATGTTGTAGTTTTTGGTATAGTTTTACATGTAAAAAACCGAGCAACATTTTTGTTTGTTGAAACGATGAGGACCAATCAAAATGCTCTAGTTTGTGGTGGGGTATCCGCTTTGAATGATATTGTGTTCCTTTTTGTTTTGTATATTGTAGCTATGATTTCATCGACACAGTTCCTATCTTGGCAGCATTCAGGACTATATGTTTGGAGAAAGTGTGTGATGCTTCCTCCGAGCATCTTGGTTTAAACCTTTGGACGTGATCTCTGAGGATGACCCATACGAAGATCTACTAGATGTTTACCAGTATGTGTACGATGAAGAGTATGCTGACGTAGATGATGATGATGAAGATCTTGAAGATGACTATTTGAACAACTCTTCAAGCATCAATATTGGTAATAAGACGTATTGACATACTGAATAACAATATCACATTTGTAATTATCCACAGTGGAGATACAATGAAATATACACACATGGTACAAACAACAAATCAGATGCAAAAGAGAACAATTGACAAGAATTCTCATCGCCATTCAGGAAGAAAGACATACGAAAGTGTATTACGAAAAAAGAAGGAAAAACCAAAATAGTTTAGATGGCTCTTCTCTCTCCTGCTTTCCCGGTGTAAACTACTGCTTGCACCACCCCAGTACGGCCTCCCCGGCCGTGCCCCGCCCTTCCCCCGCCCTCCCACATGGCTGGCTCCCGGAGATCCCGAAGACATAGCATCAAACTGTCCGAGCTGCACCGTCCCCCCTACCTCACCACACCCCACTCAGTAAGCAGATACCCCCTGCATCGCCCACTTCATCGGAAAAGAAGACCAAACCTGTTCCTGACGACCTCATCCGGTCCAATAACCTTAGACTCACATCAAAAACCCCTACCCCGCCGGCCCTTGCTTCTGTCCTCGCTTTTCCACCCTTATGCCCTAGCTCACCTCAAGCTCCCCCAGAGGATACCATCCTTGTTGATGACATGTTAACCCCTAACCGGAGCATGGACCAGGAATCTAACCCCGACCCCTCAGGGACCGTGCTGCTTCCTGAAAAGCAATCCATCATGATGCCATGCCCACCTAGCACCAACCCTTCAGCTACCCAGCATGCATCTAAAGCAGCCCCTCCACTTTCCCATGCAGCCCACACTACTCCCGAGATACCACTAAAGCATGCAGCAACAAACTCTCCACCTCCCGACCCTTCACGTCCCCATGCACCGTTACCTCTGCCTTCCTCCCTTTCGAACCATTCATGCTCTGCCAATGGAGGCCAGCATCTTCCCTCAATGATTAACTACAATGAAATCGTTTCGAAAGGCCTTTCCTGGAACCACGTACCCCTCGCATTCACCCCTGGGATTGAAGATGGAGTCATTCGCTTCACTGAAGAAGAGGTATCGGATACACTACGGAAATGGCATCTCTCACTTGTTGGGTTTCCCCTTGGAAATCAGATCTCTTTCCAAAGAATGTCCAAGTTTGTTGGGGAATTTTGGAACACTATTCCTACTCCGAAAATTCTCCGGAATGACAAGGGCATCTTCGTGTTCCAGTTCGCATGTGAAGACGATTTGAACTCCATACTCCTTGATAGCCCCTGGATGGTTAATGGATCTACTACAATACTTCTCAAACGCTGGGCTAAGGACCTCCCACTTGACTACTCCAGCCTCAACTCCGTCCCCATCTGGGTCTCCTTGCACGATCTCAATTATAGGTTCTGGTCTGCGCATATGCTATCCAAGATTGGCTCCGCCCTGGGCACACCTATACTCACTGACGCCGTTTCTGCCAACCATGAAAGGCTGGGGTTTGCCAAAATCTTGGTTGACATTAATGCCTCCAGACCCCTCCTGAGAGAGATCACGCTTATGGGCCCTGATGGCACCTCCTTTGTTCAGAAAATAACCTACGACTGGTTCCCACCCCGCTGCGACTCCTGCTTGGTGTTCGGGCATGTATGCCCCCAGTCTAAGTCGTTCAAGTCTTCTGTTGAAGCCCCTCCCAAGGGATTACGCAAAGCTTTTACCCTCCCACCCGATCCAAACCCTATTCCTATCCTCCCCACTCCGGATCCATCACTGCTGATCCGTCCAGTGGCCACCCTCCTAGCCAAACATGCCCGAAACATCACCACTCCTGAACCATCGTCTCTGGTCACTGGTATTGAAGCCCACTCCCACCAACGTATACCCACCACCACTGATATAGTTGTTTCCTCCCTATCTCAACACCCTGAGCTTTCTGGAGGAAATAACACAATACCTCTCCAACCTCATGGTGAAGCCACTCCTAACGAAACTGCTCCCCTTTCCCCAATCCCCTCAACTTCCTCAGCCCCCTCAACTCCCTCAACTTCCTCAACTCCCACAACTCTTTCAACTCCCTCAACCTCCTCAACTCCCTCATTGATTGTGAGTGCCATCAATGATTCCAGCAAAACCGCTCAATGATGATGCTTCGTATATGTACATGGAATATTAGAGGTCTTAATGATCCCTCTAAACAACGAGCCATCCAACAACTTGCCAAGAGGCACAACCTAGACGTGATTGCCATCCTAGAGACTAGACTCAGATCCAAAAATGAAACAAAAATCTCCAAATCCCTCTTCCCCTCATGGAGCCAAATCTCCAACTCTCACATCTCCCACAATTGCCGCATATGGGTATGGTGGAACCCATCAAAACTCCACCTCAATGCATCCATCATCACTGACCAAATTGTCCATTGTCGCATTACAAAGCCTTTACCTAACCCTGATCAAACCACCATTGCGGAAGCCTCATTCATTTATGCTCACAATGCTCCTGAGGCCCGCGTTGATCTTTGGAACGCTGTTCATACCTTGAGCCTCCTCAACACTTGCAACCCTTGGGCGTTGATGGGGGACTTCAACGTCACTCTTTCACCTAATGAGAGAACCTCCAACGGCCTTGCTGCCTCCTCTCAACCATCTACTGAGCTCGCTAACTGCTTTAGGCGTTGCGGGATTGAGGATCTGCCTTTCACTGGTTGCAAGTTCTCGTGGAACAACAAGCAATTTAACCCACGCATTTGGAGCAAGCTCGACCGCATCCTATCCAACCCTTCTTGGCTCACCACCTTTCCCCACACAAAAGCCCATTTTGACCATGCTGATGTATCCGATCACTCGCCTGCTATGCTCTACACTGCGGAGATAACCCCCTGGAGGTCTTTCCCCTTCCGTTTCAACAATGACTGGATCAACCATGATGCTTTCCTGGACACTGTCAGGGCTGTCTGGGACTCGGACGTTGTTGGGAATGCTATGTTCCAACTAGCCAGGAAGTTGAAGAACCTTAAACCTTTGCTCAAAAAATTCCCTAGTGTCAAGCTGGAAGATCTCCACACTAGTATTGATGTGCACCGTAAGTTGCTTCACGCCTCTCAAGCAAAGCTCCAAACAAACCTTAATGACGCCTCCATTCATGCTGAGGAGGCAAGGCATCTTAATGCCTTGAACGAGAGTTACAAGTCCCTGCACACCACACTGGCGCAGCTCTCTAAAGCGAAGTGGTACTCACATGGAGACCAATGTTCTTCATACTTCTTCAAAAGCATCAAGAATCGAAGGTGTGGCAATAATATCAAAGCTATCCGAACCAGTGATGGCTCTATGTCCTTTGATCCGACTACTATTGATAACACCCTGGTCAATCACTTCAAGCTAGTTCTTAACCCCCAAAGCATACCACCACTCCATCCGTACCCCAGTGTTAACCTGCCCACCCTGAGCCTTGAGGACATTACTTCCTTGAACGCCCTTGTTACCCCTGATGAGATCAAGTCTGCTTTCTTCAGCATCAGCCCCAACAAAGCTCCTGGACCTGACGGTTTTAGCTCCTTATTTTTCAAATCAGCATGGGGTATCATCCACAAGAGCTGCACTGACGCCATCATGGACTTTTTCACTGTGGGTAGACTTTTGAAGCAGGTTAACCACACCTCAATCTCATTAATTCCCAAGTGTGATTCCCCTCAAGCTCCCACCGACTTTCGGCCCATCTCTTGCTGCAACACAATCTACAAGGCCATTGCTAAGATAATATCTGCCCGCCTCAACTCTGTGCTTCCCAGTCTGATTAGTTGCAACCAAAGTGCATTCGTCTCCAAAAGATCCATAAAGCACAATGTGCTGCTTTGCCAGGAATTATTGCATAAATATGGCCGGAAGAACATCTCCCCAAGAGCTGCTATCAAGATAGACATTTCGAAGGCCTTTGACACTGTTAATCACGACTTCATTCTTCATTGTCTCCAACAGATGGGTTTCCCAACCCAATTTACAATGCTGATCAAAGAGTGTATATCTACTGCTTCCTTCTCAATAAATGTTAATGGTTCGCTTAGAGGTCACTTCCGGAGCTCTCGGGGGCTGAGGCAAGGTTGTCCCCTATCACCTCCCCTCTTCTCAATTGCCATCGAATTCCTCACTAGAATGCTCCAATCTAGTACCTCCAGCCCTGACTTCAATTTTCACCCTCGATGCTCTAACCCAAAAATCACCCACTTAGCATTCGCTGATGATCTCCTACTGCTAAGTAGAGGCGACACCCAATCCATTAAAATACTCATTGACACCCTCCAGGCGTTTGGCAATGCATCGGGTCTTGTCATTAATCCTTCTAAATCTTGCCTTTACCTGGGTGGTATGGAGAGACACGAAATTGAGGATGCTGTCCATGCCTCGGGGATGAATGTTGGGACCCTCCCCTTCCTTTACCTTGGTGTCCCTCTTGGTAGCAGGAGACTTAATTGCACCGACTACCTCCCTCTTATCTCAAGGATCACTAAAAGAATCCACTCTTGGAATGCTAAAGCCCTCTCTTATGCAGGAAGAGCCCAAGTCGTTAAATCCATCCTTTTTGCTATAAGCCAATATTGGAGCTCAATGTTCATGATACCTGCAAAGGTCATTACTCTGATTAATTACCACATTCGATCCTACTTCTGGACTGGTACGGATTGCAGCTCGCGAGCCCTGGTTGCTTGGTCCAGCGTTTGCTCCCCCAAGAGCCTTGGCGGGCTTGATTTCCCTGATCTATCTGCCAAGAACAAGGTGAACTTCGCTAGTCTCATCCATGATCTCGATCATGGCGATACCAACATCTGGTCTTCCTGGGTCAAGAGGCATCTTTTCAAACGATCTCAATCCATATGGAATTGCACTGCTAAACCCCATCACAGCTCTTTCTGGAAAGCCCTCCTCCGGATTAGAGACTCCATTTCCCTCCATCTCTATAGGGGCAGGAGTGGTGACACCCTGTCTAAACCTGATGGTTCCTTCTCCAGGAATAAAGCACTCGAGATCTTCACCACTGACCGTCCCATCCCTAACCCTAACCCATTCAATTCTATTTGGATGCGTACCAATCAGCCCAGATGTAGTTACACTGCTTGGCTTGCTGCTGTCAAGCGCCTCCCCAACCTTGACAAACTCCGATCCTGGAACCTAATTGCCAACGACACCTGCCAACTTTGTCGCACCTCTAGTGAAAATGATGACCACCTTTGGCACCATTGCAGCTACAGCTCACTTGTCCTTGACATCGTTTCTCGTTGGACTCGTACTCCCTACCCAGCTCCCTACCTCAACAACCTTTGGCTCTGGCTGGATTCCTGGGCCACCCGCAAACCCAACCCATTGGATACAATTAGAATCGGGACTATCACCTCTTTCATCTACCACATTTGGCGTGCCAGAAACAACGTTGTCTATAACAGCTCCTTTACCAGGGCTGTTGATTGCGCTGCTGAGATCATAAGGACCACCAAACACCATCTTGAATGCCGCTGGAAATGCAACACGATTGACAGAACGGATATTGCCCTCCTCCTCACGAACCTCGCTTAACCCCTCTCTCCATGGCTCTATTTTTGCTTATGTATGCTGTTTGTTTCTGATCTTTTGATCCTTGTTTCTTGCAATCCCTTTGTACTGTAAATTCTTCTCCTTCAATACAAATTAACATTTCAAAAAAAAAAAGAAATATACACACATGTAGGCATGAGCATGTGCTCTAGCAACCAGATTAGTAGGTGTTTGCAGATAGTTATCCACCGTGAAAACTATAGTATCCTTCCAGGTTCCAATGCCCACTACATAGTGTTTTTTCATGTCAAAGTAAGCGTCCGAGGTGATTTCTCAGTATGACTAATTAACATCATACTACATTAGACAAAATTATGTCATCAATAACAAAAGGAGAATGGAGAGCTCGGGCACTAACTATCCAATTTAGGTTCTTCAATAAGGAATATTATCTTACCTTGTCTTGATAAAAAAAATGGTAAAGAAAATAGATTAAAGAAACTCAATGGTCAATCCTACAAAATATCATAGCATATCAGCTCAAATACTTATAACGAATGTTCTCGGGCAGCGGGTCATTAACAAGATTCATTCACAAGGAGAAATGATTCGTTGAATCATACGAGCCTTTTATAACGAAGCCTAGTCATCAGAAGAGTATGTTAGCCACCCTCTTGATGATACAAATGATGTCAAATTACACAAAAAAAGATAGGAGGCCATATGGTGGCATCATCAAGAGGTTGTTTAACATATTCTTCTGATGACCAGGGGGGCAATATGATACAGTGGATGTCGAATTACACAAAAAGCCAGTAATATTGCCCCCTTTGACCTCATAGGTTCGTTAACGGTCAACAAACTTTGTGTAATTCGATGTCAGTTGTATCATCAAGAGGGTGGTTAACATACTCTTCTGATGACCAGACTTCGTTATAAGGTGAGGCCCGTATGATTCGACGAATCCCTTCTCCTCGTGAATAAATCTTGTTAATGACTTACTGCCTGAGAACATTCGTTTATAAGCATTTGAGCTCATATGCTATGATATTTTGTAGGATTGACCTCTAGGTTTCTAGGTTTCTAGGTTTCATTAATCCATATTCTTTACCAATTTTTTTTCATCAGACAAGGTAAGATAATAACATTCCTTGTTGAAGAACCTAATCTGGAAAGATAGTGCCCAAGCTCTCCATTCTCCTTATGTTACTGATGATATAAATTTGTCTAATGTAGTATGATGTTGAATGCAGTCATAGTGGGAAATCACCTCAAACGCTTACTTTGACATGATAAAACACTATGTAGTGCATTGAACCCTGGAAGGATACTATAGTTCCCACTGTGGATAATTATCTGCAAACACCTACTGATCTTGTTGCCAGAGCACATGTTCACGACCTACAGCTGTGTATTTTTCATTGTTACTCTCCACTGCATAATTACAAATGTGATATTGTAATTCATTATGAAAATACGTCTTATTACAAAAATTGATGCTTGAAGAGTTGCTCAAGTAGGCATCTTCAAGATCCTCATCATTATCATCTACGTCAGCATACTCTTCATCATACACATACTGGTACACATCCAGTAGATCTTGTAAACGGGTCATCCTCAGAGATCACGTCCAAAGGTTTAAACCAGGATGCTCGGAGGAGGCATCACACACTTTCTCCGAACATATAGTCCTGAATGTTGCCAAGATAGGAACTGTGTTGATGAAATCATAGCTACAATATACAAAACAAAAAGGAACACAATATCATTCAAAGCAGATACCCCACCACAAACTAGAGCATTTTGATTGGTCCTCATCGTTTCAACAAACAAAAATGTTGCTCGGTTTTTTACCTGTAAAACTATACCAAAAACAAACAGCATACCTTCCATCAAGGGAGTGACGGAGATTAAGAGCTTCAAAAGGATGCTTGCACTGGGGGCACTTTGGGTAGTCATCGTATGAAGCCTATAGTAGGATGCACATCACACTGTAAAGCGATAAATACCCTCCATCAATATCAATTTTATTTCTTACTATCACTCAAAACCTAAATGTTTGTCCACATTTTGCAGCGAATACTTCATTTCTTTGTAAACATCAAACCCACATGATTAAGATAATCTTATACATTTAGAATATCATAGCCCTGAAATAACCATTTGTTAAACAAACAACCAAGAAACAAATTTCATTACTAATTAAATCTTCAGCAAAAGGAAGGATTATGTTCATGGCTTAACCAAGAAGTGAGATGAACAGATAGCAATTTTCATATGTAAAGTACTTCCATCATATGCTTCCACCAGAAACTTTTCACACCTTCACCTCCATAAACATTTAATTATCCTGAACAATCTTTCGCTCAGAAGAATAAATTCTCAAAACACAAGAAATCCTTAACAGAAGAAAAATCTACTTGATCATCACCATTCACGACAAAATCCAGATGACCCGAAACAAATTAAGGAGACACAAATATAGTTGGAGGAAGCGAAAGACAAACCTTTAATGAATACGGTCTCTTGAAAAGCGATATTGGCCAAACAAACCGCACATACCCCATGATGGCAAGGATGCTCAATAGATCCCTTCTCACCGTCCATAAACCTCTTCATTTAACCCTGTAGCAAAGGGATTTATTTGGGATTAAAAAATGCAAATCCAGACGAATCATAGACAAACCCAAATTCCGCCTATATCTTCCAAGAACATCCCAAAAGATTCATTAGGTTTATGCCGAAAATAAGAAAGATCTAATCCAAAAACAAAAAAAAAAAAAAAACAAATCGAAATCCATCGATTATTAAATATCTGATCTTGGAGGGTGAGATTTTCAACACCTAAAGACAGTTTATCGAAGTCGATCTGCATATAAGAACCGAAAAAACAAAATGAAGCAAGCCGATTTGCATATAAGAACCGGAAAAACAAATAGAAACAAAACGAAGAAGCCAAAGATTGGAAACGAAACGAAGATTGGAACCATAGTAAATACCGTAACACTGAAGGATGAAGGAGGAAGAGGATCTCACCGGTGAAGGATAAGATGATCTTGTCGGTGAAGGAGAAGAAGATCTCGCCGGTGCAAGAAGAAGAGTTTGTCGCCGCTGAAGGCTGAAGGAGGAAGAGGATGAGAACCTAGTAAAACAAATGAAGGAAAACCGTAGTTTAGAATTACGGCACTCGTGTGGTGGTGTATTTAAATATTGATGCTTTTTAATAAAATATTATCAGTTTGTGTACGTAGAACTAATTCTATATTTATGAAAAAATTTAAATTAAATATTTTTTTTAATTTACCACTAATAAAAAATTTGTAAGAAAAAAAAATATATAATTTTTAACTTACAAAAATCTTACCTATCTTTTGTTTTTTTGAAAAATATTTGTAAAAAAAAGCATAAACAAAATATATATTTTAAAAAAATAGATTTTATTAAAAAAATTTAAAATTATTGTTTATGTGATGGTGTTTAGTCCGATCGAAAAAAATCCAACCAAATTAATTAGTCGGAATCAAAAAGTATTTTTATTTAAAAAAAAAAGAAAAAAAACAGTAAAATAGATTTATTTATAAAAAACAGTAAATAGAATTTGTAAAACAGCTTTGTAAAAAAAAAAAATTCAATCAGATTAGTTAGTCGGAATTCAAATGTATTTTTATATAAAAAAAAAGCAGTAAAATAAATTTATTTATAAAAAAGTAAAAAAATTTGTAAAACAGTTTTACAAAAAAAAATCCAAACAGATTTTGCAATAAAGAGTAAAATACATCCAAATATATCTATTATAATTACTAAAACAGAGCACGGGCTGATGACGTGGCGCGCTGTGGATGCAGGATTTTTGAAATTGAGCTCCCACAATTAAAGCCAATAAATCTTTATTTTTTACACTATTTTTTAAACCATAAAATCTTTTATTATTAAAATAATAATTTTATAGAAACTAAATCAATATATCTTTATTTTTTACACTATTTTTTAAACCATAAAATCTTTTATTATTAAAATAATAATTTTATAAATCTTTATCAGTTTAACAACCAAATCACCTTAACAACCAAATCATTATATTTATAAATTAATATTGATAAAAAGATATTAAAATTACTAAATCTTATATAACAATCTTACGTCCAAACATATTTTCAGAATTTTCAGAATCTTCTCCAGAGGTAGTGCTTTAACGCTATCTTCATTCTCCATTATTGTATCTAATTTATACTTTCATTGAATTTGATCAGGCTTCAAGGGATCGTCGTCCTCGCCAGTTGATAGCGAGCGTTTCATCGACGAGAAATAAGCAATCTCTGCATCCAAGGTATACTAATTTAACGCCTTTCACTTAATCCATTCATGCATCCAAGGTATACTAATTTAACGCCTTTAATTGAAACCATTAGTGATTATGTACGCCTTGGTTGTTTTTAGAATGATTTCGTATGTTTGCTTGCTGGTGGTATAAGCATGAATTTGCTTCTCAAATCCACAAGATTTGTTTTGTAGGATTGCTTTCACTTTGCCGATTCAATTGATAGCTATATATTGGATATTGTATGAAATGTGATGGAACGAACCATCTGATCTTACTCTCATTGACTTCATTCATGCAGTACAAGTTATCAGGGACCGGAAACAAAATCAGTTGATACCCAGCATTTCATCGCAGCCTGCATCCAAGGTATACTTAATCATTCGGTTTTAAGTTATTTTATTACTATTATAATATTATATGGCTATCCGTGAGTTATTTTATTATGTAATTTACCCAGCCTGCATCCAAGTTAAATTAGTATACCTCTGATCTTACCCAGCCTGCATCCAAGGTAAATTAGTATACCTCTGATCTTACCCAGCCTGCATCCAAGGTAGTAACGTAAATGGAGCAGCAAAGAGATGATGATTATGACGTGGAGGCTGGAGGCACCAAATGCTTTTAAGTTATTTTATTATGTAATTTATTTTAGCTTATTTACTAATTAGTAACATCTAATTGAATCTATTACTTTATTTGAACAGACTTCACAACAGGAGACATAAATCATGAACGGTTCACATACTTTGGATGAGATCAACTTGAACTACCGCCTTAAATGGAATATCATAGTTACGGTTTGTCACTTGTGGAATAACTTTTCGTGGAAAAATCCCGCGGAAATCTACTCAATGGATATGATATTATCGGATCGGAAGGTATAGTATACTTCTATAGACAATATAGTTATTTAAATAATATTTTTTATTTTTTATGGACTAATAACTTTTTATTATGAATGTCATTGTAGAGGAACAGAATATTTGCAAGTATTCGAAATGAGGAAATTGATCAATATTCATTTCTACGTGTGGGATCAAGTTATTCGATTACCAATTTTGGTATATCGAATAAACACGGTCAATTCCTATATTCTCCATTGCCTCATAAGATATTATTCTTTCGGAACACGTCTTGTATTCCAGTAGATATGCCTGAAATTCCGAAGAATGTATTTTATTTAACCGATTTTCAGACCATTTGGAGTAAAGAAGTTGATAAACGTCGTTTAGTAGGTAAGTTTTGTATATATATATATATATATATATTATTTTAATTCTAAGTAATATGAAATAATTCTTGCTTTGTCATTATTTACAGATGTTATTGGCCAGTTGATATCAATCGGTCCAATAAACGAAGAGCATAAAAGAAGAGATATATATATTCGGAACTTAAGGTCGGTAATCATTACATATTGTTCACGGTACAAAACTAATATAAACCTATATAACATCATGTTTATATTGTTCTTATTTCAGAAACGAGACTTTGAAGTGCACCATGTGGAATCCATATTGTTACCAATTTGACCGTTTTGAAAAAAACAGTCAAATGAAAGACCTTGTCATACTAATTTTACAATTTGTTATGATAAAGGAATGGAGTGGTAAGAAACATGTATTTTACTTTTTGTTAGATTTAATTTTATTCTTAATAATATATAAAAATTTTAGATCCCATTTTTTTAAACAAATAAAGTAACATTTACTTTTTAATGTTTTTTAGGTCAAAATTATGTTTCTAATACGGTTGGAGGCACCAAGATATTATTTGATGATGATATTACAGAAATATCGCAATTCAGAAAAAGGTAAAATATTTAAAAAAATTAAAATAAATTTTATCTCAGTTTTTTTACATTTAAGATTATACCACTAATCTTTAACTTGTATTTTTTTGGAACAGCTTAATTGATCTCAATAAATCTGGTGCCCTTCCAAATATATCAGTTCCAGAAATTGTTCCCTCATACTCTATATCAGATCATTTTCTTATTAAAAACCCGAGGAAAACAATAAGGGAGATTCTTGATACTACGGAGGCGGGCTCATGTGTTACTATTGCAACCGTGGAAAGCATCGATGATTTGTTTGGATGGTATTATAATGCATGTAAAACATGCATGTCGAGGCTTGAGGTGGACGATAGCAAATACAAATGCAAGAGATGTGACAAAATCGTCCAATTTCCTATTCCTAGGTACGTAGTTATGAAATTATGTATCATAATACTATTCCATAAATCGTATTAAAATTGATTTGTTTTTAAAAAATCAATTAAACTTTAACATTATTTTCTAACCAGGATGAAACTGTCCTTGAGGGTTACGGATACGTCGGGGAGCACCGTGTTCATTATGTTTGAGAGGCAAATTAATCAGATAGTCAAAAAGTCTGTGTCTACTATACAAGAGTCGGTGCCGAAGGTATTGTTTTTAGGATTTGATTTTTGTAAAGTACATATTACTTTTTCCTAATATTTAATACCCACTACACTTAATTGAATGTTTCTTCTAACAGGATGCTGAGATGTTTGAAATCCCAAGTGACTTCAATGTTTTTGTAAACAAAACATTTTTGTTTACAATTGTCGTATCAAATTACAACATTGGTCAAAAGGGCAATTTTTCTGCTGGATATACCATAAGTAAATTTACCGACGATCCTGTCATTATAAAAGAGTTCAAAGTTATACATTCTATTCCGGAGGTAACTAGACAAATTAAATAATAAGCAAATACAATTTTGATTATTTTATTATGTTATTATATATAATCATATATTCTAATCGTATGATATATTTTTTATTCAGGATGTAACTATTGAATGTAGCGAACAAGTTGACCATGTGAGCATTACTCCCTCCAAGAGAAAAGCCGGACATACAATGGCAGATTATAACACATCCTCAAGTGACATTCCGCATGATGACCGTGGCAAGCGTAAATTGTTCGAGGATGATAGTGAAACAATCGATCTTGAAAAAGAGTTAGATTGTGACGTTCGCCCAATTCATAAGTATGTCAATGTGAAGGTCGAGAAATGAGCCATATGGCCAACGAATGAAACTTGACGTATTTTTTAGATACATTATCTCTCTTCCCGGTTTTATTTTAATTACACATGAACGAATTTATAGTTTGTTTTCTTTTTTATATCTTATTGCAAATAAAATATTCGACGAGAGATTGATTTGCCAGTTTATATACAATTAATATCACTGCATAAAATATTCGGAGATGTTGTTTATTATGTTCGGATCTAATTTTGTATGATTTAATGATTTAACCTACCCGATTAAAGCCAATAAAAATTCAAAAATCCGAACATTTAATTTTCAAAAAATCGTTTTCGATCAAAATAGAAAATATATTTTTTTAAACATATCCAAATTTGATTTGATTCTCCTATAGAATTCGTTCATGTCTATCGGATCTACATAAAAGAATTGATAAAACATGAGATATTCCGGTCGTAATAATAATTCAAATTTTCTATCAATATATCATATTGACATTTTTTATATAAAAACATTTAAATACGAGCCTACGTATATGTATGTATAAGAAAGAAACTACTTGTAACATTCCACTACAAAAGAATTTGGGCCCAAATAAATTGAATACTTAAGAAGCCCATTTTAGAATGTGTAAGCTCAAATATATGAAGTCAAGGTGACAACTTGGATCATTAAACCTAATCTGTATCCCTTTATAAGAGACCTTACGTGGCTCATCCAAATTAGTTTCCCACCTCCAATTCAGCAGCGTAGTTGTCGAAGGTAATATCATCCACTTTCATAATATAAATTTTTATTCTGCATTTTCTAAAGTTTAAATTGTTTAATTCATGTTTTCAAATCTTATTTCAGCAATCATGGAACATCGCCATCGCTATCAAGAAGGAAGTAAAGTTGAAGTTATCGGTTCAGAAGAAGCATATTTAGGTTCGTTCTACGAGGCAACCGTTCTGCAATATATTCCCTATAACCATTATGTGATTGAGTACGTTAATTTGATCGATATGGGAACAAGAGAGCCATGGGTTGAAGTTGTTCCGTCTACTGTACTTCGACCGTGTCCGCCTTCAAACAACCGTCAACGGTATTATCCCCGTCAAACAGTGGATGCCTTATACAAAGATGGTTGGTGGACCGGAACTATCATCAAGAAATGGCTCCGTTCCAAAAAATATATGGTTCAACTCCAACCAACTGGAAGAATAATTTCAGTTTATTCTCATGAATTAAGAAATCATGGTCGTTGGGTGTTCTAAATGCAACGTTGTGAAATCGAGTCCGGATATTTCATTATATTTACAATTTTTTTTTATATTTATTTATATACTTTATATGATAGTTGATTAGAATAAAACTTCAGTTATACTATTGATTCTATCATTCTTTAATTTGTTAAATCTCAATAGCACCCATTGATGGACACGGACCTTGAGTTCTTTTTATTTTCGTGAAAACCATGTCCGTAGTCTGTACTACATTCATACCCACCTACTATTATCATCTAATCAATAAAGTAGCTAATCTTTCAATTTGAGCTTCTATTAGCCATTTAATTAATGATTAAATCACTACATAAACCAAACGTGGATTCTAGAATCTATAATTTTATTTTTATTCAATATTTTTAATTCCAATAACTTTCATGTGTATCCAATGTTGCTCTACCAATATAATTTAAGTTGATTGATATACAACTACATATATTCAGCCCGATATTTTTAGTTTGACCTCGATATAAAACGATTGTTTCATATTTGTAAAATTATATTATTTGATAAAGATATTATGCAATCTTCAGAGATTATCATTATTTTTCGTTTAACCGAATATAAAATCTTTATGGAACATAAAATCTATTTTTGTTTCTTTTTCTTATTTTTCAAGATATGATACGATTTTTTTAACCGAAATTCTACCCCGAATTCTACATTATATATAACAAAATCCAAGCGCAGATTTAGTAACTAACATTTTCGGATTAAATTTTTATAAATTTACTTAATAAAACACAATTAAGATTTTTATGGCGCAATTTATTATACAAAATTCGATAACAGAAGATATATTACTATGTAGATTGCATTGTCAGTTATAGATTTCCTTCATCGACAGTTTAGAGTTTCACATATCTATCTCTATATATATGCTATCATTTTTCCCAAATAACCACACTTCAATACTAAATCCTTAGTTTGTGAAATATAAAGCAGTGCGGCAAACCATTTCCATCAACAATGTCTAGCTTCTTTCCTCATCGACAATTGAGGGTTACAGCGCCACCACCAATTGTAAGTTTTTATTTATCTATTATATTTTTGATGAAGTTTTTATTTATGAATAATATTTTACCGGATTTTACAGTGTGTACAATTTGATTTTCAGGAAGAAGTGGAATTATCCTCATACTACATAACGATTGGTGATATCGTTGACGCAAAAGTTTATGACTGGCCGATGATAGTACGAGTAAACCGCGTCTGGTCCGAAGCTCCATCATGCGAAAGCGGACTTAGAGATGACAAAGATATTTGTATGATTTTATCGGACGTAATGGTATGTATTTTCTTTTTATAACTAAATGAGGATAAAATCCGTTTTTAATGTTATGTTTATGTTTCAAATTCCTTGGCGTATTTAATACAGGGTCGTAGAATCGAATCCGTTGCATTGTCTCCATACATATCCAACAGATTTGCAGAAACTCTTGTGGAGGGTGATATTATAAGTATTTGTAACTTCAAGGTAGTGCAATCTAGAGGTATCTACAAGATTAATTCACAAAACTACATAATTGAATTCATGAGAAACTCTTTCGTATCGAAATATACGGAGTACGTATCCATTCCAAAATTTGCAATCGATTTGACAAGTTTTGATCAAGTTTTCAACAACGTATCGAACGATGGAGTTTTAGTTGGTAATGCTCTAACGTTTTACTTTTGATTTTCAATTTGTTCGATATTCAATCTATTCAAATTACTTTCCTATTGTAGATGTATTCGGTGAAATTGATAGAATCACTAGAGTTGATAACTATATTATCTTTTCTTCGGACGGAAAAACCATTCTGAAACATAAAGAAATCGATTTCTGGCTGAAAGACTCGAGGTAAAAAAGTATATTACTTTTAATATTACAAAATTTAGTTATATACTAAAGGATTTTATTAAAAATTATATTTTTTACAGGAATAATCAGTTGAAATGTACACTCCTTGGAAGTGAGCTTGTAGATCTTATTATACCTAAAGGTCTTCTCTACGAAGGAGCTCTGAAATATATCACTATCCAGTTTGCGAAAATTTTCCGTCACAACAATGGTATGTTTCACAAGCTAGCTATAACATTTTACGAATTCTTAAATCCATTTGTTATATTTTAACAATGGTGATAACTTTCAATTAGGTGAAGTAAATTTAATGAGTTGTGGTCTCAAAACAAGGGCTATCTTAGGTATTGATTCGCTGGATGTTCTACCATATGTTTACCGGTTAGTATTTTTAATATTTTATTTGTTACTATACTTTGTCTTATTGTTTGTTTTGATGAAATTTGTCATTATTATAAAACAGGAACATCCTTTCCAGCCCCTTGAACCCATAGATGCCAAGAACAATAATACCTACGGTCATGATGATGAAGATGATAATATCAAGATTAATGCTTTAGAGTTGAGAATTTGTTTTGTTTTATTAGATGCTGGATTACTGTTTTTGAGAATTTGTTTTGTTTTATTAGATGCAAGATAGATCGGAACTTTGCTATTATATTCAATTTGCATTTATATTTAAAGTACTTCCAAATACATATACTGGGTTTTTATAAACAAACTGAAATTGTCCATAATTCGGTAAGAGAAAATAACGTAATTAAATATAACACATGGATTAGTATAATATATATCCAATGGGAAAAATAAACTTTAACGACTGACATAATCAAAAATTGTCAGTAATTATCGTTCAAAAAAATATTATTACTGATTGCTATAATAGTGTAAATAATATATTTATTTTTCATAAATCTTCCATATTTAACTGGAATAATAAAATTTGATATCGCTTATATTACTATAATTCATCAATCTTGCGTTACAAGAATACTTCACATATTTGGTAAAAAAGATATATTTAATAACCCAGTTCACATATTTCAAAAATTTCAAAGTAAACCTATTATTATAATAATGTAAATCTAACAATTTGATTTTATACTTTAAAATGGGCTTTGACAATCTGTTCTTTGAATTAATATATATCAAAATAACTTCAATTTTGCGTTACAAGAATATCAAACATTGTAAATTAAAACTAATACTACTAAAATAATCCAATAAATCTTAACGTATCTTTTACATTATACAAACCCTTTTAATTCAGGATCTTTATCCTAAAACTGCTGATATTTGATAAAAAAGATATATTTAATCACCCAGCTCAGATTTTTAAAAAAATTAAAGTATTCTTTTTAAAAATCTATATAAACAAAACGTAACCAGTCATAATTCATTCAACTTAGTACTTCCAATCGATTATTACTTTGCTCAATTCAACCATTCGTTCAATGATATGTCGAGTTCCAAGGAAGTTCATTACGATACACAGATATCTGAGCCTTCAACTAGCTATGTTCCGTCTGCTTGCTCCGAGAACTACCCGGACAAAACGGTATGTCGCTTCAATTACTAAAATCAAAATTACGTGGTTTTATGGAGATTTATGAATCGCTTTATTGTTTTGTTACATGTTTTAGTCAGAAGTTCCTGATTCGAACAAAAAGTTCCTTGTCGATATTTTCTTCAAACAAGGTAGTATTCTATAT